>CM076731.1:1397211-1655368 GCA_038501795.1 Pseudopleuronectes americanus
TTTCATCTCAACCTCTTTACTCAGAATTTCTTCTTCTTCTTGAGGCTATTTTGTTTTATTCTATATTGTTTTCACCATTGTTCCTTTCAGAGGTTTAATTTAATGTTCTCAGGTTTTACTAAATGTCTGAGGACTGGAAGAAATTCAGCTGTTTCCCATTTTCCTGGTGTGTGTGTGTGTATGTGTGTGTGTGTGTGTGTGTGTGTGTGTGTGTGTGTGTGTGTGTGTTGTGGACAAGTCAAATGTACCCAGGTGAGTCATTGTGTATGAGAATGTGTCAAGGTTTGTGTGCATAGGCTTATAATAAAACTGTGTGTGTGTGTATGTATGTGTGTGTGTGTGTGTGTGAATTATCGATATTGTTGGACAGCTTATAAAAGGTGTTGGTGTCATGTCACAGTTCTGTTGTGTACTTATTTAGGGTCAGCTTTGTGCGTCTAATAAAATGGACGTAATTTACCTCTCGTGAATTTAGAAATCAGATGAAGTATTCAGGAGCTGCTGCAACTGAAAAGCAACAGAAGAGAGAAGAAGAACCAGGAAAACTATAAATCTATCTTTATACATTAAAATATTATGGGCTAAGTCTTAGATATGTTTATAGCTCTTTAGTATGTCAACGCTCCTTCAGTGTAGGTAAATAAAAAGTTTTTTCTTTCAGACATACTCAGTAATGTCTCCATGTATTGCAGTTTTTTCTAGATGATACAGATATTCACATACTCAAGTAAAACTACAAGTAGGAGCAGCATGGACCTGATGACTTGAACTCATTTCTTTAAATATGATGGAAGTTTGATTCTGTGTCTGCAGCCTCACGATGTCTCCTAACGCCTCCGTGCTGCTCCACATCCTCAAGTCCTCTGAGGACGACCACAGGACAGCGGTGGACATCGACACCATCATGGACACCGTCACCATCGTCCTCTACACACTGACTGTGGTGCTCGGCATCACCGGGAACTCCGTGGTGATCTGGGTGGCTGGATTCAAGCTCAAGGTGGGTATAACTACATTGTGTTGTACTGTAGATGTACTTACACTCACAGGCCTCCCTGCATCGGGTTCTTCTGCTATAAATACTGTCAACATATTATCCTGAAACTATTATATTCATATCTGAAGTAAGATACTTTAATTTGAGGTTTTAATACTTTGACCTCCTGCACCACAGGGTTTCACGACAGAAGAGTTGTCTGCAGAGAAGTGTTGTTACGGTTTCTCACAACTAGAATTGTGTCAAACTGTTGGAGGGAGTTTTCTCACTAGAACCTACATATCAGTTGTTTCAGTTGAGTTCACTCAGAAACTTGACCTTTGTGGCTCAGTTGAGAACCTGATATTTCTGCTCTTTTCTTTTCTTCCCTCTCAGCCGAACGCCATGAACGTGTGGCTGGTGAATCTGGCGATAGCCGACCTGATCTTCTGCGTCACTCGCTCCTTCTCCCTCATCAAGAAGTTATTCTTTGGCAAATGGCCCTTTGGCGACTTCCTCTGCAAGTTCAACGGCTTCTTCAAATACGCCAACATGTTCTGCTCCGTCTTCCTGCTGGCAGTGATCAGTGTGGACCGAGCGCTCTGCGTCTGGCTGCCCGTCTTCACCAAGCGACGGCGCACACTGTGTGCCGCGAGGGTGGTGGCGGCCTGCGTGTGGGCGGCGTCCATCGTCCTCAGCAGTCCGTACTTCGTCTACCGACGGGTCTACCTGGGGAAGAACAACCTGACCAAGTGTTCGTTTGAGGTGAAGGAGACGTCAGAGGGAGACGAAAGCACCAAAGTTGCTCTTTACTCCATCCGCTTCATCTGTGGCTTCATGCTGCCCTTCCTGGTCATCCTCCTCTGCTACTTCCTCACCGGCCTTGGCATCCGCCGCACACGTCTGTCTGGGAAAAAGCGTCCTCTACGTATTCTAGCGTCCTTGGTGATTGCGTTCTTCCTGTGCTGGGCTCCGTACCACTGCCTCCAGCTGGTGAAGATGGTGGACAGTAACAACAAGGTGGTGAAGATATGGCACCCGGTGGCGAAGAGCATGGCCTACTTCAACAGCTGCATCAACCCGCTGCTGTACTTCTGCATGGGGCTGAACGTGAGGGGGCGCTTCAGGCAGAGTCTGTCGGGGGTGTTCAGGAAGGCTCTGGCAGATGACGTGGACGGACAGGTGACCCAGTCCCACGAGCTGGGCGACAGTGTAGGATCGAGACCAACCGCTGCCGTGGCAACAAGAAGGAGTCAGGCAGCAGTGGACGGAGGTAAAGTTTGAATCGGTCAGACTGATCGGTCAGAATCAAGGACCAAACACGTGACGTGGTTTAAATCACTGTGAACACAATGTCCTGGAAACAGTACCAGAGATATATTTTAAGAAACTAACAATTTAAAAGCACTTAAATGGCACTTACTTGTAGCACTTTGTAGTTTTGCTTTATTTTTGAAGAAATTGTATTTTCTTGACTCTTGTTGTTCTGGGTCTGTTCCCTCGGGGTTGATGCACTTATTGTGAGTCGCTTTGGATAAAAGTGTCAGCTAAATGAAATGTAATGTAAAAGTTAATGTACATATCTTTTTGTCATTTAAGATTTGTTTAGAATATATGTGGGGTTCAATGACTTGTTAGATTCTGTTATACTCACACCTTCCACCAAGTTATTGTGTAATCCTGCTTATGAATAATGAGTGCGTGGATGAAAACACATTCTCTTTGGCGGAGGTGTTAATGATAAACATCAACAGATTTTCTAAAAAAACAGGAAATAAACCCAAAGAAGCAATGTTACTAGTTTGATGTGTTATGTATAGATCGTGTTTGTGATAATAAAACTTCTGTATTATAACTGACCGATTGTGAAAGTTCTGATGGATCAAAAATAACAATCAGATATTTGTGTTAAAATGTTGCAAGTAGAAAATCATAAATATATACTCAAGTAAAGAGACATGAACGTTATTTTACAGAAGTATTTGTACTTCCTGTTTGGCCGCTTCAGAAAAGCTGATCCTCACAGTGACGCCGCACACACATCAGATTTTCCTGCACATGTTTGATGCATGTGATTAACGTGTTGGATGAAAAGTGGAACCATGTCTGGAGACGCAGGGAAGGACGCTGAAGGGAAGTGAGACACTTCTGAGGAAACACAGTTATAACTTTATTCCTGACGCTGAATGCAGACGCTCAGATAAGGTGAAACTCAACAGTCCATGTTTATTTTCATTTTTCTGAATCAGGAGTGTTTCCTGAAGAAGCTTGATTCTTATAGACCGGCTCATAAAACACATGTGTGCTATGCAGGCGACTCACACATCAGCAGGACACAACACAATGAAGCTGGTGTGACAGATACAAACAGAAAGGATAGACAGCAGTGAAAAGAGGATGTGATCATCTCACTAGTAACTGGATGAGTTAAGAGGTTGTGAAACCATCGAATTAGAAGTTTCACTTTCAGAAACATTTCAAAACTCAAGTCAGAGGAGCTCAGAGTGAAACTGTGAAGATTTAATTACAACAGGAAAAGAAAATAGAAGTTTCTACTGCATCTGAATTACCATGAAACTCAGATATTAAAGTGGAACCAAGGAACAATCACCTCTGATGTGACTTTCCTCTGAACTTTACTTTAAACAAGTTGTTCTTTGTTTTCAGCCAAATTTAACCTGATATATATTCACTATTTAAATCAATTATCGATCATGTCATTTGAAAAGTTTTTGCTTTAATGGTTTTGGTGAATTAATTTACACACACACACACACACACACACACGCACACACACACTCACAGAGTTGTGTCTCTTTTACTCCATAAGGATACTACATTGACTTCAACGAATTGCTGGAGACTTCTCTAACCATGATTAGAGAAGTCCTTAACCTTAACCTTAGCCTTAACCTTAACCTGAAACTTAACCTTAACCTTAACCTTAGCCTTAACCTTAACCTTAACCTTAACCTTAACCTTAACCTTAGCCTTAGCCTTAACCTTAATCTTACTGAACCTAAACCGGAACCTAATCTACAACCTAACAAAAGCATAAACCTAACTTAAACCCCCTAACATAAACCTACATTTCACCTTAACATTAACCTTAACAGAAACTTAAACTTAACCTTAACCTACACCTAATCTTAAACATGTCTTCACTTAGAATCTGCTGATGCTGTGTGGACTAACACGTGTGAACCTTCGAAGCCGGTTCACGTTCGATCTGCGTGAGCGAGCAGGGGAATAGAACTTCCTGTGGCGAGGGGAAATCAAAGTGTGGGTAAGCCTGGGCTGTTTCACTGTGTGATCAGCTGTAAGTCCCCACAGCATCAGTAATACCTGGACCCCACATACACACACACACACACAAACACACTTTCTTCACTTCCATAAGCATACTTGACCTTATTGGCCTCATAAGACATTTAAAAAGTAACAATGGCAACCCGCTCCTGCACAAACTCCGGCTGCAAACAAACAGATGATTAAACTGGAGTAAATGTTTGTCCTTGTTAGGATCTCATCAGATTTACAGGCAGGGCCCTAATGACTCCCGGTTCCTATAGAGAATGATGACTTGCAGGGGCCCCGCCTTGTTGTGTTCCAGTAATTCCTCGTACAATGGAACTGCGTGGATGCCTCTTCAAGCAATGAAGATAATAATGGTAATTAAAGGTCATGCAGTCGTGTAAAGCAAACAGTATGATTAATACATTCCTAAAACAGTATCACCTTATAAAAGAGAGGTGATAATGGCAAACATGAAACCATCATATTAACATTCACTCCTTCATAGTGTTGTAGTTTGATCATTCAGATTGTGTTGCACCACACACCAGACTAAGAGACAACAACACAGCCTCGTTAAAAACTGATAATCATCACGTCCTCAGTTTGCTCCTGTTCACTTCAACCTGAGGACGTCAACTGACACGTAACTGACACGTAACAGACACGTAACTGACACGTAACAGACACGTAACAGCGGCTGTTCCGTGTCCTTCATCCTGACTGTGACCTGACGGCAACTCCACTTTCTTATGTTGTTTACTTTAACGCATAAAGAACTAGAAGGTCGAACCTCCACCAAGGTTCCAGTTGAGTTCCATCCGCCGCTGCCACAGATTTCTGGACTCAGGAGATATTTATAGAACAGATGAAGATGTAGATGGAAACAGTTCAGCTTCTCTCTTCATCTGGAGCTGATTTTCATCAAGCTGCTGCTTTAATGTAGGAAAGTTGTGTAGTGTTGCTAATTGAAGGTGTTTGACAATTGGACGTCCAATGAAAGAAAATGTTGTGTTGCATTGTGGGAAATGCAGAATCCAAGGTCAACTTAAAGGGATGAGTTATTCTTGTTTTTGTTTAATTTGATTCTAATGATGTATGTTGTTGTTCTGCTTAATAACTACACAGATTATTTTCCTGATTAGGATGCACGAGGTTCTTAGAGTCACGTTTCCACAGAAGGTTCATTTTTCACTTCTGGCCGAGAGTTTGTTTGATGTTTTTACCTTTTTACAGCATTTAGTAGAAAAAAAAGCAAGTTATCCCCAAATTGTTTTTAATGAAAGTTAATTCAACATATTCTTCATGACAAAGTGCTTTTTTACAAACAAACAGGAACATAGACAGTAACAGACGAATCACATTGTCATATAGAACTGCAAAAAGAAGAAACTAAATCCTTTGGTTTGTTAGACTTTTCTTTCTAATTCATTCAAAAATAAATATCAATACAGATCCCAAACTATAATCGCTATATTTGCTCTTCACAGTTTTTATGTTGCACGAGAGCAGCTTTTATTTAAAAAAATAAGAGATTTCTAAACATATGAGCTTAAAATGTTTGCTGAATGCAAAAGAGAGAGACTTCAGACAGAGGTAGAGAAGAAGACTGCACTAATATATCGTTAGACAATGAAGGCACCAAAACAGTTTTAGTTACTGTGATTATCAATAAATATAAGATAAGACGAAGCCACAAACATAATCCAGACTCCCCTGACTTTTCTTCAGCGCTAAACAAACTTCATCAAGTCAGCGGACACTAAACCTCATTCATTCCTCTTCACATTACAAATAGAAGCAGCAAAGATTTATTGTGTAAAAGAACAGATCCTTCATAACAACAGGTTGAGTCGTTTTCCCTCGTTTCCTGTAAAGGTTCAACAAAAATCTAAAAAGAAATTCACTTGAATAAATGAAGACTTCACATGAATAAAACACGTATAGGTAAATACATTTTTTAAATCTTATCAACAGCAGGAATTTCCAGGTTCTAAAAAGGTTTTGCTTGTGCTGAGAGTCTGTGTTCACACCCCAGTCCCTTCATTAACAGTGTAACTGTAAAACCTCGACCCAAAGTCCATTTCCTCAAAATCTGAGGAGTCGTAATCGGAGCCGGAGCCGATGGTGGAGCCGGGGTCGATGGTGGAGCCGGAGTCGATGGTGGAGCCGTAGCCGATGGTGGAGCCGGAGCTGATGGCAGAGCCGGGGTCGATGGTGGAGCCGGAGTCGAAGGTGGAGCCGGAGTCGCCCGAGTCGCCCTGGGACGAGATTACATGAACATTAGTGCGTAAAGTGGAAACACAACCACACCTGCAGCAGCTGACAACAGCAGCAGGGTGCGGTGGACCTCAGTACAACAGAACATTGTGTTTCAGCCACTTAGAGCAATTAAAGTGTTTGCCTTCCAATTAGATGCACCAGCCCATATAATTAGGTAAATTCAACACATTGTTCTCTGAGCAAGTTTGAAGTATTTTAAGAATGACAATTGATTAAGGACGCATGATGATCCTGAATAGAAAGGGTTTATACTGGTTCACTGTTTTGTGAACCTACGTCAATAAAAGTGTTATAACAGTTGTTTGGGAAAACCTCTCATGACCTGAGCTCCCATGACGTTTTTAACTCTACTAGATTCAATGGACTCGTGTAGATTAGTGTAAGTAGTGGTTGTAAATACCTTTTTGCCTTTCTTGTATTTAATTTTTTTGGGTTTTTGTTCTTTTGGCTCGTTGTCCAGGAAGGATACAAAATGGATCAGGGTGTTTAATCTGGATAAACACAAAGAAGAAACAGATTAATATTGTTTCAGTTGGGAAGTGGGAACATCACGATCTTCACAAGGTGGAGAAAACAAGTGGTCACCTGTGGTAAAGCATGGCTAAGAACTGAATGATGACCGACGAAGCGAATCCCAGAATGAACATGAAGGCGATGGGGTCGATCTGAGCGTCTTCTCCGGTGTCTACCAGGTCGAGCGTGACTTTTGGGAGCCTGATGGCGAAGACGCCATTGAAGATCTGCAGGGTGAAGGTCGCCACCAGCCACATGGCATTCATCATGAAGAAGGCGAAGTTGATCTGTGTGTGATCAGAGGGAAGAGAAGAGTGTCAGGATTGACCGCCCTCTGGTCTCAGGCGGGAGCTGCACTTAAGGTCCTGTGGCACTGACCTTGTTCCTGAGCTCCAGCAGGTCACTGGCGATCTTCTTCTGTCTCTCCTTGTTGTCGGGCAGAGGTTTCAGGTACTTCTCCTGCAGTTCGATCCAGAAGCCAAGCTCTTCCTGCAGGAAAACACAGAAAACCTTTCTTTTAGTTTGTCTCCTGATATATTCACACATTCACTAAAGCTCCTTCACCATCACTGTCTCCTGGACAAGGCAGGTTCAAATGTGATATTCAATGAAACCGATCGATCAAAAGAGACATATGCACCTCGTCCAGTGTTTCCTCCAGCAGCTGCATGTCAGTGGACAACTCCTGCAGTTCCGAGATCCAGCCTGGAGATCAGAGCGTGACAAGTGTGAGTTAACGTCACATCAAAGTATTTTACACAGAAAATAAGCTTCCAGGGATTTTTCCGTGAGAACTTACTTTGGTTCATACAGTCAAAAGCAGGTGTTGCCAGACTGAAAACACAAACAGAAACAGTGTTAGTATCACCTCACGCTTTATAAAACCTTCATGTCAATCAATGTCTGTCCGACCCTCAGAACTTACCTCTGCTCCTCCTCTGGGATCCTGTTGTCTTCCACGATGGTGTTCTGGGGCAGAGGCTCGGCCTGCTCGGGCTCTGGGACCATGCTCTCCTGGCTCACAGTCAGCTGCGGATCTTCAGACCTCTGGCCGGGCTTTTTACAACATTTCCACCACGTGGAGAGACGCTGGACGGCGCTTTTGGCTGTGAGAGGAAAAACAGTTCAATCAATCAAAACAACGATATTGATCTTGATTTGCAGTGAAGGTGGCCTGTTAATGAAGTTCACCTTTCTGCGTTGTCACTCGCGGGGGGGGCACTTCAGGCGTTGCCGCCCCACTGGCAGGCTTCGTCTCCCTGGTGCCCCAGGACACGTTGTTCATGTTCACCATGGTGTAGATGGTGAGCAGGAGGTAAGCGCTGGGAATGCACAGGATGTAGAGAAAGCCGTAGAGCACAAGGTGGGACTCCTGAGGATGCAATATTGCTGTGATGATATAAATGCAGGCCATGGCGATGACAAAAATGCTGCTGGGTGTCAGGATGGTTTGGTCCTTGATCATTGAACCTGACAGAAGAAAAAGGCACAAAAGCAGCACAATCAGAATCAAGTAGCTCCACATGTGACGTATTTAGTTTTACTGGTTCTCACACAACTTACCGATGATGGACATCGTCACCACCAACATGAAGAATGCATATACGACGCTTAAACCTGCTGCCACATTGATCTGAGTGTCCGCCTTCAGCTTGAAGCAAAGACCCAGGTAGATGGCTGGAGGAATCACAGAGATCACCAGAGCTGCAGCACTGTGTATGTCAAAGATGAAGGACAGACTTCCTGGATGACACAGAGGAACAAGAACAGACGCAGGGTTGAACTTACATGTAGCTCCTTCCATTGAGCAAAGGGCTTTTTTGCAACAAATAAAAACCAACCTGCAGTTAAAAGGCAGATGGTGGCAGGTCCCAGAACAGCTGAGACCATGGCAAAGAGCTGGTAGAACATGAAGGGTTTTGAGATGGACGGGTTCTTCTTGCAAACGGTCTTGGTGGAGCCCAGCAGATCCACCACATTGGCCATTGTGGACGGTCCCCATCGCCGTCGCTACCATTGGTAAATAAACATTAGCATGATGGTATCCCGTTGGCATCAAAATAGTGGTGAGCAGGGTTCGATGACCTGCAGCTCTCACCTGGTTGTATAACTCTTTGAAGTCTTCAGGTGCGTTGGTGTAGGCGTCGGAGGCGGCGTTGTACTCCACCCTCCACCCCTGCTTCAGCAGCAGCGTGCAGAGCCAGCGGTCCTCACCTGCAGAGGTCAGTAGGTCAGAGAGGAGGACGGACAAAACCTCAGATAGACACGACCTTACATCTAACACGTCCGTTACCTTGGTCGTACTGGATGTAGTGGCTCGCCTCCATGGACTTGGTGGAATATCTCTTCATCACGTTGTCGTCCATCAGGGCCTCTGCTCTGAACAGGCTGAAGCAGCCGGGGCTGCACAGCACGCAGCCAATCACGTGCTCCGCTGTCTTCTGCAGCCAGTGACTGATACAGTACTCAAACTTCTGGAACCACACGACAGGACCTGCAGAGGGAATACAGATACTGTCAACCTCGACTCAAATCGTTCCTATTTCCTCAGTTTGAATTTATCTTTCTTTTCGTTACTAAATGCCGACCTGATCCCGTCGGGTGAATCCTCCCACAAGCCGCCCCGACACGTGGGTACACTTTCAAACGATCGATGAGCAGCATCACAGCGGCAGGCTGGAAGTCTGTGTCTCCATCTAGAGCCAGGATGTAGGTGTTGTGCTTCTCTTTCTGCAGCAACACAAACAGTTCACTTGGTTTAAATTGTAAGAGTAAAATCCTTCATGTTTTAATTAGAAATGAGCAAACAAAAATAAACGTAAATGTTTCCTTGGAGTCTGACCTGGACCTCTGCTCTCAGCTCCTTCTCGTCACATCCCTTCTGCCAGCGGGCATGATACTTCGACATGAGCTTCCAGCCCAGGAGATAGTAAAGGTACATAACCTAGAAAGCCAGAAATAAAAATGTCATATTCTAATTTATAAATATGCGATGTGTGTATTTACTACCCTTTAGTTTGTTATTTTCCTACCTGAGACCATCTCTTCTTGTGGCGGATGAGGTCTTTGTCCTTGAAGTGGACGTAGATGTGGTTCCCGTGAGGCATGGTGATGACCAGACGACCTCCGTACGGTGTCGTCATGAGCTTCTGGTCGGGGAAGTAGTGCCGCTTCACGAAGAACTTATCATCAACGTTTGTAAAGATGCTGAGGACGGAGAACGAGAGGAACATTTCGTTTTTCTTGTGGTCTGACAAACATCACAGGATTAACACTAAAATGTTCTGTTGACCGTCTCTTACCCGTAAACTTCTTTCAAGATTTCCACGAGGTTCTTTGCGTATTTGTTGAGTCGATGCACTTGACTCCCCTCGAACGCATCATCAAAGTATATGTGGGCTTCAAAGGAGAAATCGTCGAACTTGGGCTGTGTCCTTGGTCTGTACCGGTCCATTCTGCAGGGATCAGAGAAACAAGCAGAGGAGCTATGAGCTTTGCCAGTGGTTTCGTTTGTGAAAAATCTCCTGTACAGAGTGCTACTTGGTGGAGGAAGGTGGCAAGGATCAGGAAAGTACTCATTCCATTTTGGTCCAGATCCGGAGAATAATTCATGGATCATATACAAGTAATATTTATGAGTTTGTGCAATTTGGTGCAGATAAAGTGACGGATCTACTGAATTTAAATGTGGTTTCATGAGGAGACTGTTGGTTCTTGATGATTTCCAGTTAACTCACCTGAATATCGATATAATGATATTCATCATCTCATCGTAGCTCTCGTGCCACATGGTCGCACACAGATACACCATCACTGGTTCCAAGCCCTTAAAACTGCACATGATAGGATTTGCATATTAGAACATTTCTGACAACTAACAAATTGACGTGTGCACCAGAAACACTCACTTCTTCTTCCTGTGTTTGGACTGGATGTCGTAGCGGGTGTTGAGCAGCAGGGACTGCTCCAGAAACGCTCCTTCGTAAAGCCTCCGGACAAATATGTCCTGGGTTCTCTGGATTCGAGTCACATTGAGATACCACAGGTGGACAGTGGCCAACACAAGCCCGAGCCACCAGGCCACGGCTGAACCTGAGGGAAGATCATAGATGGACCATCAGTATTCTGAAAATAAATCAATCTGTGCCACTTCATCAGGATGCGAGATAGTGGTGCCCAGAGGAACTGCACATTTTGTCAGACAAAACTAGTTGTCCCTCTACAGGACCTTCTTGGGTATGTTCTGTAAGGCTGTGAAAATACATTGGACTGAACTTTAGACAACGCTCTGGTTCATTACCTGTCAGTAAGCCAATGTCGGTTATTTTGGACATGTCCAGGAAGCACAGAGTGTGTGTAACATCTAAAACCAGCTGTGGGAACACGCTGCCATTCAGGTTGCGGTTTGTTCCATCCACAACCACGTGGCAGTAGCTGGTGAAGTTGATGCTTGCGGTTCCATTCTGACTGACTCTGTACTGCTGATAGAAAACGATGACGGGGACGACGAGCAGAGCCATGACAGCCAGAGAGGCCAGGTACAAAGGCAGGATGAAGCACCGCCGCAGGGCGTGCATCTTGCAGCCAGCAACCACGAACCAGTGGCAGAGCGCTGAGGAGATCAGCTGGACCCCGATGATGAAGCCTATAACCCTGGTCTCACGGCTCGGGATGGACCTCACAATGTCCCAGTCCATTTTGGCCAGAGGGACGTAGGCTCCGAGCACACAGGCGGTCACCAGGATCCTGAGCACGCTGGAGAGGATGTGCAGGACGTTCTGACACCTTGTTGTCTCTTTACAAATATCCTTGAGGAAGACGGAGCTGCTGTCCTTGCTGATCACTTTGAAGTAGTTCTCCCACCAGTTGAAGGACACCAAGAAGGACGCACCGACAGCCAGACCCACCCAGGTAAGCATCTTGATGTCAGTAGGATCCTTCATGATGTACAGGACAAGGAAGAGGATGTAACCCAGCAGAATGAGGAGGAAGGCGCTGATGGACGGCAGCAGGTAGTGGTTCTTCTCCTTGGCTTTGCACTGAGCGGTCACCTGAAGCAGCGTAGAGAGGACGGCTACACCGTTCAGTATCGTCACGTTGGTCACGATGTCCAAGTGTGGCATCGCCACGATGGTGAGGATCGCTGCCCCCGCTGACACCAGGAACTCGAAGAACAGAACCTGAAGAAGAGAAGTGATGAAATTTAACAGCACTGACACCAGCCAGGGGTTTGTTAGAGTCAGGGATGATGTTCTCAGATGTTGACTCTCGTCTTACCATAGCAATAGTTTTCTTTCCTGGCAGCTTTGACGAGCTGTAGCAGACCTTCCACAGGCTTTTGAGAAGTAGAAGGACACTGGAGGCGATGAGCGAGCAGCCGATACACAGCAGAGCGACGGGTTTCTGCTCCGATGGCAGGACTTGTGTGCCTTCATTAGCCAAAGTGACGAGGAGGAGGAAAGAGGTCTGTAGATCAGAGGAAAAGATCGAGTCAATGTGAAATCAGCAGCTGCTCCACAGACATTCACTGGGCCTGTAACTTAGTGAAATCTTTCTGAGTCGTCTCATTACAACATTTAATTTAAACTTAACCGTAATGTACATAACACTTCTAAAATAAGAATTTAATCACAAATCCTGTGACCCACTTCCTCTTCATTTAAGAATATATTTAATCATAATTCTTTAGTGTGTAGCTGTGCTCATTTATTTCATTAATTTCACTTTAAAACCTTTATAGAAACAACTCACCTTGCTGCAGAGGGCCAAGCCGAACACCATTAGAGCGACTAACAGGAGACAGATGACCTTTAGTAGTTTGATAAGTTTCCATGGCGTATGTTCGTCCTCGATGACGGGGACCTCTCGGCAGGTGTCCCACGCCCGGCTGAGGACACGGCAAAGAGTTCAGAGTCAGAACAGCTGATCAAGGAAATTGTGACAAATACACACAAATACAATAAAAGTAAAAGAAGTATAGTTACTTATAAAAAACATTAAAAGCTAAGGTATTGTGTTTATTAATGTATTGTTACATGAATGCTGGTACCTGACAATATGATACAATATATTTAAATTAATCAACAAGTTGCAATAATGGGGAAATGTTTTCCTAATTGCATGATAACAAATGTAGCTGTGATTACATCTGCTTAGAAAAACATTTTGAAACATACATTATATATTTTCTGCTTAAACAGGAACAGAACTTGTGTTCGATTCCAAAATAAAACATCAAGTTAAGATCTAAAAGTCTCACTAATAGTTAAACTGTTCTCACATTCGTTATCCTTGAAAATAAAAATGAATGACTGAAAGTTGACTTAACGTTATTATAAATACATCACATGTAAAGTGCGGACTTACTTCTGCTGGTCTTTGTCTTCCTCCATGATGATGACAACAAATGGTTTATTTCTGATTGAGTGGCCATATATAAACACTTTGATGACTCATCTGAAATCAGCTCCGCCCAACTCCAGCAGAAGATGACTGATCTGGGGTCGGAGTCGGGTTTTGCATAAAAACAGGTCGACAACATTCCCACAGATGCAGATGTGTCAGGGGCTGTTCATATTACATAGTGTCCCAATTTTTTCCTCTCATATAACTTATAACATATTTTCTCCTTTTTGTCTCACTGATTCCATTCCATATTTTTATTTTACCCCGCTGTAGGACTAATACAAGAGTCTGTTATGTCATGTTACAAGAAGGAAGTAGGACGAGAGGCATTAAGGACATGTTGTGCACCTCATATTTGAATAATTGTTTTAATGTGGGTGTGATAATCTTGGCAGAACAAGTGATTGCATTATTAAGTAGTATATGATTAACTACACTTTGACTCCATTAAAACTAGTTTCCAGGAAACTTGGTGAAGGATGAGTTTTGGATCAGGGGAGGACTCGTTATTTCAGAAACAGAATGATTCATAGATCTTGATGAAAACAATCAAGGAACATAAAAACTTCAGATGACGTCAGGCTCTAAATCTGAATTTAACCTCAAGTGAATTTAATCCAACAATTAAAAAATTGTCACCTGGACTCAAATAACCGTGTTGTGTGTTAATTATTTCTGGTTCATAAATGTCCCCACCCGGTTTGGCTTCACCTCACTCTGCTTGTCACTTTGAAAAATGTGAACATACAAGCTGAAGCGTTTTTACTTGTTGATCTGGAGTCAGCTTCTCAACATGCACGATTTATTAAAAAACAATGCACGGGACCAGACAACTCCTGCACTTGTTGATATACTGTATTTCTTTAGAATGCTTGAAACAGCTTGAATGCATAACTGGCCACAGAAAAGCCTTGTGTTGTTTTCAAATTATTTCTGTCCAAAAATTATATTTCTCTAGAATTGTTTTATTAAATAACCAGTTGCATCATTATTGTTTCTTTGCTTTTCATGATTTGTCCACATGAAACTTTTACAAGTTGCTCTTCTTTTCTATAGGAGAGTGTTTAACTCACGTTCAGAGCCTCCAGTCAAACTGATGTATCTGATGTATTTTATGTATTTTATGTATGTGATGTACACAGTGATAATACTAATACAACTTTTGGCTCCAAAGTTGACAAAGCAGCGATTCAAAAACTGTTGTGCAATGCTTCTCACATTAATCATGAGGGTAATTATCAGGATGTCCCAAAATAGAATTTCTGTATCTGGTTTTCGCTAAGTGGAAAGGAAACATGAGTCAAAGTGTAATTGCTGCTTCCACCCTGTGGAATTCATTTCATTGTTTTTCATCATAATTATTTTCTGATGAAGCTCCAGATGAAATCTTGAGTCATCATTCTGAAGTTCTCCTTTGACGACGAGCAGAGACGATGACGATCGAACCCGTGTGTCCTTTGTCCAAACCACTTATTATGTTGCATTCAAACAGACGCCCTCTTACAGCCTCTTCTTTTGGTTTCATCCCGTCCACTGACGTCTCTGGAAATATTAATTTGACCTCAACCTCAATCTTCGACTAAACACAACCAGACCAAGACTTTTCAAAAACCTCAATCACGCATGACGACTAAGGTCTGATAGAATCGTACAGGTCGTATCAGAGGGTAGAGAAAATGACTTGAACCCCAATATGTGCTTTTCCAGTCTTCTCAACTGGATTTTCTCCATCATACACAAATAAAGATGGATGACGCTTCTCCACTTCCTGCTGTTGTACAAAAGTGAAGCCTAAATATCCCGGATTAGGGCGCCGCCATCTTGTTTTGACATGATTGGGAGTCAGTCTCTGATCAGACACATGAGCACAAACATCAGTGTGAAGAGACCGACCTCAACCTCTCGATCACACTTTGAGGAAACCAGGGCACCGGGATTAATTTGGGTTTTGCAACATGTGGGTGTGATACCTGTCGACATAATACAGCTCAGGAGAAACGTTTTAATGCATCACTCACTGATCCTTCTGTGGAACTGCTCAGCATGAGGGTGAGGCAGGTGATAAGAGGAGGAATCACTTTCATCAAGCTGTTTCAGCTCAATCACACAACATAGTCACAGGTTGTGGGAAATAATCTGAAGTAATAATCACTGAGAAGATTTGAAAGCTTTATTGGGAGTTTGTCAGTTATAAGAAAATAGAATAAGGAATGTTTAAAGTTAAAACAAAATGAAAACCTGAATGATTTATGAGTCAATATGTCGAAGTTTTGAGCACATCAGTAGAAGCCACATTTATTTGTATTTTGTGGAATGAAAAAATGTCAACGTTCATATTTAAACATGTATAACTGAGCTTTCTCTTGTTTCATCGAACCCTCTCTGAAATGTGGATTTAAGGAGCAGCCACAGATATATTTGATTGTTTTGGCTGTGAAATGATTTAACGTTAAGCCACTTCTGGAGGGAGTTAAAGCTGCAGGCACACTGTCGATGATCCACGTCGCAGAGTGTGGAGTGGAGTTTGGGGATGATGGACAGACGGACTCCACCCCCTGTCCTGATGAAGGCCCCCAGCGAGCAACACAAACGCTTCCACCTGTTCTCTTTTCTCCCGGCGCTCAGTCGCCACAGCTGATCTGTTTCACGACACAAATTATTTTCCTCTCAAAAAGAAACAGTAAAAAAAAACGGGATGTGACCGTGAACTGCTAAAAAACAAACTAACACAGGACGACAACATTAACCCATATGCCATCAACGGGGGGGCGTTTGGTCCTAGATCGAACACAAGAAAAAACACCCTGACAAAAATAATCCTCCTGAATCCTACTTAAAAGCGCCTTTTCAACCGTTTTGACCTTTTCCGTGTCCGTCCCTCTGTCCGTCCCTTCCTGTCTCAAGGAGACGTCTTCCAGAGAAGTCGTCTCTGCTGCGTCTCACTCGTACTCTGCGATCAGAACCATCATGCCAACTCCGAACAGCAGCGCCAGGATCTCCAACAGGGACTGGCCGAAACTGGAGCGGCCCGCCAGCAGCTCCGGGAGCACCGTCACCGTGGCGATGTAAACAAACCCTCCGGCCGTGAATGGCAGGATCCAGGCAGTCGCCGCGGCGCCCACGCCTTCGGCCAATAGGGAGCAAGCTGTGCCAGCCAAGGCTCCCAAGGCCGTCAGCAGCTGTAGACACATGGCCTGATGGGAAAGAGCGAGAGGACGATGATGGCAACACATTCAACATATTTGAATTCGTAAGGCGGCCGTGGCACAGTTTAATAATACCTTTTTTTTGGTGCAGCCAGACTGGACGAGGATGGCGAAGTCCCCGATCTCATGTGGGACCTCGTGCAGCAGGATGGTGAGAGTGGTGACAGCGCCCACTGCTGGACTCACCAGGAACGAGGCTCCGATTGCCAGGCCGTCTGTAAAGTTGTGTGTGAAGTCGGCAGCCAGGTTCAGGTAAGCCGACACTTTGATGTCTGCATGACGGAGAGAAAAGAGAATATGTTTGTTTAAAGAGAAGAGTGAGAATAAACACACTGTTTGACCTGAGTCGGCAGGTTATGATCTACGATGCCAGTAAGGAGAGGCCAAGAACACATACCTGCGCTAATGAGACTGATTATGTTTATAATAAGGGATATGGATTGTTTGGCGGGTGGGTAAGTCATGTGATCGGTATGTGCCTGAACAACTTGTAGTACTGGTAACACAGAATACTGCAGTAACTCAAATTGATAAGGTCTTTGACATGTTTACAGCTTCACACATTGCGATGGGCGCTGAGACAGAAGCCATAACTAACGAGTTACCCCTGAGCGAGCTGTAAATTATAATCATTGTTTAGCCAGTCTGTACTCGGCGGTACATACTGGTCCAGTCAGGTTTATGGCTGATTAAAGGTTTGAGCTTTTTAGTGGATGCTCACCACGCTGCAGTTCAGTTAAGAACCAGCAGGAGGCAGCGTTTATCTATAAAGATGAATGTATCGTTCACCTGGACTCGTTTCGTCTTTCGTCGCCACCTTCTTGTCTTTGCTTCCTTTCCCTTTCTTCTTTTCGTCCTTGTCTTCCTCTCCATCACTGTCCTTTTCCTTGGCAGCAGCTGAAACTGTTTCACAGAACAAAGGTCAGCTCCAGTCCCCAGATCAGATTTAACAATACAGGTTCTAATACATTATGTCTGATCCCCTGTCCAAAATATTTCCAACACAAACCAATGGTTTCTTAGTTGTTTTATTGGACACATTTTCTATCTCCTTCTATTTTTAAACTGAAGTCTATTCTTAATGTTTAAATCAAATAAATGATCTGCTTGTGAATGGACTACATCGTACCATGTGAGTGGCTGTGGGAATGTCCGTGGCTGTTCCCTCCCTTCAGCAGACGCACAAATTTCTCTACAACCAGGAAGGCGATGATTCCACCGAGGACCCACAAACCCACCGACATCATGTGGTCGTGCGCAGCTCCTGTGCAGATAGAGGATTGGGAACACTGGTTGGAACTGGGATACACAAGTATGATTCTTCCACTGCGTACAGCATAGAACTAAAAGCTGTGCGTCACAATAGAAAAAATGATTAAAGGTATTTTCTTTGGGGAAAGCGCACCGTGGGAGTGACCATGGTCATGTGACTCTTCACTTGCATGCGAGTGTCCGTGATCTTCATCTCCATCTTCATGATGAGAGTGAGGCTCTGTGAGAGAAACCAACAACAACATTTCACATTCATTAACACCAGTCCTCTAAAATTGTCAGATATCTTTTCTTTTATTCTCAGAAGTATAAACTGAGAATTTGTTTAGTCTAGCCCACTAAGAGGGAAACCAGACTTCAGTGGATGGACTTCCTACCAAGAGCGTGAGGTATGAGGTGAAGGAAGGCGTCGCCCAGTAGTCCGCCAGACGCAAAGCTGAGCAGCACCTTGAGCAGGTTCTGGTGCTGGTCACTGTTGGACTGGACTGGGATCAGGAACAGGATGAAGAAAGGAGCCGCGCTGATCAGCAGGGTAGCTCCGATAGCCTGCAGACAACCACAGAGGAATGTTTACTTTTCATCTGTGTTTCATGGGAGATGTCATAGGGCTTCAAGATGGATGACGATGCATCATAGTGTAAAACAGGAGCTGGAGAAGCCGGAATGGGAAGTGTCGATTGTTTGCAGACAGGGTGTGAACACGTCGTCAAACAGGACACAGCAGACCTGGATACAGACTGCCAGCTGTGTTTGATCATCTTCTACTTCTATGAGTCACATAGTCAAGAGAAAGAACATTGATAGGGAAGGAACAATTTATGCAAGGCAAGCAAAAATTTAAAAAAACTGCTAAAAGCTGCTGGTGAGTTACTGGAAGTACATAAAAAGTTGACTGTGTAAACACTGCAGCGATGAAGCTAAAGGTGAAGCCTCTTTTTGCTTGTACTGCTCTTGTATCTGTCGCTCAGTATGATATAAGGTAGTAGATCCCTAAATGTGACAGATTCCTTTAAACCAGATCCATGAATGAATCCCTGAGAAAACAATGAAAACTTCCTTTTTCACAATGTTAGAGAAAGTGAAAAAATTCCTGAATCTTTCACCCGATCCGGCTCGTAAACTAAATTGTGCCGGACTCCTTCTTGGCCGTCTGCAGTGAGTGCTAAAGATATTGATTTTGTATTGACTCTCAAATAATTCACCAAGAATTTCCCATTGCAATTTCTTTCTTTAAAAGGTTGATTGGTCGTCTGACTGAATTTATGGTATCTACATTTATTGGGGCACGTCAACGTATCCTGATTTAAAATGTTCAGCTGGAACGCGAGCAAACGGATTTTCATTCTCTCTAACCGACAGATTTAAAGCTCGTAAACCATCAGTCTGATTTTAGCCAATGAGCGCACCTGAGTCCAGAGCTCCATCGTGTCCCTCTTCTCTCCGTCGGCCTCCCTCTTCACTCTCTCCTCCTTGTGCACAAGAACAACTTCTTCATGATGAGCGTGTCCGTGAGAGTGGGCGTGTCCATGGTCGTGTCCGTGGTCATGTCCGTGTGCGTGTCCGTGTGCGTGTCCATGGTCGTGTCCGTGGTCAGTCCGTGGTCGTGTCCGTGGTCGTGTCCATGTCGGTCCATGGTCGTCCTCAGCCACGTTAGCCTCTGCGCTCCACTTGCTTGCTCCGTGGAACATCTTCACCTGATCGCCGTGTGAGTGTCCATGGTGATCATCTTCTCCATGGGCGTGGCCGTGGTGATGGTGGCCATGTCCGTGGTCGCCATGGGAGTGAGCGAATGTTGAATGGGAGGCTAACAGTAGTAAAGCTGATGTGGCCAGTGTCAGCAGACGTAGGCAGCCCATATTAACCCCTGGAGAGAAAGAAAGGATGACAGAATTAATAGAAACTCACAGGCCAGATGAGGATTAAACTCAGAGACCAGTTTACACCTAACTCACTTCACAGAGACACCAGATTACAGAAGATTTGTTATTGTTCTGTCTTTCTACATCGTAAACATTATTTTGGTCATGTAAACAAACCTCTAGCTTCATCTTTATGCTGGAATTGAACATTACTGGGTTTGCAAGTAACCATCACTTTGTCTCCGGCTAAATTAATCTCTCTCTTTCTCTATATGTAAATATGGACACGTCTGTCAGCAGAAGACTAATGCAGCGTCCATCTCATGTTGTTAGTTAGCTGCTGGGTCTGAAACTGTTTCAGATATAAATGCGATAGGAGGCAAAGAGTTTAAGCAAGTGAAACAGATGTGAAGGCTCAATTTCAGAGACACAGATCTACTCAACTTATTGATATGAATAATAATTATGAATGCAATAACTTCCTTTGGGATTTCCTTTGATTTGCCCTCTCTCTTTGTGAATGTAATGCATCTTGCAATCCCAACCAGGGGATGGGCCGAATGCATCGTCATCATTGCAGCTCTGAAAGGAGTGTGATTTATGTCTGGTTGACTCTTTCCCAGAACTGACCAGTGGAGTTACTGGGGGGTTCCCAGTCACAACACAACACCATTGCACAGTGACTCTGCAGCACAGTTAGCATCTCGGTGTGTTGAGTTAGACTTGTGCTATGCTAACCATGAATTAGCAGCTGAAACCCGGTCTGCAGGACGGGACACTATGGACGAAGCCTGGCGAGGACAGCTCAGTGTTTACGTTATAACCGAGTGGGCTAACTTCACCTATTAGCATGCTAGCTCGGATGTAGCCTGGTCTGGTGGTGGTGGTTTGTTTGCGGGTGTGAAAGTGATGAGGATAATGTGCCCGCTTAGTGTCAAGTGGTCGCAGTAAGCTCAGAGTAAACAGTAGGAGCCGGGAATCGAACACCGGCCGCTGCTTCCACAAGTGGCGCCTGCAGCTTGCTAGCATGCTAACTAGCTCGAGTAGCCGCCTGCTAGCGCCTCGCCGCAGCGCGAAGAAGGGGATAGAGTCGGAGACGCGATAAGAGATGAATGGTTGAGCCTCACCAGAGTGTGTCTGGTGCCGCTGGCTGTCGGGCCGCTCGGTACCGCTCCGTCTGCTCGGCTGTGAGACCCGTGAGCTGCCGGAACCCGCTGAGCACCAGGAGGCTAGTGGAGGCTGCGCGGGGGACGTGGCGCTTACTGGACTCCGGGAGATCTCGCGAGACTTCGCTTCATCTTCGACCGTCTGATAAACAGACTGTTTACTAAACTGGTTCCGAACCGGTTCGTCCTGTTCACATTAAAGTGTGTTTGGGTTATAATTACTTTCATAGTGTCATGTAAACACACTTTATACTTTTTATGATGCAAAACATGATGCACAATGAAGGACAACGAGAACTCAAGTATTTTAACAATCACTTCCACTGACTGTGAGAACACACACTCAGATACACACACACACACACACTCACTTATAATCACACACACACACACACACACACACACACACACACACACACACACACACACACACACACACACACATAAACACACCCACACTTAAATACACACACACTAATACACTCTCACCCACATAAACACAAACAGTAATACACTCTCAACGACTTAAACACACACACACACTAATACACTCTCACCCACTCATACACACACACACGGCTGCCTATGAGCAATAGGCCACTGTCACCTGAAACAAATCTATAATCAGAAACGTTCACACTAACTTTTACTTTGAAAGTATACATCACTGATAGAAACATCAGAGAGAATATTTCTATATAGTTTTATGAGATCAGTGTCACAGCTGCAGCATCGTCAGGACAGGAAAGGGATTCTTCTGATATAATATTGAGGCCGATATGATAATTTTTTTTATTACATGATGAAATCATTGTACTTTTCAGTTCCTGTACTTCTTTAAGAGAGGCAGCACTGTGACTCATTCACATTTCAATCAGCTGGAAAGTTATTTCAACTGAATTCAGTTTGTGTAGAACTCTTCAAATAAAGAAAAGAAAAAGAGACCATTACATTTACCAATAAGTCAAGTCCACTGTTTGTTTCTTCTTCAGCAAGATTAAACAAATACTGGATGACTGCTCTGAAACTTGGTGGAAGTATAAATCCAGTATGATACAGAAGAGAGCCACAGCCACTCTGACCTGTTGATTACTGACTGAGTTTGTCTTTAGTGAAGTGAGAAGATGTTTGAAGACGGAGCTGCATCTTCATCCTGGCTGCAACATGCTCAGCTGGAAACACACTGAAACACCCCAATGCCCATCAGGGACCAGCGACACCAGCATCAGCATAATATCATATTCATAAGAGTCACAAGTGACGACTCGTATCCCGACAGCTTCAGGGTTCAGTCCTGATCCCTGACAGTCTTGACTCTGCTGTGGATCAAAAATAGAAACAGGTTGAGCAGGATATTTTCAAGGGAGAAGAACAAAAAAACAAGATGAAATCAAAAGACAGAGAAGAGCAATAATTTAAAATCATCTTTCTGCAGTTCTTAAAGAACAAGGGGCAAGTTACTGAAGTAATGACACCGACATTTATATTCACTGTTAATCAATGTTTTCAAGGATTTAAGAGCTTTATAAATAATGATCATTAATATGAGGTGAAATATTGCTTCATGTCGAATGTGTGACTCACACTTATTATTCTGACACTCACAGTAATTCAAACTCGGATGTAATATGAACGTTAAGCTGAGAACAATTATGCATTTTAGTGGTGATTATATATTATATATTATCCACAGAACTAATATTGATTTCTAGAGAGCAACATAACCCAGAAGTCCTTCGTGTGTGACAAAAAGTTTTCAAAGGTTTTTTACACACAGCCGGTTTCTCTGTCAGTTTAGACTTATTATGAGTACATGTGTACTATATATTCTAATGTGATGTATTACATATTTGTTAGTTATATACTTTTATTTTCTTTATGTTCTTTTACCTATAAAAAGTTTCCCTGAGGATAAGTCATCCATCCCTTTCTAGCGTTTCTATGCATTGTAAGTTTATTTTATTTTTGGTCTGTGTTTCTCTGTTTCTTCTTCATAGCTTTAAGTTATTTAATGAAGAGAAGCTGTTCCTCTTTAGAAAGCGCCAGAGGTTCCTGCAGCATCTGGACTGGAGTTTGTGAAACCTCTCTCTGCCTGAAGGTCTGGCTGAGTCTGGAACCGAGGAGAAGAAAACCTTTCCATGCTCAGCTGGAGATGAGGTTAAATACTGTCGATACTGATTGTTTCAATTATCATGAGTTTTGAATTTGTCATATGACTGTCAGTGCTTAAGATCTTAATTCATATTATCAGTCATGACTATAAAGTGGCCGCATTTGGTTTTAGGGGATGTTTGGAGCCAAAACCGAACCTGCTCCATCACCTCAGTAGCTCCAAAGTAAAGCTCCCTCCAAACATGAACAAACAATAAATACATATATATTTTAAATGTCATACTTTAAGAGAGACAGATGTCAGACACACTCCCAGACAGACAGACAGATATTTGAATCAATCAATATCCCTGTCATTGAGTAAAGTCTACTTCAAGTTCACACGTTCTCTGGGGCGTCTGCAGCCGGCTGCTCATTTTGTCCAGGGAGCTCCGCTGACCCCTGAGCCACGGCCGGGGATTGTCCTGATGCAAATCAGGAGGGGGAACCAATTCATCGTCGCACAATTCGATTAGACATCTGCATATTGAGCATCTGCACCACAAGAAAATCTGCCAATACCTACCCTCCCTCCCCCTGCAGCCCCACATTCTCTGGCCCCCGACGGGGGTAGCGCCCCACGACCCCAGGGGCGGCCTCCGTCCCTGCTCCCCTCCCGACTCCCCCCATCTCCCCCCGTCCCCTCCTGACCCTGTCAGGCCCAGCGACAATACCTGACCCCGCCCCAGAGACGGACCGATTGGAGTTCAAGGTAAATGTCCCTTTCTCTGTGTCCGTCTGCAGGCTGCCCTGTCCGTCCCCTGTCCGATAATCACATGCACCGCTCTTTTTTCTCATACTTTCTCACACTCCCACTCACTGGTGTAGAAGACATGACTTTGGCCTGAAAACGAAGGCGTCCCTTCTTCTGCAGTGTTTCCATTGTGATCACTTCTGACCACTGGCTCTTATTCAGACGTCTCTGCCACTCACACGATTTCCCTCCTTTTTTATCGCTCTTATTGAATCATCAGGCTCTCATTCAGCGTTGGGAAGAGAGAGACATGTCAAGAAGTTTAAAGCAACATGTGTTGAGCTTTACCACACACAATGCAAAGCTCCCAGCTCCATCCACACCATCACTGCTTCCTTATATTTTGGGAATTTACTTTGTGTTTATGGGACATTGATGATTTGAGAAATGTTCTATCTTGTTAAATATAAAATAATGAAATTTACTGGCATTTGAAGGCACCTCTCAAACCTTGGGATACATTTATAATATAGGCCTTCATATGACAGAACCCTCAAATTCAGCAAAATCCCAACAACAGCTTTATTTATCTGCTTTTTTAAATGTCTCTTTAATGCGTGGAATTTCCCAGAAGCTCAGCAGAGAATCCATTAATGGATTTTTCATACAGAAAACTTCAGCTCCATGTTGGAGCTCCCAGGTTTGAATGCGAGTGACTGTATATGATGTGACACTGTGAACCAGCAGCTGCTCCACCAACTTAAATAATAGCTTGAAAAGGTGCAGTGTAATTTTTCAGCATCAGATCAGGAGCAAAGCAGCAAAATCCTGAGAGAATTAAAGTGCTTGTGAAGAAATGAGGCTGTGATGGAACTGAGCTGGGAAATAAATGCAGCGCAGTGATTCTTATACCTTAAATAGAATCGTATACAAAGAAGTGTTGCTGTCATTTCCCCTGTCAAGTTGAGTTAAAGTTTATTTCATAGCACAGATTTAAAATACGAAAATTAAAAGAACATTTTTAGTATTCAAAAACTTGCTGTGAGGTGATAGGTTACATACTTTTAGTTTCATTAATATTAATTAATTGCTAGAGCAGATTTAGATAATTAAGTAGAAACTTCTCAAGGTCGAGAGCCTTTTACACCAAGTTTGATTTGCTTTAAATTGTAAATAACTTGTAAAGGTCTCTGTCTGAATTAAAGAGCATCAAATACAAAAAGAACAAGAGCCTGTTTGGTTTTAGCCAGAAAAAGTAAGCCTGTCAGATATCCTGTTCACATGGGGATTACATACAATCGTAAGAGATACTACTTCTGCTGCAGCTCGTCTAAAAGATTCAGATTATTTTTGAATTTTAGTTCTGCTCTGTGAGGTGTTCACACAACCAGAGACCATGTCATGTAATCATTGATATTCAACTACGCTCTCATCTGTTTGTGTTTGACAGCAACAAATGAACCAGAAACAGGATCATGAAATCTGACGTCGTCAACACGTCCAGAGCTGAATCCTCTTTGCATGTGTGTCTGTATGTGTGCGGCCGGTCACTTTGAACCTCGATTCTCTGATTCTTGGCAGGAAGTGAATGTCGGCAGCTCTCAGTCATAAAACTGCTTTTGGTGACTTTCCCAGAATGCACTGGGAGGGGAGAGGACAGAGAATCTCTGTGTCGACTCACCGTGGCATGGGATGTGAGGAGATCGCCGAGAATGTCAATAATCGCTCGAACCGAGGATGAGCCGCTGCCTCCGACAGAACCCCCCCGAATGTCAAGTTAAGAGAAATAAAAATATGTATAATTCAGCTTTCAGAATGATGCAATGGCGACTTGTTGCAGCTGTCCACAAGCTGAGCAGTCATATAAAAACAAACCACAAAAACATGTTGGATAACGTTATTCTTTAGTAGGTACCGTTTTATAGAATAAATGTGTTGGTAAAAGTCTGTTGCATATTGTTCCATTCTTCCTGTTTTGGATTGAAAAGCAGCTTTAACATCTGCACATGACTCA
This sequence comes from Pseudopleuronectes americanus, assembly GCA_038501795.1. Classification (NCBI taxonomy): domain Eukaryota; kingdom Metazoa; phylum Chordata; class Actinopteri; order Pleuronectiformes; family Pleuronectidae; genus Pseudopleuronectes; species Pseudopleuronectes americanus. The sequence goes on from CM076731.1 coordinate 1,423,045, forward strand.
ATAACCGCCTTTGTGTTACAAATACACAAACAAAAACTCAACTTATTTTCAATTTAATATGTTTACCTAGGCTAAAAGTGAAAGTTCTCAGCTGTCCCTGTGCTCTGGGTTTCATGGGCTCGGTTGCAATATCTGACTTCTACCACTCAAATAAATATTGTGAATGTTGAGACATGTGTGATCATCTTTGAAAGATGTGGTTGATAAGGATGCAGGTGTAACGGTGAATGTATAAAACTTTGGTCGGTCTTGTCCAAATTTTCGCTGATTAAAGTTTCAATAAAAGTTTAAAAATTAAGGCACAAGACGATGTTTGGCAGATTGAAAAGGAGAGCAGGGTTTTTCTGAAACACTCCATCCGTGTTAAAAAGTGATTGAGTCGTCAAAATCGCTGTCTGTTCGTTTTATCTGCTTTGGAACTCGGGGCTCAGCCTTCTCCCGTTGGGAAATATTTGTAGCTACAACACAATGTTCAAAAGCCTTTGTCCCTCATCCTATTGCTGTGATCTGTGTCTCAGGGCTCGTGGACAAAAGGTGTCAAACGGAGCGTTGGACTTGGTCTGCCATGTCCTCCCGAGGCTGCTCCTAATCCTATTACTGTGGCCCGAGGAGGATCCTGCACTCCCTTCATCCCAGCAGCTATTAAAGTCTATGGGCGCCCTGTGTGTTTACTCTGTGTGTTCTTGTGTGTGTGTTCTTGTGTGTGTAATTGCATTGTCAGCGACTTCTTATCCACGTTGTCATAATGTGTTATCCAGTGATGCGGCTCAGGGTTTGCCGTCTTTTTCAGTTTGCTACGGGGCAGGTGGACATTTCAATCTCTCCCTGGCTCCACGTGATTCCTCTATAGTGAAGCCTCAACCTTTAACTTTGCATTTTGAGAATAACCAAAGGTTTAATGGAGGGAAACCTTTTCAAGCAACGTCTCACTATCAGCTGATGTCTTTCAAACAACTGAACTTTTTACTTTAAACAACAAGTTTAGGTAAATTGCTTGGATTCGATCAATGAGTGAGTAGATTCATTTGAAGACTCAAGTTATCATCAAATCCTAAATATGACAGCTCTATCAATGTCAATTTTAAAAAGTAAGGAAACAGATCTGGTTGATAAAACACAACCACAAATAATACAACTTTTAATAAAGCAGAAGATGCAGGAAGGACATGAATGAAAGCAAAAGCAGAAACTGTGTCGTCAGTAAACAAACTTACTTCACATCCTTCCTCATGTTATTTATTATATTTCTGCCAATGAGCTTCAGTTAAGTTTATATGAAAAATGTATTCTGTGATTGATCAGGTTTAATCAATATTTCCAACTTTTAAGTGTCACATTGATTCATCGCTATAAATCAGAGTAAATGAACAACAAAAATAAAAGATGTGTGAAGTAAACAATGTGTAAAGTAGAGCAGTTCTGATAGAGATACAGGCCAAGGTGCACAAACATTTAGAGAATCTGTTTTCCCATGTCGAGCCAAGTATTGATTCAACACCTCCTTTCAGTCCGTCTTATTGTCTCTGAGCAGTTTTGAGCTTAAAGTGACCGGAATGAAATGTTGTCCAATGGCCTTTTGTTTCCTCTGGGTGCCACTTACGTGACTAAAGTGCCGGCGGCGGCCACACAGACAGACGCACACGCAGCCGTCCTCTGCCTCTCAATGGTCGCATTTGCTTGTACATTGACCAGAGTCAATTGCCTGTCAAATGCAATGTGAGATTAGACACCAGTAGGTGTGAGACCCGATTCAGCAGAGCCTCCCAGAGCCTGGACAGAGAGGGGCCCCCGCTCTGGGGACCCCACTGCCCTTCTCACTCCCCCTTCACCCTCTACAACCTCCCCTACGTTTTTCATCTCGCCGCCCGGTTCAATGTTAATGTCCAGCAGTGTCCACTCTGCCGACGTCTCCCTCCCGAGCAAAACCCCAGAGAAGAAAGGGCGAAAAGGAGAAAGAAAAGCAAACCTTCCCTCCTTCTTTTCTCACCCTGGCCTCCTCTTGTGTGCTGTCCAGCTGGCTGTGACCCTTGACCCCCTGACCCTCACTCCTGACCCCTGGACCCGTTCCCACGCCACGCCTTTTTGTGTCCACCTCGCCATGGCAACACCTTGGTCGCCGCTGCTGCCACGGTAACAGATGGACAGGGGCCTGGAAATAACTTCATTCAGCCCCGCCCGGAGGTTTGAGCTCCATGGACAATCTGCCCGGACCCGTCCACACACCCGCCATCCTCCTCCCGTCCACTGTCCCTCTCACTCACACACACACACACACACACACACACACACTCACACACACACACACACACACACACACACACACACACACACTGCGCCCCCATCCTAACTTTGACACCTCCTTTGCCACATTCTGAAACCCCAATCCTCTTGGATCCATTCCCTCAGCAGGGGCCTCTGGGTATCAGGGCCTGATAGAGTCATTAACTCAGAGATCCCAGATTCGCCCTGGCATGTACACAGGACGTACACGGGAATCAGAATAAGTTGCCGTTGTTGGCAGAGAAAAGCACAAAGACACACCCGGAGTCATCCACATATCCCATTTCACACTGCTGGTATTTGTGGTTCGGGGCGTAGGAGCGCTAACTTCATCGCTGTGCTGTAATTATCTCTCCTCTTCTTTTATTAGCTCTATTGTTTTCTCACATCCTCCGATGAGAAAAGGGGGTGTGGGGCGGGGGGAGGGGGGGGAGTTGTAAAGACACAGAGCTGAGCAGCGGGGCATCTGTTTGCTAACTCAAAGACAAATGACAAACTGAATAGCAACGCTGAGCAGCTCAATATGGTGCAGCAGGAAAATGAACTGCAACAGATTTGGTGCTAATCAGTAACTAACCTCCAAACAAGGCTGTGTGTGTTTTGTCCCGTCTGTGTGTAACACCTCTCGGACAGAGACAGTGAATGGATTAAAGGGAATAGTGTAATTACTCGTGCTGAATGGGGTCCGCACTGTGAAGAGGAAGTCGAAAAACCCACTTGTCTTTGTGAGGAGAGCTCTGATCCTCCTGGGTCTCATCCTGCACTCCCTGATGAGAGCAAACAAACAAGTAAACAAACAAAATGGCAGCCTGCAACGCAAAGGTCTCCGATGGCTACCAGCGCCATTTTCAACTTGGTCACTTTGAAAAACCAGAAAAGGGGGATTTCTGTCCATGAAATTGAAATAGTGCACTGATTTTGAGGTTTTGCTTCATTTTCGGGTTCAGTTTTTATTTGAAAGCCCACAAATGAGTGTTTCTGTGTGTGTGTGTGTGTGTGTGTGTGTGTGTGAGCAGGTGGGGGGGGTGGGGGGGGCACAATAGGCAACCGCCATAAGACTGACCATTGAGGCGAAATCACACAAGCGAAGCCACTTATTCAGTTTTGGGGATTTCGTATCCCCCTTCCATCCCTGCATCTGAATCCCACTGTCTTTCTCTCTAGTTTCACTCACCCCTTCACCCCTCCTGTGTCCAACACCCCCCCCCCTCCCAACCCTCCATCCTCCCATGTCCCCCCTGTTCTCCCCCACCTCCCCTCTGCCTCTCGCCCAGTTCATTGTACCAAAGGAGATTTTCTCCATTGAGGCCCAGTCTCTTAGGTAACCCCAGCGCTGCATGAAATGAGGAGAGAGAGAGAGAGAGAGAGAGAGAGAGAGAGAGAGAGAGAGAGAGAGAGAGAGAGAGAGAGAGAGAGGAGAGAGAGAGAGAGAGAGAGAGAGAGAGAGAGGAGAGAAGCGAGAGAAGAGAGAGAGAGAGAGAGAGAGAGAGAGGGCGGGGAAATTGAGAGAGGGCAAAGGAAATGTAAAGGCAGAGGGAGGGAGGGCCCGGACAGAAAGGGTTGAAGAAGGAGAGGGAGAGGGGACGCGGGATCAGAGGAGGCTGAGGCACTGAGAGTGAAAGATGGAGAAGTGGGACAAGTGCGGTCAGACGTCGACAGCGATGCAGCGAGGACTCGACCCACGGCTGAGGAAGGAGGCCTGAGAGGAGAGGATGACTGTCACACATGTAAGGATGAATCCTCTTTGGCTGAGAGGGACTTTCTCACAGGTTCTTTTCCTCTGATTCTTCATCCAGATTCTAGGCCCCAGATGGTCCAAGGATCCTGGACACAGCACTTTGCTTCTGTCTTCTTGTCTTTTATTTTCCTTTGAGCTGATGTTAACTGGTGTAAATGTAGGTTTAACATCCTGTTTTCACTTTTCAACAGGAAGTGTCTTTTTGAATTGGGGTCCATTAGCTTGTGAGGCACCTAAAGGAGGCTGAGAAGATGAGTGTAGGCCTTCAGGGATCCAGTGTTTGTTTTAAAGTCTTACTTATTTTAAATAGAAAACAGAATATAAATATTTTAACAGCTATAATCATGGCTAAACTTTATTACTAAACTTTAAAAAAAAGTTTCATCCTTCAACTTATTGGTATTCATGACAGAAGTTTTTTTTCCCATGATCCTTGAAGAGAATGAAAAAGTTGAATGACTATTTTATATATTTAAGCATTCTAATAACATTTAAAGACTTTTTGTCTTTGCACTTTTCAAACCATGTGGGTTTTTTTTCTGTCTCTGTGATTTAACTGTAAACTTTGCTCTGAACAGAGACTTTAACTGTAGGGAGAGGACTCTCTGAAACGCTGCCATCCTTTGTGGCCATGCTGCTCTGCACCTCAATGGTGGGCACACAGCACATGGGGTTCCCATGAATAGAGCAGGCCTCACCAAAGACCACATCATTTGGATACAGACGGGCTCCCACAGAAAGAGAAAAACGCCTCACGGAGCGAATCAGATAAAGAGAAAATGTTGCGTACGGCAAATCAGATTAGGGCGAGTCAGAGCTTTACGTTTTGGGTTTTCTCCCCCCCCCCACCCCCACCCTCCTGCCTCCACCTCAGTTAAATTTACTACCGTTGCTGCTCATGAGTGGGATAATAATGCGCCCCACTGCTGCGCTGAGTTATCATCTCAGGCTTTTGTCTCTTTTGATCCGTGTGACCGTTGGGGGGGACTCACTTCTTCTTTTGTAGGGGGTCACATCACTGGCTCCTTTTGGACTGGGCTGCCCCTGGGTGGTGACCCCTTCGTTCATCATGGTGTCACCCACACAGAGGACAAGCATGAGTTAGAGCTTTCTCTCTTTCTCTCCTCTTCTTTCTTTCTCTTCGCCTTCCCGCTCATTCCTCTGACCATCCTCTCCTTGTCCATCCATACGTGCAAACCTGAGGCCAGTTGGGGGTCAAAGGGCGGTATGCAACCCAGCTAAAGCAGGTGGAGGTCATGATAAATGGATTGAACACCATTCACTCTTTGATATTTGTGGGTTGAAGCTGAATTTAAAGCGAACCAGGGCATCCACCTGATCATGTGCGTCGAGCCTGTGAACAAACCTGTGACCAAGAGAATGATGGAGGTCCGGAGCTGATTGTCCAAACGCAATTCTTGCGTCTGCCTTTGTGAAACCAGGAGTTGTGGATGGACATCACTCTCCTGACCTCTGAAAACCATCGAGGGACAGACCTCCACGGATGGGGTGAAACTCAGCGGCTTAGTGGGCGGATGAGAGAAACACTGACAAACAGAGAGGCAGATACTGAATAGAGGGGAGTGTGTGCTTATGTAAATGTAAACCCTGGAAGAAGCTCTTGACATTTTTGGATATCAGCTCAACTTTTTTTCAAACGAGAACAAACCAGTTTCAAGTTAGACCTGGAAGACAAACTTTAGCTTTTAACTGAATAGCTCGATGTAAAATAAGGTTTAGGCCTCGGTTTGAGAAGCAAAGGACAGCAAGTGGACTTCAGCCAAAAGGGAAGTGAGGAGGAAGTCAATTCATTTATTTGGCAATTTACACAAAGTAAATTAGTTTATGTCCAATTCTTAAATTGAAGCTAAAACCAATTTTAATCCCAAAATGCCAAAGACATTTTAAACTTTATCTTTCACTGTGATGTGAAATGTGATTTTTTATGTGAAATGAACCTGGTGTATATAATGTTGACTTTCAGGTTAATGCAAATAATCCAAATTCCGCTTTTACTGGACTTTTGTACTTTTTCTTTTTTTTGGATATGTTTCTCCTCGGCTTAGGTGCAAAGCCGAAGTCCAGGCCTGTCTCTGCAGATCGGGGGTGTCTCATTTTGGGAGAGGGGGTTAGAGTCGGTCTGTGGAGCAGAAAGACCTGAATAGCTCTCACCATGTTAAGTACAGTTGAATGTGTCCGGTTCGCACTTCAGCATCGGTGTCTGAGAGAGCCTCCTGCTAAATATGCACTGGAAGGGGTGGGAATGACAGAAAAGGAGAATGAATGAGAGGAGGGAGGTGCAAGTGTGTGTGTGTGTGTGTGTGTGTGTGTGTGTGTGTGTGTGTGTGTACTCTTCCTCTGCATGTTTGCCCCTGTGAATTTGCCTCTGTGTGTGTTTTCCTGTGTTTGACAAAGTTCAGGGGGCCAGACTTTGGAGACAGAAAAGGGAAAATGAGAGAAAGCAAAGGATTTGAATGTGGTGTAAAGAGAAAGAGAGAGAGAGAGAGAGAGAGAGAGAGAGAGAGAGAGAGAGAGAGAGAGAGAGAGAGAGAGAGAGAGGAGAGAGAGAGAGAGAGAGAGAGAGAGAGAGAGAGGATGGAGAAGAGGTGTAAATTGGTGAGATTTATAGATTGAAGCTGCAGGAAGCGACAACTGATTCTGGGAAATATGTATAAAGAAAGAGAAGGAGTGAGGGTGAGAGAGAGCGGGAGAGAAAGGGTGGGAGGGAGATCAAGAGCGAGGCTGCATTAATATGCTAATGGTCTGAGTGAATGCACAACAGGCCCACTGACCAGGCTAATCACTGGTGGACACACACACTGAGGCTAATCCCTCACACACACACACACACACAGGAACACATGCACGTACAGCGCAGGGAGAAATATTTGGACAGTGACTTGATTTGAGTTGATTTGTGTCTTTTTTTCAGCAGAAAAAACATTTTGATGAGATGTGAGGAAACTACTAATTCTATGTAAATGATTATGATTCCAAAAAACCTCGGCTGCCTAACTCACTAACTTGCTTCCAGAATCAGACAAAAAGAAGACTACACAGATATTAACTGCATGTGATATACATTATGACTTCATTAATGTATCATTTTGAATTTTCTCATTTTTAAATTTGGATTCAAATAGTTTGATAGAATAAAAAATTAGACATTTTGCAGTATGGCACTTGTCTCATCTTCTGATACTTTAAAAACACATGAGAGAGAAGCCAGAGGAAAATTCAAGTGAAATATATCTTGTAAAACAGCTTTCGTTTCAACATGTCTCTTATTATCATGGGATGTAATGTGTATAATCTGTGATATTATTTGGTATTTATATAACTTCATAGGTAAGATCTGAGCAGAATGCAAAATAATGACAAATAAACTTTCAAAACCGGTGTTGGTGTTTTGTTGTGTTTCTTCATTTTTATCGTTAAAAAACATCTGAACCCTTCTGTTCTTTTTATGTGACAGGAAACTCTGCAGCTCCATTTACTAGATTACTTTTTAAAATTTCTGGGATAAAAATGCATTATGTTACAAAAGTCTAAAAAAAAACTAACTGAAAAAACGTTAGTTTAGATTGAATAAATTAAACTGGGAATTGTTTGCTCTCTCCAATAATCATAATGTCAAAGGATTAAATAATATGAGGAAGATTCTTCAAAATTTGGCAGATTAAACAGATTTTTTTTACCTTGATCAATCAACTGCAGTAAGATTATTTTTACCTGTACTACAAAATAAGAATAAAAGTGGACATGATTAAATATGTCTTACTTTGGCTCTACTTTAACCATAAGTTAAATGGTTATTTAAATGAATTTTTCTTTATAAAATATGAAATAGTCTAAAATGGTGTCCACTGTGTGTAAATAAGAACAAATGTGCTCTAACGCTCAGCATTCAAGAGTCTGCTAAAACATGAGGAGGACTTGTTTCTAACTAGTTGTATTGAAACAAGGTGGATGCATCAGGATCAGGGAGCAGCTCCAGGTGAACCAGGCCCAGCTGAGACTAGTTGGCCAATCAGCTTTCCCTGGATTCAGAAAGCAGCAGCAAACTGCTGGGGAGGGACGGAGACACGGGAGGGACACAGTGAGAGACAGGGACAGAACGGAGCTGCAAAGCAAAGCTGGAATAGCTGGCAAGTTAAGTGTTTTGTGTTTGATTTAATAAAGATGCTGAAAGGCAACTCGTTTGTCTCTTGAGTCTCTGTCTCCCTCTCGTGTCTCCGTCCCTCTCCGGCTGCTCTGCTGCTGCCTTTTGAATCCAGGCAAAGCTGATAGGCCATTCACTTTCAAGGATTTGTATTATTTTATCTTGTGTCTTTGGTTTTGCATAATATTGAACTACTTTGATTGTTAAAGGGATAGTTCACACAAAAATGTTAATTCACTCATCGCCTACTCATCACTATGACGACGGAGGGTGGGTGAAGTGTTTGAGTCCACAAAACACTTCTGGAGTTTCAGGGGTAAACAGCATTGTAGCCAAATCCAAAAATGTTGTTTGAAACTCCTGAAGTGTTTTGTGGACTCAACCACTTAACCCACCCTCCATCACATAGTGGTGAGCAGATAGACTGAATTTTCATTTTCGTGTGAACTATCCCTTTTAAGCTTTTTTTGAGACGTGCCAAATAAATACAGTTATTATCATTATTATTATATTATTATAAATGTTAAATGGTGTTGGACACGCATGTTTTCAATGAGTGGCTTTGGCTTGTTCTTGCCTCAAATGAAACTGAAGCTCCAAACCATTGCATCCACCATCATGTTTCCTCCAAACCGTGCACGTCCTGAACACATGCTTTTGAAATGGAAAAGAAGAGGAGCTCCAGTCTGAACACTGTTGTGGGTCCCAGTGCTCCCAGTGTCCGGCAGTAACCTTCCCCCAGCCGCTGACACACTCAGCTGAACTTGTCTTGACCTCTTGACCCCTGAGCTCTGGATGAGTCTCCCTCCTCACCCAGTGACATGTGAGGGCGACACCACGACCACACGACCCGTCTCCTGCCTCCAGGAGCCGGGCTGCCCAGGGCTCCCGCACGGACCCGGTGTGGAGCAGTGAGACAAGCACTAAAGCCAAATCCTCCATCATCATGTTTTCATCCTTGCAGGGGGAGGGAGGGTTGACTACGAGGCAAAGTGGGGGGAGAGGCAGACACACACGGGGCCTAGCTGCCACATCTGTTTCATGCGAAGGAGCTGCGCCGCTAAACCGTCAGTAGCCCATGTTTCCTTCCAGTCCACCGGTAGTTACCGGGTTCAGCGGCCGGGTGACCGGCTGACCGGGGGAGGCAGAAAACCGGGCGCAGCAGGTCGTAGTTACCCGCGTTGTGCTCGCTTCTCCGGCTCCTCTCCGGTGCAGTCGGGCTAACTAGCTTGCTAGCTAGCTCAAGTGGCTACACGTAGCGATAGCATGTTTCGCTAGCTTGAACCGGACGTAAGGTTAAATTCCACAAAGTGAAAGAGAGACCGGGATTTGAACGCTTTTTAACGTCCCGGTGCACCGCTCGGTGTCGGGGCTCGTTTCTAGCGGGGTCGCGAACACATGCCAGTTAGCTGCACGGTGGGCACAAGCGGTTTCCAGAGCTAGCTAGACAGCAGCTAATGTTAGCCAGCGCGAATCGTGGTTTGTTGCCGTCTGCTTGGGCTCCGTCTATAGCCTGGGATGGAACGTTTTAATTCACCCAGTTAGATTCAGATAACACAGCCAGGGGGTTGTTGTGGATGTGGAGTTTCCTATTTGTGAAAAAACACCGCGTGCTGCATTAGAACCTGATGGTCCAGGCACCAGAGGAGTCTCCCTGTAACGTTACATTCAAATCCCCCAAAAGGCTTAAAATACACAAATATCCCCATTGACAGTCAGGCAGGCGGTGATGGACGTGCTTTGTTATACAGTGTTTACTAATCCTACTGACAGCGGGTCAGAACCAGTGCGTCACGCTGAGCTCTGTCTTGTGTTGGAATTTCAGATCCGTTTTTGGTTTCCCCCAAACGGCTCCGGCCCGGGCCTCAGTCCGCGGTCTAGAGTTGGATAGCGGGCGGATTGAGGCTGAAGCTCGTCGGTGTGTAGCGGCCCTCCAGCCCCGGAGCCCCGGTGCCCCGGCCACCATCATGGGAGACAGCAGAGGTGAGAGAATAACTGTCCAACATGATGATGTTAGACTCAACTGTACAAAAGGTTATTTGCACGTCTGTTGACCTGTCAGCTGCAGATTGAGGCCTGTGATAAATATGGACTATGATGAATCAAGGGTTTGTTTTAATAATAGAATAATGAGGCTTTTTAAAACACCTTAGTGACAGCTGGCAGTGTTGACCTATGACCTCTCTGCCATACAGCATTCAATCATTTAAACCAAGTCAGACCTGGTCAGACATTTAAATTACCATCCCACCATTGGGTTAAAGTAAAGTGGACTTTAATGTAATTATTGATTAAATGAAGTTATGGGTCCCATGTGTTTCAGCCCTGTATTATATTGTAATAGATTGACATGGTGCACCACAATAAATAAACAATCACACTGAGGATGTTAAAATTAGCTTTGTATAATTAACTTGGTGCCATAAAGATATTTAATGGATGTGTTTCCCATTAATCACCTTCTCTGCCGTGTCTATGTTATCAACCCTCACTGACTTGTACTTTCCATTTGCGCTCTTCTTTCTCAGATTCTCGCAGCCCGGACAGTTCATCTGTGTCCTCCCCTCCATCAGGCCAACGCTCGCCCCCACTGGTTCCCTCCGCTGCTTCCATGACTTCCCATCCTCCCACCACCACCAGCGGAGTCAACAGCCCCATCAGTAGCATCGGCTCCCCCTTTTCTGTCATCAGCTCTTCACTGGGCTCACCCTGTCTCCCCGGCACACCGTCAGTGGGCTATGGCCCCATTAGCAGCCCGCAGGTAAGAGAGAGGACAGTTAATAAGGCACATATTTTATATAGATATTTTGGGGAAATGCATTTTCTCCTTCATCACTGAATTTGATATGGTGCCCAATCTTTACTTTGGTTTTGCTGTGACTAATTTTGTCATCACATGCCACATGTCTTGGATTGATTCTAAAGACCTTAAGTCTTCATTGTATTCACCTTTATTTCTGCTCCTCTTGCAGATCAACTCAACAGTGTCCATGTCGGGGCTCCATGCAGTGAGCAGCTCTGATGATGTGAAGCCGCCATTGGGCTTGCAGCCGCTGTCACCCCACAGCCCTGGGCCGATGCTTTCCCAGAAACGCCTTTGTGCCATCTGTGGAGACAGATCCTCTGGTGACTACACACCTTAAATAGAACTCCTCTTTTCTTTGCCCTGTCTTTGGGTTGAGCTAAAGTGTAGATGAATAAGACATTGGTCAGAGCCCCTAAAATACCTTACATTTCAACTCTGAAAGGATTTGTCATCCTCTCTTAATTCATTATCTGGCTCTTTTTCCTCCACCTTCCCACAACCTCCAGGTAAGCACTATGGCGTCTACAGTTGTGAGGGCTGCAAAGGCTTCTTCAAGCGAACAGTGCGCAAAGATCTGACGTACACATGTCGGGACAGTAAAGACTGTATGGTGGATAAGAGACAGAGAAACCGCTGCCAGTACTGCCGCTACCAGAAGTGCCTGGCTAACGGCATGAAGAGAGAAGGTGAGCAGGCAGGAAACTGCACACCTCGAATACCACCTGTTCTCAACCCCTTCTGCTCATGACCCCTGAGAATTAAGCAACTTCTGACACCTTTTCACACTCTGTTTGAGATCGAATGGACAAAGTTGTGTCTTTTCTTACAAAATGCAATTTAATTTGGGCTGACACTACAAGTAAAAAGCCCACTTACCACCCATACAATCTCATTAAATGTTATCAGAGGAACTTCCAGATCTCTAAGAGCAAAAGCAGTTTTATTTTGCCCAAAAGTAGAGAACACAACTCGCAACACAACGGCATATCTATTGTCAGTCACTCCTATAAACGTATTTTGAGTTGTCTTCAAGACTCTTTTTAATGTAATACATCTGAAGTGTTTGGAAACTGGGATTCAGGACTTATAATAAGCTGCACATGGCGGTTGTGGCAGCCCTTATCTACTCACAGTCTGAATTAATACATAACCAGTCATATTTACCAGGTGTTGAGTCTCCAGGTGGACATCAGTTATCAGTAAAACATACCATAATTTGTACCAATTAAGAATCAAATACAGCAGCAAAGCATGTGTTAAGTGTCGTCATCAGAAATTCACCCATACATCGGGATTATATTGTCACATGTGATAGTGTTAATAACCAGTCGTAGCACATTATATAGTTCAATCAGACAAAACCTTAAAGGTATACTATGCAGGATTGTCGACTGATTAAAAGTCTGCTTCCCTCTCAGTAGCTGCTTCTGGAGAGACTGTGTGTGTGTGAATGTGAGAGTGTCTGAGTGAGAGCCTCTGCTTTCTGTGGAGTTTCCCCGACCAGCCCACCTAGTAAAAACTCTGCAGAATGTCCGAAGGAGCCGATGTGAGAACACATAGATCCTTAACAGGAGGTGACAAGGACAGTTACTGTGATCTCTGCAGAATGATGAATATGTAACATCCTGCCTCCGCCTGCTGCCCCATGGAGATTTCTGTGTTGTTGTGAAGGCATCTAAGCAGAGAATCTCCTGCTGCGATGTACATACGTGAAAGGCAACCTCCAGAGAAAGTCCAAATTCTCTGGACATCCTCTGGAGGTCATCTCGGAAAACGGCTTAGAGAGAGAGCAGCTGTGGTCGAGTGAGTGAAGAGAGGGAGAGTTGTTAGCAAGAACAACGGAGTGAATCAGAGAAACAAAAGGATATTTTGTGATTATTTAACTGCCACAAATCGTCACCTAACACTGTGTGGGGCTGTTTGTGTGGGTATGTGTGTGTGTGCACCGTGCAGCAGTTCAGCCCCACCCTCATACATCCATGACACAGACAGAGAGCAGAGTAATGTTAGCCTTCTGCTACGATCATCTCACTTTGGCTTCACTTTTTCAAGCCGTCATGTCGACCATCTTGATATAAAGTTTATACTCTCTCACGCTGAGCTCTCTTATTAGTGGAGCTGACCCAAACCAGACAGGACTTCAGTTTTTTGTGTCAGAACCTGATCTGAGCCCAATGTTTCCCCCAAATTACAGACATGTGCATCTTAAAAAAAGAAAAAGTAGATAGCCCAGCAAGTGTGACTGAACCTCTATATTTAATAATTTTTGTCAAGACCCGGCCTCACACCTTGATGGGTGCAGGTCAGGGAATCTTCAGGAAAACACACATTGGATCAGGTCTCATCAGATAAATTCACCACCCCACACTTCTATTGGGTCATAAGTGATGATTGAGAAGGTTTTTAATAAATCTGTTCTTAAAGAAAACCCTGCATAGTTTACCTTTTAAAGAACGACAGCCGATCTGTGTCTGCTGCAGACTCTTTTTAAACCAGTCAGTCAGAGATTATCTTATTTTAAGTTAATGCCGATGAAATGGACATTTAAGGCAGCTACTTTGTTTTGCAGGTACTTTTTCTGTAATCTGCAAAACCTCAAGATGTAAATCCTGAGCGTAGTGGCACATCACCTTCAACCCTAGATGAGATCTTCTAATCTCATTCAAAGATATGTGTGTCAGTAATATTTGCACAGTAGACAATAGGAAGATCGAGTACACATTGGTAGAGGGGGAGATGGGGGTGGGTAAGCCTTGTACACACTAACCCCCTTTCCCCCTCTCTTCCTCTTTTTGTTTCCTCTCGTTCTCTCTCCCCCCTCCCTCCTTCTGTAGTGGCCAAGATGAACGACAGATGTAAGGAGAAGAGGGAAGGAGGGGTGTATGTCTGTGCCTGTATGAATGAGAAAGAAGCAGAGTTTTTACATTGCATATCGGCCAGAAGGAGCTAGTCTATTGTACGTAGTTTCTTGACAGAGCTCAGACATGGACCAGTTCCAGCCTTGAATCGTTTCCTTGTGATTTTTAATGCTCAAAATATCACAGTTACCACAGTGAGACACAGGTATTTTGCTGGTGTTTTGAGGAGCATTAAAGCTACTGGGTTGGTAATCCTGGAACATCTATAGACCAGGCAACACTTTGAAAAGATGCAGCCGATACATCCCCCCCCCCTCTCGTTGACCCTCTCGACAAAGCTACGCCCCCAAAACTCCTGCACGTGCACAGACTAACATTTGCTAGAAGACATGACTCGCAAATTTCAGACTATTGGCTCTGCTTCTTCTGTGTTTGTTTCTCTAGCTGAAAAAGTCTGTCGTGTGCACTGAGTTTCTTTTTTTCTCTTGACGGCTTTATTTATTGATGACTATTGGGACATGAAGAGGATTAAAACAAATAGGGCGTACGAGTCCAAGTAATTTACTGCCAGGAAGCATTTAAAATATGAAGAATTCTATACAGACTTTGGAGGCTTTGTTACTGCGGCAGCTCTCATGGTTCAGGAAAACGGGGATCATGGGTAATATCCACTGTTGAGTGTTTTTTCAGTTCAGTCAGTCAGAGCTCCACTCAACACACTGTTAGACCACATTATAACCACTTCATCACTTGGACACTGAGCTCAACAGAAATAAAGACTCACAAGACCTTTGACTACCAATGTTTTGCAACACAACAATTAGCTATGATGAAATGATCAAGTGACTTTTTTTGAACAACATTAAAATTAGAAACACAGTTCACTTAATTTGCTCATGAAGTAAGAGAAACCTTCATAAATGCTAACTTTCGTAAAAATCAGTGTCACATTTCATTGTCATTCCCCATCTCAGTGTCACTTTAAAGTAATTAGTGATTACAAAAATAATGTGTGTCTTCTATGGGCCATTGGTATTAGGCCTGAATAAATTTTGAAAGACCGTATGAGAGGCTTTGAATTGATCATGAATTGTTCATCTGCGTTTCTGCTTTCCCACTGTTTTGGTCACATTATTTTAGTCTCACTTTTTGGGTCTCCAATGTTTTTGCCTCTTTTTATCGCAAACCTCCATCACCAATGTTTTCCCCCATTTCTCCTCTTCATTGGCCAAACATCCAACGCAACTCATCTTTATCCATCCTGCTGGAACATTGTGTCTTCTCATCGATCTTCTACTGCCTCGAATTCACTTTCTGTTCTCTACTGTTGCGTACCTGACCCAAATATTTGCTTCCATATCCATGTGCATTCTCTTACACCTCTCCTGTACCTTCATTCATCCATCCTTCCATCCCACAGTTTTCTCCTGTATGATCTGTTACTATTTCTCCCTTTCCCTCCTTGTCTTTTATTATTTTCTTCTGTTTCCTCTCTGCCCCATCACGCAGCTGTCCAAGAGGAACGGCAGAGGAACAGGGAACGAGAGGGCGAGGTGGAGTCGACGAGTGCAGTGAATGAGGAGATGCCTGTGGAGAAGATTTTGGAGGCAGAGGTGGCTGTGGAGCAGAAGACCGAGCTTCATGCAGATGGCACTTCAGGTGGCAGCTCTGTGAGTAGTGTGGTTGGTTGACATTCAATTCAAACTGTCATGCACTGATGTGTTTGATAAAATAATCACAATTTATTTTCTAAATCTGCTTTATTCAGCCCAACGATCCTGTCACCAACATCTGTCAGGCAGCAGACAAGCAGCTTTTCACCCTGGTGGAGTGGGCCAAGAGGATCCCTCACTTCTCTGAGCTGCAGCTGGACGACCAGGTCATCCTGCTTCGTGCAGGTAACCTTGAAGAGCTTTCATTTGCAGGGTGGTTTTTGAATATGTCAAGCTCAGCAGAGGGATGCAAGGGCTGCAAAGCCAAGTTTCATCCACAGTCAATTTTAAATCAGTATGTGATCAAAATAACGACAAGCACCATTCAGTAATATCAGGTTTTAATAAATATAGAAGCACAATTGTAGAATATTTGGACATTTTGATTTATTAGAAGTACTGAGACTCCACTCTTCAACAGGCTGGAATGAACTCTTGATTGCATCGTTCTCCCATCGCTCCATCTCAGTGAAGGATGGAATCCTACTGGCCACCGGCCTTCACGTCCACAGGAGCAGTGCTCACAGTGCTGGTGTAGGAGCGATCTTTGACAGGTAATACACAGATGCACACATATACAAACAGTATAACCCCCACACACATATACCACACTAGTGACCTTCATTCAGGAGATTGGGTGGGAAACCTAGTTGGAGCGGACCTGCTACCATGAAAATATTCTGTCCCCTGGAGAGTTTTAGCATTATGTGATTAAAGTGTTTTTACAGAGGCCTTCCTACTCTACCTCGACATCCACACTGTGTAGGGTCCCACTGTAGAATGCATCTACTTCTACACAGTATTATGACCATCTACCATTAGCCTAAAAAAACAGACCCCGAAAGGCCACAACCTCCTCTTTACCTCTTTTCATCACCTGGTTATTACACATCAGTCCTGAGAGGTAGTTGAACAAAGAAATTATACTTTTCTTCATTTATCAACTTGAATTTCTCTGTGACGTTTCCATACTCTTGGTTTCTATGAGCTACACACGTCATTCATGATTTAGTTGATACTTTACTGGGATAAGAACTTTGATATTGTGTCTTTGGTTGGCTGGAGCTGCTGTGTTCTGCGTTGGCTGTGATTGGCTGAGAGACTCTGCTGCTTTAGGGCTGCCTCTAGGGTGACAGCGCATGCCAGGGAGCCTGGTGACTAACGCTTGCCCCATAGACATGCATGCGCACACACACTCAGTGGCATAGCACCTACTGCAGCATTTGATCATGTGACTGTGGCTGGCTAATGCACAAAACTAACTCATCAATAAAAACAGGAAGGTACAGCGGAATACTCTAATATGTGTTCATATAATAATCTACATCCCATTATTGTACAGGACACTGCAGAGGCCATCGGTTTATTATTTCGTGCTAGATTTTCCTAAACTATCTTATGACCCCATTTTAATATCGAGTTTGCTTAATAGAACGAGGAAGGCACTCGGACAGAGCATACCTAAAAATAATGTGACTGGCCCAGGCATGATAAAAGTAATATTATTGAAATTATGCCATATGTATTATCTGTAGGATTGTATAATTGGTCAGTCACAGACACTGACACTTCCAATAACACCCATGGCTTCACCAGTCTTCTGCATAAATGCATCAACCATCAGTTATTATTAAAGGCTCAGTGTGTAGGACTTAGTGGCACCTAGCAATATTTCTGATCATTTATTTACTGTAAACACACAATTTTTAATTTGATCTCATTCTACATCAATGAAAACGTCATTATCATTATTTTCAGTTTCTGCCAAAATATCTTCGTAAATCTTTCACACTGAACCTTAAACAAGTTACATGCGTTTGACAGTTCACTACAAAACAGAACATTCAAAGTACAACAGATATTGTTATTAGCGCTAAGTTGTATTAGAATGTTATTTAATCAAGACATAATAAATTCTGGTTCATGTCATAATGGGATGTTATCAACAAGTTTGAATGCACATTCAGGGCTTTTAATAATGATAATAATAATTCTGTCCATTACATCATCACCTGCTTTAATTAAACAAAAAATTACGGCAAATCGCAATCACCTTAAATGACATCACAACGTGTCAATTCACTGTTAATTACACAGTAACTACATTGTTATAAAGGGTTCGAATTCCAACCAGGTTTAAAAGAAGCTAGCTGGGCTCATGGCAAACAGCTCAATGATTTTCCTCTATGTATATAAATAAAGTCTTCTAGCACTGCTCTCTTGTAGCGGCAGGCTTCTGTTTCAGCTTGGCATCAGCATCTGTTTAAAGCTACTCAAGTCTTACTTGATCAAGGAGGGCGTAAATAATGAAATATCAGAATTTCTTCATAGCACATTGGATTAAACGTATCACTGCAGGGGGTCTTAAGTGCAAAATAACAGACCGCAGAACCACAACAGAATGGGGTGCTTCATGATACAAATTTACCAAAAATAAAACTTTTTCAGAAAGCTCAACATTGTACGAAGTGCAAAAGGTTGGTGTCCACTAGTTGTCATTCTAAGCAGGAGAGATTGTTGTTGTTTTGTGGACCTCTGTTTTCTTTAAAGTTGTATTTTGCACTTTGAGGCTCGGTTATTCTTCACACAGAAGCCACAACGCCGTGTAACTCCTTGGCTTTTTACAGTCCAGGGTTTTCAGGTTTCCACTTATTACTTTCATTCTTACTAATTGTTTTCTGCTGTTGCGCATTTGGCTCATAAGGTTTATTATAACCTCCTTTCTGCTTATTTCAATACATGTGAATTAGAGTGGTGCCTTTTCTAAGACTTTATTTATTGATTTAATAAAACTAATCAAATGCTTATCAGAGATCAGTGTTTGGTTGAAGAGCGAAGTTTGAGCCCAGACGTGTTCACTGTTTTATAACAGTTTAAATAGATCAGGACGTAGCAGATTTTCTCAGGGCTCAGAGAATATACAGAAAGCTTTCACAACAATGTAACTGTGTAATGACATTGTAATAACACATTGTGATTGAATACACAGGGCGCACAATGCTGAGGTTGGGGCCATATTTGACAGGTAATTACGCCACTACACAAACACTTTTCTTAAACCCCTCCTCTTGAGACAAACACAAAACCAAAGCACAATGCTCGATGCTTCTCTGCATTTCTGCAGCTTTGCACAAGCCGTTTTTTTCGCTAGAAGTTATTATTGCGCTGAGAACTGTTTTAAAGAATCACTCAGTGACCTGTAGGTATATGGGTTAGATTGATGGGGATGTACTTCGACACAATATTTGGTTTGTGACTTTGACCCAATCGTCTGCAGGAAACTCTTCATCTTCGGCCCATAAGTGAAGCCTTGCCAGACCATAATGAGAACAATCTAAATGTGAGAGCTGGCTTTGTGAGGCTAAGCTAGCTCTCCAGGATGTTAATGGTGGGATGTAGCTGTACGACAAGTATTGTATTACTGATTCAGGTTGTTTTTTCTCCTTCTGGAGGTGTTGAATAAAATATTTCTGCTGCGTGTCTATAAAAACTTGCCATTAAAAGCAAATGTCAGTTTTGCACTGTCCTATGATGGATGATGGAGCAGTAAATACACTGCCCCTAATGCTCACCCTTCTCTTTCATTCAAGTCCTGCGTGGAGAGCAGAGGTAACATTTAGGGCTTTCGCTAAACCTCACAAATCCACGGTGATGTTCTGTTTATTATTGACTGCACATCTAATGAAGCTTGATTAATTCGTTCTTTAAATACGTCTCAGCATGTTGGTAAGTCGGTAAGAAAAGTAGTTTTTCTAAGTTTTTGTTCTTTCTGATTGTCTGTATTGTTCCAGGATAACAAGGAACCTTTCTTAGTTCCTCAGGTCAAGATTGTGAGAATGAATGGGTGGATTTTAAGAATGACTCAGCTCAGACTGGCTAACAAATGTCTCCAGCATCGTACAGGTGTATACGCCCTCAAATGTCTCCTCCATGCATCTTGAGATCACTCAAACCACATTTGAAGCTGGTCTGGAACGTTTCGCTGTGTGAACACAAATGTGTCCCGAGCCACATGTGAAGGACCATCCACTCAGCTGGCGTCATCTGAGCTGCTCCAGTTTCACAATCAATCAAACACATCTTTACGCTTCTTTGTGCCCATACGTTGATTTGTTTGTGGACACCACAACAATATCAGCAGTGACCACCACATAATGATGACTTTTCTCAATGGGAAAATCTAATTCCATTATAAAGCCGGGTGATGATGTCAACCTTTTTATTTATTCATAGCCTGAAATATCTCGGAACACTCTGAAAGCAGGAATACAGATAATAAAAAGTTTAAAAAATAAAAAAGGTTTTATGCCCAAAACCCCAAAGAAGAAGGAAAATAATATTCTCTGTCTCACATTTCATTTCAAGCCCAATAACCAGCGCTTAATGTGGTAACTTAATGATTTTCCGTGTTCTCCAGGTAAAGTTTGTGCATCTTGATTTCCTATGGTGACGTGTGCACACTAAGAGCTACACACATACACACACAAATAACGACACGCTAACAACACACATCTGTAAACTCAGACTTGGTAAAAAAAACAAACATATGTCTTTTCAAATACAAAATGACGATCGTGTTTATTGCATATCGAGCTGGGAACTGAGATCCAATCACAAGTTCCCACAGAAGATAAATTCAATTAATGCCAGGTGTGAATGGACAAACTCCCCCAATAATAAAAATGAAACTTTGAATTTTAAAAAGCATTAAATCATATCAAGAAGTCAATGAATTTGGTGTTTATTATTTTCTGCGAGTGAGAATGTATGGATCATTTATGAGGGTGTTGTGGCGGGGAGAATTTACCACTGATCCCTGACTGTCCTATTTTGAAGGCAAGATGGTGGAATAAAGCGGATGCTAAGACACTTATTTATAAACCATTAAATATCAGGTAGAAAAAAGCAAAAACATGAATCAGCACGCTTGAAAAAAAGCCACCATTTGGTGGCAGCACTTTACGTGTGTCGTTTTAACCAGCGTTGTTTTCCCTGTTGAACAGAAACTCGGTCATTCCCCCGTGTGGTTTGGACATCAAGTTATGATTTTGAGCTGTGACCATAAATAACAATGTGTTTTTTGAGTCTGGTCCCACCGTTCTCACTCTCCTCCCCCATCCCTCCTTTCCCTTTTTATCACTCTCCTGCTCTTTTTCTTTTACATGCTTCCTTGTTTTACTGGCCATCTTCCTCCTGTCTCAAACTTGCATCTCCCTTTATCTGTCCTCTCTGCAGGGTTTTGACAGAACTTGTGAGTAAGATGAGAGACATGCAAATGGACAAGTCTGAGCTGGGCTGCCTTCGAGCCATCATCCTCTTCAACCCAGGTACATTAACTAGTGAAATACTGAAAAACAACATTACGGACACCAAACTAAAATGGACCAAAGAAACGCCTGAAAAAAATTAACGAGAAATGGTGAACATGTAAAATATATTTCAACAGTATAAACTTGATCTTTCTCTTTTTTCGCCTGCCAAGATGCCAAGGGCTTGTCCAATCCCAGTGAGGTGGAGCTCCTGAGAGAGCGGGTGTACGCGTCCCTCGAGTCCTACTGCAAACAGAAGTATCCCGATCAGCAGGGCAGGTAGGCTGTCACTCACTGGACATGTTAACAAGCACAAGATGAGGTGGTATGTTGTGACAGGGGGCGCTGCTGCATCTTCGGAATTCTAGTTTTCAATTTATATTGATCAATTATGTGAATCAGTTGACAGGTCTATGGCCATTTCTCACTTTACTCTCCTCCTCATCCTTCACGCTGTCATTCAGGTTTGCAAAGCTCCTCCTCCGTCTCCCAGCTCTGCGCTCCATTGGTCTGAAGTGCCTGGAGCACCTGTTCTTCTTTAAACTGATCGGTGACACGCCCATCGACACCTTCCTGATGGAGATGCTGGAGGCGCCTCACCAGCTCCCCTAGAGGAGCCAGGTTGGGTTCGGTCAGGATCCAGTGCACACCAGGAGACCCGGCACGTTGCACCGTGTTGGGTCATTGGCTCGTCTCATTGAGCCTCACTTAACTGCAGCACCTGCTGGTTTAAATGTACCAGCTCTCACACTTACACACACACACACACACACACACATATTGCTCATCATGGCTAATTATCTTCACACATGCATATGCAGGTCTTTACTTGCATGCATCAACTGACAGAAAATATAACCAATATACAGCTAATGTGGCTCTGAATGAAGAGAATGCCAAAACACACACACACACACACACATATTTTCACCAATCTTTTCCGTTACTGTTTTCCACCACAAGGGTTACCATTCAATGAATTTAGCCCTTCCATCACACAGCTACAATAAATGTCTTAATTTTAATTTAGCCTTCAGTTTTCACATCTTCATCTCGCAGTTGGTTTTTGCTTCTGCGTAACTGGTATCGCCTACTTCCCCTGTTTGTACTTGGGTTGCTTAGTTACACCGCTGTTATATCCATCACTAGCCGGTTAGTTGTTCATGTATGTTTTTTACCTTGAAATCAGGTGCATAATTTCAATCAACTGTCCGCCATCGAACCGATTTACTTGTTATTGTTCAGGAGGTGTCCTGTTCCGCACAGGAAGACACACCCTCTCAGTGAGTTAGTTCAATCTCAGAAATATTTGAAATATTTTATGCTTTTCTTGAATTTTCATGCTGAAACTTGTTTGAGTTTCTATTTTGAAGTACTGTACTCATGAAATGAGAGCTTTTTCCAAGGCATTGAAATCCAGGAAAAGGGGGCGGGGAGCACTTAGTTGAGCAGACAAACTTAGTCCCTCCCACCCTGATGCGCACAGCGGGCTTTGTAAGACAAGAAGAATGACTTGAATTATTATTGTTTTTAGTTTTGATTTTATCCTTTTCCCTACTTTGGCAGTTGTTTTGGAATTTTAAACAGCTTGAGAATCAGAGGAAGTTCAGCTTCATTCAAGACCCCCCCGAGTCCTCCCTTTGCTGGTGGTCATTGATGCACTTTTGTGACTTGTAACTGTGTAAATGTTCCTGTTTCCATCTTTTCTCAGACACCTAAGACGACCTTAAAGGTACTATGTGTAGGATTTTCTCATTATGCATCATTTTCAAATCAGACGTGATTATTATGACTTCTGAAAAATAATTGGCCACATCCTGCACCCGGTTCAACTTTCAGATTCGATAGGTTGATCCGTCAACTGTCCAGTGGCCGTGGAAGAGAGAAATGATATTCTCTAATCGCTGACCAGTTGTACCTGTTAACAGTCGGCCGGTATCTCAGCTCTGGAGTTTGCTGCATCTAACCCAGCAGTCAAAGTCTCCTTGAGGAGCTGCTTTATATTTAACATGCTGTAAACACAAAAAAAACAGCAGCTGAAATAATCTGACAGTGGCAGTTTCAGTGTCTAATTTGCGATGCAGTACTTCTGCAGCCCCCAAAGCCAATATTGGAAAGACAAAGAACCTTTTTATATGTGTTGTGTTACTGTAATGCAATAATGAAATGAATTCGCGCTATGTAATGGAAATCCTACACCTACTACCTGCAGCTTCGGAAACTTTATTCAGTGTGTATTGGCTCAGTGCTTGCGACTTTTGTACAGTAGATGTAAATAATAAACAAAACAACACCACAGGAGTCCTGCAGAAACAAAGACCTGCTCACACTCGAGTCAGGTCGATTATCTGATTCCAACAGATTTAAAATCTTTATTTTCTTCTGTCGAACCCACGTCCGGTGTGATGACGTCAACATTTAATTGTTTTTGAGCTCAGGGCCAACCACACCTTGCTGCTGCTGTTGCCCTCTTCAACTGATTGGCTGGATTTCATTGACAATGGCACTTGACATTTATTGTGATTTTAAATTTTTGTGGGCAACTGAATGTGAGCATTGCAGAGAGAAGTCAAACGCAGCTAACACATGGTCAGGAGATACAAAGCAAACTATGAAAAGTTTTTATTAGTGAAGTATTTAAAAGAGTGTTGACATTCTGAGGTATATCTAGCCTTATTCGTCACCACATTTAATAGAAATTAGAAACTTTTGCAGAATCATTCTACAGGGAAGAGGCGCAGCTGTCCTCTACCAGGTGCTAAATAACTCATGTGGTCTTTTAGTTTAAAGACTTGCACATTTTCATCAATGCAAAACAGTATGCAAGTACACAGACAAATCAGAAAGACATAGTCCACTCTTTTGTTATTTTATGACCCTGAACTTTATTGCAGACTCCAAGCTATGTACATGAACACCAGCTAAGTGCTTGTACATTTTGAGTGTGGCTGAGGAGTGTTTGTCCTCTACCAGACACAGCCAAAGCCTTTTGTAGTTTAGAGAGCAGTTCGGTTGTTGGAGGCAATGAAAGTGGCTGTTGAATTGTTGGGCTTTATCAGCTACTTTGACCAGAACGAGCAATGAGCTTCCTGCCCTGCAGTTAGTCCAAAAACGTCTTCTCAGAGAGGATGCCCGGTCTCCCCCATGTGATGTGGACTTGGAGGCTGGCAGTTAGATGACCTGTGAAACAGGTGGTTTTGTTTGACATGTCAAAACGTTGGTCTAACCCTAAGAGTTTGGTGTTGTTTCAGTTTTTCTCCATGTAATGAGTTCATGCTGCCAACTCAAAGTATTCTCCAGATGTCCACTCATTTCCTACATGCAGAGAAAGGTCAGGCTCTGGTTGTCAGAGCTGCTGCTGCATTTTAACGTTTCAAACTGGTGGCAAGCTATTGATGTGCCAGGCATCTTCTACTGTCCCAGATGTGGTCTCAGCACTTTATGGCTTGAGTTGGTTCAGATCATACACGATATATAAAAAGATGGACGACACATGTCCACCTCTTCCCACTATTCAGAAATAGAAATGAAGCCAAAATATCCTGGATACGAATGCTGTCATCCTGTGGTGGTGAGGTCAATCGGAGTCACACCGGTCAGGAGTCAGTCTCAGCAGTCGATCTTGAATTTTCAACCCGTTTTTATATCGATTAATTAAAATCGAACTTATTTGTATTTGTAAGCACAGTCCCACACTCGCAAAGACTGCAAATAAAGATGGGCGACGCGTCTCCACTTCTTTCCACTGGCTAGGAATGAAGCCTAAATCCCTATGAACGCTGCCATCTTGGAGCTGGAGTCTGCTCAGTAGCGATCGGGGGGGTTGAGCCGCTCGGTCAAGGTCAGGCCAAGCGGACCAGTCCCGGCTGTCAATCATGAAGTCTCAGCTGTTTTATGATTGAAACCAAACTAATCAGAAACATGAACATGTGAACATACATCAATGTGATGTAAACTACATAAAATTAAAGAAACCATCTTTGAACAAACAAAATTCAATGTGTGTTTGGTTCACGTCCCATCTGCTAACATGGAAGATTCTGGGTTTATTACCTATGCTGCAACTAGCCACCAGGGGGCGATCAAGACACTGGCTTCACTTTTTTGAATTTGCAGTCTCTTGTTCAGCTGAACTTTAACTGGCACAGACTTCGTGATCTGGGTTCGAGCTCACCTATGCTTTGAGAAAAATTTGCTGTGGGATGAAGTGCTCGTCTTTAAGAGAGGAGGCCGACTTTAAACAATCTCATCTTTAGTTTGTTTGACGTCTCAGTCACTTTCTCTGCAGGGCTTTTCTCCTGGAGTTTCCTCTGTTGAATGTTTGAGCCTGCTGCTACTGTGTCATGCTTGTTCCTGGGGGATGGGAATGATTACGCTTACCAGTCGAGTGCTGGAGCATCTGCTAGTTGACATTAAAGAATAGTCGCTACACATCTGACTGAGTAAAGGCCATCTTTGTGGATAATCCATCAAAAAGTAAAAATATGCAACTTGTATATTTGTCTCGTGGTAACTAGGTTAAGCAGTTGTCATGCAATGTGTGCATTGTGTTTATGGCATTTGTGAATTCAGCTTCGTCTCTGCTACATGAGCTCACATTGATTGGCAGTGAAATTATTGAGAATTCTCATCCCTCCATGTTGAAGCAGTGCATTTGAGTTTTGCTACGTCTTTTCTATATTTCTCTATATTTTGCTATGAGCTTAGGTCATTTGGAGAAAGGTAAAGAGATGAAGCTAGTGGTTGGGAACTTTTGTACGGGGTGTGTGTGGCCACATGTGTACGCTGTCATGCACGTGTGTTTGGAATCTGTCTGCAGCTACGCCTTTTCTGACCGGCAGATTCTGTAGCTTGGGCTGTGATGTGCTGGCAGCCGGTGAAACTGATTTGTTGGGCAAAAAGGATGGAAGGATGCACAGAGGAGAAGGAGCCAGGCCGTAGGGATGAGTAACTGTTGACCTGATGCTTTATCAAAACAACCCCGCCTCCTCCTTTCCTTCACTTTGCCCACTGCTTTACTTTAAACGCTTCTTCTCTCAGTATTACTGGCTTTGCATTGGAATGGTCTTGTACAATTAAACTATGATTCTTGGACTGTTTGACGAGGATGTGAAGCTTTTAGGTGGAGGAAGCGTGGGAGAGCTGTGAGGAGGGGATTCAGTGCCGCGTGTCCCTCTTTACTTTACTTTACTTTACTTTACTTTACTTTACTTTACTTGACGGCAGAGCAGCGACGATCTGCGGTCGCCGTGGGAAACCGCCGGATCGCACCGCGCCGCCCACAAAATGTTTGTCGTTGCAACCGTGTGCACTCAAGGCAGACGCATGCTGTGACCTTTGGACTGTGTAGCAGTATTGTTGTCGCCATCTTTGTTACATTTTGAAATTACTCACTTTTTTGAAAATAAAGACATGAATTAAATATGCTTTTTTTTAAATGGATTGCAGGCTGTGACTGAAGAGTTGATCATCGTGTATAGATCCGATATCATGGTGGTGTTTTCACCTATTGACACAGGCCCCCTGGAGCCGAGGCAGATTCCCATTAAGGTCAATGAGGTGCAGTGTGCAGCCTTGAAACCACCACCCTCACTGGTTTGTTTATCACTGCCAAGCTGTTTGTGGATGTGGCTGTTTCACATTCACTCAGTCCCCACTGCTTGTTTTGTCATGTATGTTGTGATTATTGTGCAGTGCGCTGAACAGTGCACCACCCTTGGCCTGTGTAGTGCATACTAAGAAGGGGCCCTAATAAGAAAGGAATGACAGCTGGTGTGGAGAGGGGAGGTCGCAGGAGGGAGAAGGAGACCAGGGTTTGACCCTCTCTGGGTGCTCAAGCTGTGCATTGGTGCTTTTTGCAGGCAGCCTGAAAACGTCTAGTTACCAACACACAGGGACATAGTTTTATAAGGAAGGTTTTCATCCCCAATCTGCTCTTCTTCAGTTGGATTTTCTGCACGAGCAACCTGACGTGTGTTTTTTGTGGCTGCTTCAGATTGTGAGGAAGAAGTTGTGTCTCTGGTTGTTTGAAGCCCAGCAGCATCCACAGGTGTTGTGTGCAGGCAATCCCTCGGTCACACAGGAGGAGTCTGATGGGAGGGATGAAGTGAATACGACTGCCCTCTCTTAGGAGGAGGGCGTTGATTTTTAAGGGTTTGAGGAGTCGTGAAGGAAAGTAGAGAGAGAGAAAGAGGGGAGGAAAGACGGAGGGACTCAGAGAACTCGGATCATTTGTCGACTGAAGTAAAACCGGAAAGAATTCAACTTTCCAGTAGATCTAGAATCTTCCTTAATTGTTTACTCTTTATCTTTGAAATCCACACAGTTTCTTTGTCTTGTTTCCTGTCTCCCTCTTCTCCAACTAAGCACTTCATCTTTTGTTTATTACAAAGTATTAAACAAATATGAGAAGTGATGAATCAGAATGGAATCTGTCACTGTTATTTTTTTATTTTTCTCTCTTTCTCTTGTGTCTGTTCTCTGTCCAGTTTGTATCCTACTCCCTCATACATGTGGAGCTGATTGACTATTGTGTGCTTTGGGGATTGAAAGAGAAAAAAAAATCTGAATATGTTTTTCAGTCATTAATTCTGAATCTTGTTTCTGTTTGTTGTATCATGTCTGAGTAAAGGTTTTAATACTGTATGACAAGTGTGTTTCGTTTATTATTTTAAAAAAAATACTCTCATTTTAAACTGTGAAGAAAACCAACTGTAGTTTACCAGAGTGCACTCGTTTCCTTCAGGCAACACCCACTCTCTCATGTCCATGAAGTGGAACGTCCCAACTCGGGCCGTGTCCTGGAGAGCGGATGGTACGCTCCTCAGTCCAGCAGGACCCCAGGGCCCCGGGCGACTGCTGGCACCGCACTCCCCCCTCTCGACCTCCAGAGGGAGCACTGACCTCTTGTCCTCATCCATCTCTCTCCAGCGGTGCTCTGCTGGCGCTCCACCTCCCCCCCTTGTCCTCTTCACATTAGAGCTGCTGGAGGTGATGAAATGGCTCTGTATTTCATCCACGCCTACTTCTCATGCCTCGGCCAATAAGGGAGCAGAAGTACCGCGATCAGAACGTTTGTACTGGTACCCTGTGCTGGTGGCTCTAGTCGCTCCACCACATACTTAAATATCGACACAGATAGAAATATGTGTTTGAGTTTGTCTCTCACACGCTTCCAATACCTCCGTCTCATGTCCAACCTCCATCAGTCCGTCTCCGCCCTCGACTGTCCCCGTCCAGAGCATGGTCCAGTGTCACTCCTCTTCCTCCAGAGGCTGAAGAGCCCCAACTCTGCTCAAGACCTCAAGAGGCTTCAGTCCCTGTTTAAGAGCCTGTTTGGTCAGTCAGTCATTTTCCTGCAACTCAGAGTATTTAAAGGCCTCAAAAGCAGTTTTATTAATGTTACTTTCACATTTTTTATTGGCACCATTGATAAAATCACCCCATGAGGTCTAAGTGTTTTCTTATTCTAAAGTAACATTTAATAAACTCTGGTTTCTCCATTGAAAATGCTTCTGAGTGGTTTCCCAGTTCTGGTGCCACCATGTGGAAGACTCGCCTCAGCAGTAGTTAAAGTATTATTAAGTTTTCCCTCTGTGCTTCATTTGTGGTCGGCCTTGCTATAAAACCTCCAGCATCCTTTACTTTAGTGTTTTATTGAGGTTAGGATTCATTCACACATTCACCCAGGCCTTGTGGTGAAAGTTTCCTTCACTGAGGACGAGTCGCCGGAGACAAATGAGACGGAGGCAGAGCATCACTTCTCCAGACGTCTGAGCCAAGTGTGCCACTGTGGGAGCTGCTGCTGTAGTACCGGCAGCTGCCAGCAGAGGGCAGGCACAAAGAAGCCTCTGTTCAGGAGTCAGCAGCAGCATCATATTTAGAGAAGTAAGATTCTCATGTTGAATCAGGAAAATGTGAAGATGTTAAACCAGGATGAGTTGAAAACGAGTTCGATTTCCACTGACACTGTTCATGCTGACTTCCTGTCCTTCCTCCAGCCCTTTAGCATCTTTGCCAGTTTGTCCTCTTCCCCTCTTTCTTTTCCTGCCTTCACTTCTTCCTCATCACCATCTTCTCTCTCTGTGCTCACACTCACCTCTCCGTTACTCTCTCTCTCTCTCTCCTTCTGACTCCATGCTTTCCATTCCTTCTCAGTGGCCTTTCGTTCCTGCCCTCCTCTATCCCCAGTCTCCTTCTGGCTCCAATTCTTCGTCTCCCTCCCGCCCTCCTGGTGCTCACCTCCCCAGCACTGCAGAAAGACACCTTTATACCAGGGGTCAAATTCCTCTTAATTTCTGCCTCGAGAAAAATGTCAATTTTCACCAGGTGAATGTTGTCGCTGTGCACTGAATAATCAAGCTGTGTTTGAAGTCACTGGCCAGCAGCGATTTGGAAGATCCTGTGTGTTAGAAATACCCCACACATAGCATACACACACACACACACACACACACACACACACACACAAACCTACCTGAGGAAGACAGAGCGTCATTGAGTGTTCACCCTTTGACCAAACTGCAGTGCAAGATGTCAGGTGTGTTTGATGCTCTCTGTTGTTTTCTGTTCTCTTAGGTTTGACCTTCAATGTCAAAGAAATACTATCATTCCCTCTCTGAACTTCAGAGTTGCATAAGTGTCCTTTTCTCTGCAATAAAGAATGTTTCATTTATTTTAACATTTATGTCCTTTTAGATTCAGTCAAGCTGCACCAGATTTCACACATTCATAGATATGAAATGAAAATGTTGAAAAATGTCCTAAATCACAATGTTAAAGAAAAATGAAATCCTGGATTCATACCAGTTTCATGATAATCCAAGAATTTGTCTTTCAACCAAATCCACGGACGGGGGTGAATACATATCCTCTTTGGTGGAGATACACATGGAAATATGAAAAATAGAAAATAACATGGACAGTGCAAACAGTGTAACAGAATTGCACAGATAGAAAAAGATATGGAAGGTGTGTGTGTCTACAGCGCTGATTTAGTTTGCTGTTAGATCTGACTTATCAAAGTTAACATTTCTATGTTAACATCACAGCATCATGTCTGTTGACAGTAAAAGTAAAAAACGAACATCAGTGTATAACTTTATAACCACATTTATCTTTTTATGGCATCAAAAAACTACTTTGTGCTCAGTTTCGTTCGGTCTCTCCGGTCCAGACAGTTGGGATGGGAGGAAACGCTGGAATGACAAGTGACAACATTTAGCAAAGCCAAATTACTGGTCAGCAGCTGTCCCCGTGTTCTTTGGGCTGTAATGACATGCTGGGTATATACAGACCGACTCGGAGCCAGGCTGCACTTACAGACGACGGCAGGCAGCCTCCTGGGCAGAGCTAAATCCGGCTGAAGCTGAGAATGGGTCCAGCACAGAGGTATATAATTCCACAGCTGGGGCGGTTGGTCTTGCTTTCTAATCAGAGGGAACATGAAGGATAAAAATATGTCCGACGAAGGCATTTGCTGAAAAAGAAGCGTTTCATCATCATCGCTGTGGAAATATGATGAACCCTGTGTTCCATCGGGAAAACACAGAAACTTCTCTGTGTGTAGAGGCTTGAATGTGAAGAGCAGCAGCTATTTGACTTGTCTGCTCGTACTCTTCCATCTGTCAACCAGCTGATACTCTAAGACTTTAATATTCATATTTAATGAAGATAATTTAGTATTAACATCACACCAGCGTCCACACACACAGATTTCAAAGGGACACATGTCAGCTCACACAATGATGGATCAGTTATCTTCTCATAAGGTCAGAGACACACACATTTCATGCAATATTCAATCCGTAGATTTACCAAAAGGTAAATGTTCCCTGGTTTGAACCTCGGACTAAAACCATTTTCATGTAACAGATTCTTATTGATATCTTGAATATAAATATATATATATATATATACCACTAAATGAGTTCAAGATATTGTGGGAAAGCAGACGTTCTGGGATACTTGTCTGACTTCCTGCCTTCACGACTGAATAAAGTTCCACTTTTTAATTCCCCTGTCATGACGGGAGAGGCTGGGTGTTTGTGTGTGTGTGTGTGTGTGTGTGTGTGTGGGGCTTTGTCTTTGTTCCAGCAGCGAACGTGAGAGGAACGAAAGTGTCAACAACGGGAAACTGGTGGAGGAGGAGGAAGAGGGGAGGGTAGAGGGAGAGGTTTTCATCCTGCTGCTCGGCAGTGGTGCTTGTGTTTTGGGGTAATGGCCCCGGATGAGTCTCCAGTGAGGGCGGCTCTCTGGTGTCTGAGGAGAGACAGGCGTGAGCGAGGGTCATAAACAGCTCAGATTGTTTTTATTGCTGTTTCTTTTCTGACCTAATTAACTGGCTGCTGTGTCCAAGTTCCATTAGCCTCCACGTTCAGCCGCTTGTGTTTGTGTGTTTGATCTTTTCTGACTTCATCCCTGGAACAGTGTCACTGTGGCACCGGGTCCTCGTTCTCCTCCTCAACCCTTCCACTGTCGTGTGTTTTCTGAATCACCTCATCTTCTCCCATCCTCTTGAATATGTTGTAGTTTGACAAATTACGTTTTTCTTTCACCTTCACTCATAGAAGCTGCCCAGTACAACGATGGTTAACACATTTATGAAAGAGCATCTTATTGGACATGATGGCAAAGGCTGATCTTTCTCCACCCAGATGTTACCTGTGTGTAGGACAGGGACTTTCTGACAAATCAAACTTAATGCCGAATGCAGCCTGTGACCACAATCCACCAGAATCACTGCCTTTTTCTTTATATGATAAGATTTTTATTTACTTTTTCACACGTCCCAGACAATAATTCAAGATTCAAGATTCAAGATTTTTATTATCAAATGCACAACAATATTATTAAGCAGTCGCTGGCAACTAAATACTTGAGTGACAGGCTCTCTTCTAGCAATGCTCAGGTAATTACAACCCCAAAAAATTAAATAGAAATAGTATAAAATAGAATAATAAGAATAAGATAGAAAAGTATATTTATCTAAATATATATATATACAGCTGAAGAGAAAATAAAACAACAATAGTGCTATTATATGCATGCAAATATGCAAATATGCCACGGTGCTGAGAAACATCTGGCAGGTTTAGGGGACTAATATCTGTTTAACAGGATTGAGTTTAGCTTGCTGAAGGTATGATCTCTGCTGAATGACGATCGTATTCTGTCCTGTTGCACTCTGACCTCAGCGAGCACCTTCCCAACAACTTGTGTTGCAAGTTGACTCGTCCTGAAAGCTGCCTCCACGGCTCGGGGCCGGCTCAGCTCTCACAGAGGCCGCGGACAGAGGGACTCCTCAGCTGGCCGGGGTCAGCGAGGAATGCACCCGGGAGAGGGAGGGAATGTACCACAGGGGTGTTGAGGAAGGGGGTGGGGTGGCAGCGGAGGAAACACAGAGGGGGGGAAACAGAGGGGGTCTTTTGTGAGACAGGAAGCTGCTGAGACCAGGGCCCTCTCTCTGGGTACAGTAGTGGAGCAGAGAGAAACCTGGGAAATGAGAAAGATGCGATGGAGGGAGGAAGACGGAGAGCAGAGGAGACA
Source organism: Pseudopleuronectes americanus (assembly GCA_038501795.1). Classification (NCBI taxonomy): domain Eukaryota; kingdom Metazoa; phylum Chordata; class Actinopteri; order Pleuronectiformes; family Pleuronectidae; genus Pseudopleuronectes; species Pseudopleuronectes americanus. Next base: position 1,455,457 of record CM076731.1, read on the forward strand.
CCTGGGAGGAGGTGGAGAGTGGGCGCGTGATGGAACAAGACCTTGAAGGATTCAAACGAAGGGGTTTTTATTAGTGATCTAGAAGTTCACATCACATTTATAGTTGGGTGATCGGGAATCTCAGCTTTTAATACAATTGAAAAGATTAAGGAAGATTAATCTGTGTGGAATACAACAATCATCAACTAACAATCATCTTGGGTCCATGTCCCATCCACCTACACGGAGGAGACAGGGTTTATGACTTATACTCCAACCAGCCACCAGGGGTCAATCAAGATGATTTGGGCTCAGTTTCGGGGAGCTGTCCTGTAGTTATCTTTATTCACAGTGTTTTCCTACATGTGAAGGTCTCGTTGCTCCTCACTGCTCCTCACTGCTCCTCGTTGCTCCTCACTGCTCCTCACTGCTCCTCACTGCTCCTCACTGCTCCTTTCTTCTCCTCACTGCTCCTCACTGCTCCTCTCTGCTCCTCTCTGCTCCTCACGTTCCTCACTGCTCCTCTCTTCTCCTCACTGCTCCTCACTGCTCCTCACTGCTCCTCTCTCCTCACTGCTCCTCACTGCTCCTCTTTGCTCCTCACTGCTCCTCGTTGCTCCTCACTGCTCCTCACCGCCTCTTGCTGCTCCTCCACAGTTCTTTGTAGAGGTCAGCTGCTGGATGAACAGCATCGTGTCACTGTGATGGGAAATGACCCACCTGACCTTCGCCTCGACCCCGGCTGGGTCCACCTGACCAGTCGGGTCACAGCTGGGCTTCGTGGCTCCTCGGTCCCTTCACTGCTCAACCAGCCGAATACTTTTGATGCTTCACATACTTGTTGCTTCTCCTCTTTCATCCCCTCACAATGAAAACAGCCACAGTCGTCTCTCTCTAGAAAAGCTGGTGGTGTTTTTTTTCCACAGGTTTGTGATGGAGAAGCATTAAACCTTTGATTCTTGATGATTTTCACATTTTCTCATGGAGGTGTAGCTTGTACTGAGAAGCTTCAGTGGTGTAGGCTTCAAGTTTTAAATCTTTAAAGATATGATATGAAACAATTCTTCATCAAAATGTTCAAACCCAGATAAATCCACAGCTTTATTAATTTCATATTGGTCGTTTTTAATTGCTTCATCTCCACCCATAGTGAATTCATGAGAAGATGTTGACGCTGCTAAGAGCAGTCGTATCATTTAGTTTACAGCTTTAACATCCAAATTTAAGGTCACATTATGAAATTGGGACAAAAGGTCAGTTTCCCAAACACACACACACACGTGTATATATATATATTTATATATAAATAGGAACAGTGAAACCTGGGATATATAAAGAGCTGTAACCTTTGCACAGTCGTTCACATCTGTTCTGTTCAAAACCTGCAGCTCTAACGACACAAACCTGTTACTGTGTCAAAGCCACTGAGGTCCCACCCTGTGTTTTAGTCAGTAGGTCACTTACAGATGCCTCTCTCCATCCATCCCTCCGTGCATCCATCCCTCCGTCCATCCCTCCATCCATCCCTCTGTCCATGGGTCCACCTTCTCCCTCCCCACTCCATGTGTAAATACCTTTTGATCCCTCCTCCCTCCCTCCTGCTCTCTCCCTCTCTCTCTGACTCCCCTCACCTCCGTCCGCTCTCCTTCTTTTATCAATGGCCCTCATTCATTCCCTCTCACCCTCTGCATGCCTATGTGGCCCCCACCACCAGCTCTCTACCCACCCATCCTCCTCTCCTCTCCTCTCCTCTCTATTCATTCCTGTGATTTCTCTTTTTTTTTGGTTGTTTTTTTGCCTGTACCTTTCCACGGCCCTCACCTCCCCTCCCATGCAGCCGTTTCCTCAAACCGCCGTGCGTACCAGACCTATCTCTGGCCTCCATCTTTGACTGGGTTTCTTTTTGGGGGAGTTTTGGTATTTACATCTCGATCCAGATGTGGTTATTTCAGGCTTTGGCAAAATTTGTTTATGAGAAAAAAATGTCAGCACATTTATCACAATTCCAGGTATTTAATTGTTGTTTGGATGTTAATCGTTTTTTCTGTTTAACACAAAGGAGGTTTTTAATGTAGTGAATTTGTATAAATGTTTATAAAATCTGCTCCTCGTATATTTTTACTTCGTGGCTCAGAATAACCTCTTTCTGGTTCATGCTATATCTCCAGTCTCTCTATAGCCTTTTATTATTACAGCCATTATGAACCAAATTACCTCCCAACTGTGAGTAATTGTGCTAAATTGAGCAAATCTCACAGCTCACCCATTCCCATATTTAACATCAAGAGGTAAAGAAGCTGCCTCCCAGCTCCCGAAGTAAGAATTGCTTAGTGTTGAAAGTTGGTAATGGAACACGTGTGCACAAGAGAAATGCTGAGAATGAGAGAGAGGGGAACACACACACACACACACACACACACACACACACACACACACACACACTCTGGTTGGTTGATCAAATATCAAAAGACGTGTGTACTTTGGCAGAACGGTCCCGTCTGCTCATATAGAAACGCTGTTATACATCAGTTGGCACGCACACTTCAGAGCTCGTGAACACTCACCCCACACAGAAAAACACACCCACCCCTGTGTACCCTCGCTGCACTCACCCTGCCCCTTCGTCACCCCTTGTCCTCCCTTCTCCCCCCCCTCCTCCTCCTCTCCTGCCTATTTCAAGATATGTGGTTAACTGGGTGTGTTCGGAGGCCAGATTCTAAATCACCCATTTACTGTCTAATTCTTTTTACCTGTCGTCTTTGCACACCACCAAGCAGGTTGTGTCTTCACCACGCATGGACACACGCACTTTGACCCCATTGTTAGTGCTGAGAGGATCAGTGCACTCCCTTTTCCATTTCCTCCCAGGCCATCCCTGGCTCTGATCTATTTCGGTGTGTTGTGGCTAACAGGGTGTGTGTGCGTTTGCGGCCCTGCCCAGTAAAATACAGACTTTTCAAGGAAGTCAGCAATATAATATGGCCGCTTTATTGTAATTACAAGGTTCTTCTTTTGGAAATGGCACGCAGAGAGCTGCTGCCCACAGGCACATGCTGAGTCCGTCTCCTGGAGCTTGTGCACCCCCCTCTGCCCCTCCGCGTGGACTCCCTTTGCTTTCATTGCCCCAGATGTTCCACAGCAGACGGCGCTATCAGCTGGTTACCAGTCACCCTTTGACATGACGGCCAGTACAGATTCCTGTGCTGTCAGACTGGATGGGGAGTCGGAGCTCCGGGTGGTGGGTGGCCATGTCTGATGCAGCTTCTCCACAGGGAAACCTTGTGGTCTCTGGGTTCTCAAAACCCTGAAATTACTGCCCAGTGAATTAAAAGCTTTTATTAATTCAAACATGGCCGACATTGAAACTGAATAGTGTAATTGGAGGTTTCACGACGACGTGTTCGGCAGAGTTTCTTCTGGACGAGACGAGAGCACCTGTTTGTTGGTGTCAGATTATTTTACCTGCTAATGACACGTGAGTGGTCTCAGCTCCCAGTGGTCACTGGGATGTGCTGAGTGTGATTCATAGGATGATGAAGTCATGCTGCTGGTGGGAGCGTATGGGCAGCTCCTGCTCTCTGGACTTTGTGGTGCCTTCTACAATGAGGTCAACAGATTGTGTGGGTTTCACTGTTGCTATGGCAGCGACGTGTGATGCTGCCATAGCCTTAATGTGTTGACTTTTGGTTCTGGGTAAAAAACCTGCCAGTGAAGTTTTGTCTAGTTTGGAGTCACCTGATAGATTTTTGTTAAAGACCCCAGACTGTAAATAAAGATGGACGATACATTTCCACTTCCTCCCACTATCCAGAAATTAAGACATTATATTTACTTTACAAACGCTGCCATCTTACACCAGTTCATAAGTGTGTATTATTTTTCCCAGTTTGCTCTGTAAGTCCCAACGTGGAGTTTGCTGCTTGAATCCATGTTACGTCACAGCAACGCACAATGAAGTCACAGAATCAGTTTGATTACAGGAAGGCACCTGCTGGTCAGAAGTTAGTGATCGAGTCACAGAGAGGTCGTCGGTCGTGCAGGTTCATGTGTTTTGGGAGCTGAGCTTTGTCGAGAGGGTGGGATGTTTTGTTTTAGAGCGTAGCCTCCACCAGGATTACCAACCCCAGCTTTAAAGCAAAGCTGAGTTCCTGCACATTCATGACTAAGCTCCAGCTCCTCCCACCCAACGACCATTAAACGTATAAATGATGGATGGACGGACATTTAATAAAAAAAGACATTTAGAGCATATTTTCGAGAGGTAAAGCTAGATATGTGATAAAAATCGTGCTACCTCTCGAAAAAGTGTATCTGCAGTCTGTGGAATAAAATAAAACATTTCTGTAACAAACAAATGTACCTACACACACAAATGTTGATAATAATGATAAATATATGCATAGAATTGCATAGACCGGTGCACCACTTTCTGTTGTGTGCAGGATGAAACCACGGAAACAACAAAAGTGGAGATTACAATCTTTGAATGCGTTTGTGTGAATATAAATCACAGACACACACACACACATACCACAGATGTCTGGTGGGGTGTCTCTTTTTACAGCCTGTGGCATCTACTTTCAGATTAGAAACCAAACAGCTTGTCCTCAAAAAGAAAAGAGCACACAGAGCTGCCGCACTGAGGGAGCGTTTCCTGGACTTTCTGATTCAGTAACAAAGAGATAAGAACAGTTCTGTGAAGAGACTGTGTACAAACCTGCAAACAGAGGAAATAACTCCCAGCTGAGCTTTTGAATTCTGCTTTATAGTGTTTATTCTCCCTTTTATCACATTAAATGCACCAGTATTTGTGTTGCTCTCTGTTTTCTGATCTTTTCAGCCTTTCTGTCAAACCCCTCAATCTAACTTCTGTTTCTTTTTACTCCCTCTACATTCCGAGAACATACAATTCTATATTTTCCTTTCGGTTTTACATATAGTACATATACATATATATATATATATAGCTATAGAAACTATCCCTCCCTGGTTTTGCTGGATGCACTTCAGTTGCTGGTTTCACTTGATGATCACACAGCGGCCGCTCCTTCTCATTCTGTTTACATCTGAGCTCACCGCTGGAGTTTCTTATGAGAGCTCAGGATCACTTTCTCCTTCTGGCCGCCTCGGATGAAACTCACAGGCTGCGTGTTACAGCCGAACAGAACCTGAAACATGTCCATCAGAACTGAGGCGTGTCCCTTTTTTCCTCGTCTGGAATTTAGCATCATCGAAACATGGTTCTCTGAGGAGGGAGATGTTGGAGTCAGACATCTTTCATAAGCAATAAAACTATTATTTTTAAATCACAAACGAGTCAAAAGAAGCACCGACACAATCACAAACCTGGTACCATGCTGTATGATACAGTACTTTAGTTCAACTGATTTAAGCTGTGTATGATGTATAGCTCATATCATTAAATTTGGCTCTAATAATTTGGATTGAAAAACCTCAGTATTGTATCATATCTTCATATCTTGTATCATATTTTAACTTATTCTATGTTTGTTTTATTTCTTCTAATCGTATCTTCATAATGTTTCATATCGTGTTCTATCTTCTCGTATCTCTTTGTTATATCTTATCGTATCGTCATCTTATAATGAATGATGATGAATATGCAGCGACACATCTGAATCTATTCAATCAATTGGATCAAAGCTACAACGTAAACGTTGCTATTTGTCACATTTATGAATATTTTATTCATCGGTACCTGTGTGTTTTTGCCTGTTGCTGCGAAGACTTAAAAATAATGATAGTGAGGGAGAAAGGCCACAGACTGCTAACACATCGCCCTTATTTCCCCCCAGAGAATGGAAATGAAAGAGGGAGTGAGAGAGAGCGAGAGCTGCCGAGCATCGAGGGATGATTACGGTTAATTACTGCTTTGTGACTTATGTGAAGTCTGCGTTCAAAGAAAGTGACTAACTGTGCCTGTGTGAGGGCACAGACGTTCAGGAGGCAGACGGCTGGGCACGGGGGACAGGTCTGATGCTGCTAAGTGTTTATGACAGGTGGGGAAATGAAAGCGACTTTGAAATGATGAAAGGAATGTCTCTTTGAGATTACGGCTAAAGTAGATTTACAGTTGATGTCTCGTACCAAGCACCCAATATAACCAGGGGCTTGAAAACTCAGACTAAACTTTATATGGCAGAAAATATGGTGTCTGTTTTTTATTCCCACAAAAGGATTCATGACCACAACATATTTCACGGTTCTCAAAATACAGAATGTAAATAAAACCTGCATTTATCACTGTGTCATAAATCATCCATTTCTTCATTTAGGATTAAAAACAGGTCATTTTTCCACAGTTTAAACTTCAGTCTTCCACCTCTTGCTTGTTCTTTCATGATCTGTTTTATTTATGTGTTTATGATTTATATTACCAAGGTACGGAACTTTACTTTTCTTAGGTATTTGAAATCTTTGAATGTCTTTAATTGCATCGTGTACAATTTTATGGCACTAACCAAAATGTGTGTGTGGTTTTCATCCCTGTAATTAAACACTTTCACTGAGTGATCACCGTCAATCAGGATCCATCACATTAGGTCACTGTTTGTTTCCAAATGTCAGACTTTCACAGGGAGAAGGTAGAAGTTGATTTCAAGTTCACAGTGATTCCTTTATCTTTTCTCTCTCTCTCTCTCTCTCTCTCTCTCTCTCTCTCTCTCCTCTCTCTCTCTCTCTCTCTCTCTCTCTCTCCCTCTCTCCTCTCTCTCTCTCCACGTGCACCTGAGCTGATGCTGCAAAACAAGGCCACGTGGGACTGACCAATGAGAGCCGGAGGAGAGCTACGAGGGCTTGGATGAAAGGGGCGTGGTCAGTGGAGCGGACAGCAGCGTGATTGGCTGAACGCGCACTCTCCTGCTGCTCAGCTCATCTGTGCGTGTGTCTGCTGTCTCACATTCACCTGAACGATCCTTCGTGGTTTATGAATCCAGTCTTTACGCAGCGCAGATACAAACACGTGGAAGGTGGAAGTGGAGAAGATAAAGAGAAATAATCTATAATCATCCTTCATCCGCTTTTCACTGAGTGAGCAACATGAAACCTGCTGTGTGTGTGTGTAGTGTGTGTGTGTGTGTGTGTGTGTGTGTGTGTGTGTGTGTGTGTGTGCGCGTGTGTGTGATATTTGTAGGAGCTTATCATTAAAACAGTGCGCGCTCTCACACGCCCCTCCACAACGTAGATCTGCGCGCAATTACGCACGCCCCTATTTTGCCATTCTCTCTCTCTCTCTCCCCCCTTTTGCCACTCATTCACTCTCTCTCTCTCTCTCTCTCCACGCACACACACATACACACACGCTCTCGCCCTACGTGGGAGAAAGTAAAGAAGGGGAGAGGGAAAGAGAGAGAAGGGAGAGAGAGCGTGATTCCAGGTCTCTCTCTGCGGCTCTCTCCACTTTGGGTACTCGTACCCAATCTGACTCAATGGGGCTTTAGCACTAAGGGGTTACACGTTAAAATAAAAGATATTTATTCACCCCGAACCCCTTTTTCAGGTTTCGTGCACTAACGTAGACAGACATAGGTAACTCATTAAGGAGAGCAGAGGTAGAGACGCGCCTTTTTGTCCGTTGCCTCGCAGAAGGTTCAGTCGGGTCCCTCTCGTCGGCTGACTTTCTGTGAGAGGATAACTTCCACCACATCCTGCACTCAGCTCAACCAGGCCGGCCAACCACTGCAGCACTATGGATATTGGAGCTTGTCCCTTACGGAAGAAACGGAGACCATGGCGCATGGACTTCTCATCCTTCGCCTTGGTGACCGTGGCGCTCGCTGTGTGCCAGACGACCGTGGTGCGGGCAGGTAAGAACTCAGTTGTGATGTTTGAAAATGAGACTTCGGATCAACAACATCTTTCGTGTTCTGTCCTCATCCTCACTCAGATTAAGCGTGTGCGTAAATGTACATCTCACCCAGTGCGCACCTGATTTCCACTGCTCCAATAACAGCTGCTCCAGAGTGTCATCATCTCTGAGGTGGATTTGTTAAATAGTAACGTGCATGTTTAGAGGTTTTCTACTTTCTACACTTGGAGTTGGGCGACGTGTGTTTTATTCATGGTATTTTTGACAGAAAAGTGATGAAAGTCCATCCTCTTAAAAACCAAACAAAGAAAATAATGACACGAGTCATTTGTTGTTTGTAGTTGGTTTGAAAAAAAAGTGTTTCCCTGCGAAAATCTTGTCATCCTTGACTTACCATGTCCGATAATGGATGTTACGCACTGTGCTTATCGATCTATGATCAGAGAGACGTTATAAAAATGATTTACTTCACTTTTTGCTGAAAAGAAAACATTTCAACACATTGTTAGGTTTCAAATACGAGTTGTTTTGTCATCATTCCTCCTCTTGTATCCCCCTGTGTGTGTTTGTGTGCGTGCATCGTGCTGACAGGTGTAATCTCTCAAACCTCTCAACCATCCAGATGCTTGCTTGGTCATTTTTGATCAAGTTTGCCTCATGTTGACTTTGCTAATGAATAAACTCGATTCCATTATTACACAAAGATGTATTCAGAGAGGGTTGAGTTTATTAGCTTATGGTATAGTCACGTCTGCGCCCCCCCCACCCCTGGAGGGGTTCCTGGGGTGAGATAGTGCAAAGAGCCGCTACAGTATGGGCAGTGTGTGTCAGATAAGGATCAGGTTTATGATTTTACTTTTAAATGTCTCCATTGCAAATGTCCGCCTGTGAGTGAAGTGAGCTGTGGATAGAGAGTGTGAGGTGTTCACCAGTTCAGCCTGTGCATCCGTCACTGCCCCTGGTTCCACTGGGAGGAGGAATATCTGCATCCCATTCAGAATATTGAACTGAAGCTTGATTTTGCATTTGTCCTGAGATGATAAAACCGGCTTGTTTGTTTTTATCATAGTTTAATCTTAGAAGAAGAATTCGCACATCAGGACACATTTGGATATTCCTTGCAGAGTTTTATAGTACCCCCCCCACCCCCCACCTGCACTGCTGGAGAGTAGATGGCCTGAGAGGAATGATCTGTAATGCGCTGCAGTTCCCTGACGAACCACCAGGGGTCTGCAGTTATTTTTTAAACACAGAGAATCCATTGATTCACCTGATTCCAGATCAGTTCACATCTGAGACTTTTACGCGCAGTGACACGCGGCACCACCGTGGGCAGATATTAACGTAAAGATCAAACTTGTGATTAAAATTGTAATGTTTGAATTTTATATGTTTTCAGGCTTAAATTGATCTGATTATTTGACAAACATTTGGATATAATTAGGTATAAAGCTTGATGGTAATTAAATGTTAAAAGTTCTGTAGTTATGTGATTGTATCATTCACAGAAGCTCGAAAGTAGGTTAAGTTTACCTTCAATTAACTTAGTTTTGGTAGTTTCTGTGCGTCAGAGCTCGTGGGGGCAGTTGGAGCAGCTGAGGGACCAGTGGGGCTCCTGGATCTCACCTGCCCTCCGGTGTGTGTTCTTTGGCCCCAACTCCAGATCGCAGGAGGCGCTTGCACCGGCCCCTCGTCTCCCGTGTGTATTTTGGAGGTCGAAGCCTGAGACATTTCTTGCTTTCTATGAATAGGTTATTATGCGGCGGAGCAGCTCGGTCGCAGGGGTTTGGGAGTGAAAGCGGTTAGTGTGTCCGCGTTAATGTGTGCTTTGTACAGTTGTGTTTGTGTATATGCGTCTGTGCGCTCTGGATGTTTTTTCTCCCAGCTCAGGGTGTGGAAACGTAGCTCAGTGTGAATGTGCCTCTGTGTGCAGCAGCTCCTGCAGCCTGCTGTCATCTGAGGCTCACGGAGCTCGTAGAGGTAACGTTCTTCTGATCATATGACCTGGATCGTGTCAGGTTGACGGAGGTAAAACCCTCCTTTCACCTGGAAGCACGTGATCATGCTTTTTTTGTGCACGTCGCATCCCTGGCCAGAGGCGCGTTCCTGTAAACTATAACAGCGCCCCACACAGGCAGTGAAAGACCGATATAGAGAAGAGAGAGGTCAGAAGCCTTCACGTCTGTCCTCCCTTCTTCACTGAGAGAATGAAGGGAGGAGGAACAGGATGGATGGAGGGGGGATGGATGGACGGATGGATGGATGGATGAGGCTCAGAGACCAGTGGGCCTCCAGACGCATGAAAGACGAGTTTTGTTCAAATCAGGAGAAAATCACAGGGCAATATTTTCTTGACATGGATGTTCCTCAAACTCATTTCAAAGCCGAGCTCCTCAAAGGCCAGTCTGTCTCCGTGTGGCTAAACATAACATAACCCATGGTCTCTCTCTCTCTCTCTCTCTCTCTCTCTCTCTCTCTCTCTCTCTCTCTCTCTCTCTCTCTCTCTCTCTCTCTCTCTCTCTCTCTCTCTCTCTCTCTCCCCCTCCCTCTGGTGAATGGAGCTACTATACGTGGGGGCAGAGCTCAGGCCTTGGACAGCTCACTCTGTGACTGTATGGAAGTGTGTGGTATTTCATGCTCCTGCTGGTCACATGTCTGGAAGCTTTAACTTGTCCTCTCGATTTTTCCTCTGACTCATCATCATTTTCCATCTGTCCCTCTGTCCCTCTATCTCTCTATCCCTCTGTCCCTCTTTCCCTCTGTCTCTCTATCACTCTGTCTCTCTATCCCTCTGTCCCTCTGTCCCTCTGTCTCTCTATCCCTCTGTCCCTCTGTCATTTGCATCTCTTCTGCAACATTAGACTTTGTCAATGCAGAAAACCTTGTTAAGCATTAGGTGCTTTCAGTTTGTGATGATACCTGAGCCTCTCAGACAGACCTCACTCTTATCTGCTCCTGGATTCCACCTTCTTTGTTAACAAGCAGCTGAACCCTGCACTTAAGCCTGTGTAATGGAAGGCTGCTGATCTCATGCTGAATCAAAGGCTTCACAGGACAAGTTGCCTGGGAGGCTGAGTTCAGGGCAAAATCCTAATTTCTCCCTGAACTGTTTTAAAGAACTCTTGGTGACGTGATTAATTTCCACCAGTTTACAGACGATTAACAAAGTGAAAAGTGAGTGTGAACAAGGAGAAAGTTTCCTCCTTCTCTCCGTTTGTTCTCTGTAACTCTGGTGAGTGGGTTCCCTCTCCTGAGAGAAGAACTGACTGAGAGTCAAAGCTTCAACTGTCACAACCAGCTCCAGTTGAAGAGTGAAGCTGAACTGAGATCAGCTAAAAAAACTTTATCTCCAATATTCAGCAGGAAACTGTTAAAATATGAAGAGTGAAAGAAGTTTTGGTGGATTTGTTACAGCAGCAGCTCTTCTGGTTCAGGAAGCAGAGGATCATGGGTAATATCCAGCATTCAGTGTTTGTTTTTTCTTCTCTACCTAAAAACCACTTCATCACACAACAGCAGTAGTCTCCACATGTGGCTGCAGGGGGCGCTGCTGCTCAGTTTGAGTTACACAGTGTTGCTTTAACTCCTCGTTTTCAGAGCCTCTACTCGGTTTAGAGACATAGGAATCTTTTCTTTAATGTTCTCGTTTTCACTTTCTCACCGACCTCAAGCACTGAAGCAAAACCCTTCACTTGCACCGACAGATAAGAGGCGGGCGGTGGTTGAAAGAGAAAGAAACACACACAGTCAAAGCTTAGACCCACAAATAGTAAACACGTCTGAGGACTCGCAACCAGAACGTCTCTTCAAACTGTGAACTTGTAAAAGCCGTTTTCAGGCTGAACCACATCAGCTCTGCAGCGAGAGCAGAAGATAGCTCCTCTGCTTTTTCTCGGTTTGGTACGTGATGATTTTGTGGTTTGTGTGTGAGCGCGGTTTGGCGTCCATCCTCGGAGACGTTCTGTTTTAGAAGGAGATGAACAAGGACGGCAGGAGAGTGGGCCAGCTCTATAATGACAGGCTGTCAGTATAGGATGCTATTCCTAGTCACTGTTATTTTGCTGCTTCTAGGAAGTCGGTGCAGGAGGGTGTGGAGAGCAGCTGTGTGATTTTACATGTGATGTTAATGTACATCTCTTTTCCAGACATCGGTTCAGTCTATCCATTGGAAAGTTGTTTTTAAAGTTGTTGGGCTCAGACTGGGTTCAGTGGAAAGATCTAGAGGAAGTTTTAAAATATAGAAAACATTGAGCAAACCTCTCCTTGCTTTTTCACGATTTCTTTTCACCTTTTTGAGAGAAACAAATTCTCATTTTACTGATTTAAATTTATGCAGCAGATACGGAAACAACTGACCCAATTACATCCACAATGCACAGTGCTCTTAATCTGCATTTTGATTATCCAATGCAACCGATGTGCACTTGTGGTATTGCAGTAATGCAGCACAAGATTTCTAGTATTTAATACCTGTTTCTTTTATTCATTGCACCATATAGTTTTCAGTCAGTTTTAATCTATCTGGAACTGTTCAGGAGGGTTTAATGAACTGAAACATCTGAGTCCTGATGGAGAAACGCCCCTGAGCGAGCGTATCAGTCTCATCACAGTCACCTGCCTCCTCACACGTGTTTTTACAGGTAAATTACAGCTGTAAGGATCAGCAGAATGCAGGGTAGATTCTGATGTGGGGGTTTCCACAGCCAAAAGGTCTTTGCTATAAACAGTGATGATGATTATAAAAGTAATCCTCAGCCCACTGTTGTTATTCTTGTCTTCATTATAAGTCTGACTTGGCTAGACTGTGGTGTGAAGAGATTTCAGGCACCCCCCAATCACTGTTATTAAAGATGTGTACCTTAATTCAGTATAAATATATTGTCTGTACACTAATAACAATCTGTTTAAAGTTCATTTCAATGTCAGGATTAGAAAAAAACGAGTTGAATGTATGATGTATGATTTAAGGCAGTAAATATACTATCTACAAGTTTTAGGAAAACATGTAGTATATTCTGCATTAGATTGTAGTAGAAGTAATATATACAAGTTTTTCTTGCACTGTTTTGTTGTTGGTCTTGTTCATGACTGTGTAATTGTTCAACGAGAGCTTTTCCTTCAGTGTGATTCACAGACTTAGTTTTTGTGTTAGTCAGGTTTTGTCAGTTAGTTGCCGTCAGAGATGAACTGTGAAGTCTGGAGCTTAGAGATCCCTCAGGTTTCTAATTTTTGTCCTCGCTCACCGTCTGTGAGTCTCTGACTGTCTCCGGCCTCTTGTGGTGTCAGGATCCACCCGAGGATCCAGACTAAGACTGTGGCCGGCCCCTGAAGCCGCATGAAGCTGCAGCACCATACCCGTTGGCAGCTGCGTCGGTGCTGACACACACCACACGATGGTGCACATAGGGCATCGAGGACTTGAGCGATATATATATATATATATATAGGGATTGTTACCTAGAAACCACACTAGGCTGCGCTACAGTAAACGTTGGTGCTGAGCTGCAGCGACAAATATAATGAATGGACTGTGAAATCTAAAAATAACAGATGGAGGGCTCAAGTGAAACATTGCTAATAGCAGCCCTTCACTTCAATATGAATAATTCACTTCTTATTAAGATTGTTTGCTGCATTAGGAGGATTATGATGCAGCTCTTCAGGTGAGCGAGATGATAGCAGGCTTGTCGTTCATCTGCCTCCAGACATTCAGCTTAGAAATGTAAAAATAACCTGAGCTGCAAATGATAGATCCAATTTAAATTCTGATAAATAGACACAAAAACACATGAAGTCCAGAGACAACCTGGAGGATCACAACACACATCACAAAGGAATATCCCAGAGGTCGAACAACACAGAGGAAACAACTGATGTGGTTTAAAAGAGATGGAGAAGAGACATCTGAAATAAATCAAACTTTAAGATATGAAATGTGAAGCCACTTGTTACCATGCAGGGTGCATTAACAGAATCAGTTTCAACCTTCCTCATGTTCCACGTTCTCTTCAGAAAACTCTTTATCACCTGTTCTGATCGAGAAGGAAACTTTGCTTTTCTCAGTTGCTTCTCTTCTCTCAGCACAAGCGCATTGCAATCGAACGAGCAAAGACAAATCAGAAGTTTTATTTCTCATCATTGATCAAACTGCCTCATTGTTGTTTTGTGTTGGAAAGAGATAAGTTGCTGCTCAGTCGGATTTTAACTTTCGTTCACGTCATAAATCTACATTATGCTTTTTAAATAACTTAAATAACTATAAACATAATTTTACGTTGTAGAAATAATGTGAATTCCACTGATCCCTTTTTACAGTATGGGTACAAAATGTATTTTCTCTCTGTGCACACAAGGCATTATAAATAAATCCTAACTATAGAGGTCCAGGTTGGAAATTATAACCTGCAGTCGGGCTGTGCTCACACTCCGAGACGCCGCGGGCAGCTGGAACCACTGCAGCTCAGTTTATGGTCAGTTTTCAAATTCGTTTGAAATTTGACTTCTTGTGATTTATGATTTTTTGGAAAGAAATACTGAGACATAGAGCTGTGTGTGTGTGTGTGTGTGTGTGTGTGTGTGTGTGTGTGTGTGTGTGTGTGTGTGTGTGTGTGTGTGTGTGTGTGTTTATCTGCGGTCAATATTACACGTCCCTTTCTCTCTCTCTCTCTGAGTCTGACAACGTGGTCGTTGTGTAAAGGTGAGAGGTGAGGGGTCAACGTGTCAGCTGGAGTGTGTGTCTGGTATTTGACACAGCTGCACCAAAGGAGGAAAGGGCACAGACACACACAAACACACACAAACACACACACATACACATGCACATATACATGAATTGTTACACACGGCATTAGAGGCAGAAAGAGGTAACTATAAAGGCTTGTGTGTGTGTGCGTGTGTGTGCGTGTGTGTGTGCACGCCTGTCACCAAGTTAATTAAATCTGTTGTGGCTCCATCTAGTGGCGGCTGAGGGGAACCGAACTAACTCCATCAGTTAGCAGCTCACCTGAGCATCGCATGTGTTTCCCATCAGGTTGTAATGGGCTGGTTCTCTGTGTGTTTGCTCACTTGTGGCTGTGAGAGGGTTTGAGGGTGAAACAGTGACAGGACTGTCTCAAGCCTCGTGAAAACAAAATCCATCCACACCAGAGTACAGAGCTCCATTCTCCAGCGTAGAGTTAGGATGTGTGTTTCTCGTGGTTATGTGCGATCAAGGATTCAACAACTGGGTGTCCTGGGTGACCACATATATTTTAAAATGAGGTTTAATAAAGGAGAGAGGATTACACTTTAAAGCAATTTCTGATGACTCACATCAGTGTAAGGTGGACGAGTGTGGGGCGTCACTGGTTCTTCTCCAGTGCAGCTGTCAGTGGGTATAACTGTACATGCTACTGTAATCTTCACCTCCAGCACCAGGCTGGAACCTCCCTCACCTGGGAGGTTCCCAGCAGTGTAATTGGGCAGCGTTCACTTCAGAAGGCTGCAGCCATCTGTGAGCGTTTATGTTGAGAGAGGCCGATGGAGCGAGAGAGAAAGTGAGAGAAGAAAGAGAGTTTGTGCCTCGCTGCAGTTTGTTTTCATACCATGTCTAGTTTCATATTTGCAGCTCCTCGTCTCGTGAGGTGTGTGCCTGCACTTCTCTCGGACTGGGCCATGGGTGTGTGTGTGTTATTTTTGTGGGTGTGTTTTTGTCGTGATTGTGGTCCTCCAGGCAGGAAGGGCCCCGGCTGCAGATGTGAGCTGGTCAGGAGAACAGAGCGGCACATTGTGCTGGTCGTACTGGGGGAGCTGGGGCTGCAATCTGATCCAATATCCTGCCATCACAGAACCATGCTGTCTACTGTCACTGCCTGACCCCCCCAACACACACACACACACACACACACACACACACACACACACACACACAGACACACACACGCAGACACACACATGCTCCACCTTTACCTGAACCCCCAACCCCCCTTCCTCTTCCTCTTTCTCATTCCCAGCATTCCTGTGCAGATTTAGTAAACTCTTGAAAACTATGGGAAAATAAATCCAATGCTTCTCAAGACTCACCAAAAAAAAACATGAGACCTTGTTTCTGTTGATTTTGAATATTATACCTTGTTATTTTATGGAAATCTTGTTGAAAATTAAAAAAAGGACCCATACATTTCTGTTTTCGACCGCTCAACGTTTATTGCACTCTTGCATCTTTTTAGAATTTCTTTCATGGAAGTTTTTAATTTTCTTTTTGTTTTGGACGTTTGATGTAGCATCTCAGTGCCTCTCAATCTACACCTCACCCCCCCCCCTCCTTACAGAGTCATACAAATATGGATAATTATGGGCCTGGTCGTGCTGCTTGTCATCGAAACCTTTTCTGCCAAAAGCTTCATAATTTGGTTAATTTGGATTAAGGGCCCCTCGAGGTCCTTGTTGCCCCCGGCCCCCAAAGTCCCTTTAAACGCTCCTGCTCACAGAGCATTTCACGTTTACTCCTTCTTCCTCCTTCGCTCACTCCACCTCCCCCTCATCCTCCTCCTCCTCTGTCTGCTGCAGACAGACGTTAGCAGCCTGTGGTCGAGACACATTGAGGAAACAGCAACGCACCATTTGCTCTGTGTGAATAAATGAGACCATCTGTGAGCCTGTGTGACAAACTGGTGATTCTGAGACCACTGGGTGTCACCTAAACAAAAGCACCGCTGTGAATTTAGGAAAAGCACAAGGAAACTTAACATGAGCGGCAAATATCCAACTTAGTCTGATGAGCACATTGAGATGATTTTATTATTAAGGGATACAAGTTGTTGATTGTGGGTGTGTGTGTTCGACAGATTAAGACACAAACCTTCTTGGTCACTTCCACACAAAGGGCTTTTTCTTGCCCTAAGACGGAATGCATACTAGAGGAGCTGGGGATCGAACCCTTGACCCTCTGGATAGTGAACGGTCCTCTCTCAGATTTGCTAGAAATACTTGTTATAATCCATTTTCAGCTTGAACCTGTTGACGGATAACAATAGCAGTGATGAGATCCTTCATACATCAATCGGGTCTGGTCCATGCTCAGCTGAGTGTTTCTAACATGCTGCGGTGACTGTGATTACATCATTTCCTCTTTAATATGACGTTTTGATGAAAAATGAAAATAGACGATGATGTGTCAGGTTTTTATCTTTTCATCGGAGCGGTTGTTTTTACCCGAGCAAAGCGTCACTATAGGTTTACTGAGAGAAGTGCCACAGCAGGCCGATGACTGTGATTGGATCTAATTGGCTGTTAAAAGCAAACTTAGCTCCTGGTGCACCTCAAACTCAGGACGGAGAAGTGAGGAGAACTGGGTGTAGCTGAACACTTACTGGGACCCATTGAGATGTTGTAATTTTCTATGGTCGACTTTATAATTACATTTGATTTGCTGGGTTCTCAGACCGAATATTTTTTACAAGCTTTCTGTTTTGAAACCTCGGCACAGTTTGCGTCATCCGTCTGGAATGAGACGGCAGGCGACACAACATCTCCACGTCTCTGAGGAAGTTACCATTTGAAGCAGGCGTGATTTACTAAAACTTAACATTTCACTAAAGAGACGCTGAACAACCGTTATTCTAAAGGAACAGAAAGAGTTAAAAAGTCCAATGTCTTCCGCACCATCGTGATGTCACATTTATTCAAAAACTATACAGATGTGAGAAAACGTGGAGCAAACACAAAGGAAAACATTTTCCTAACAGAAAAAAACTTGGTCACAAGCAGCCACCCTGAATTACCTCGAGCTACGTCTTTAATTGCACAGCCTGACACAGTGCCTTTGAGCAATGTGAGGAAGCCAAAGAATCAAACCACAGCGCAGACTGAGGGTGGAGGAACTGCTGGAGACAGGATGTGAGACTCTGTGAGTGTGTGTGTGTGTCTGTGAATTTGTTGATGTGATGTTAAGCTGCATTCTGTATACCTGGAGTGTTGGTGTGTGTGTCTGTGTGTGCGTGTGTGTGTGTGTGTGTGTGTGTGTGTGTGTGTGTGTGTGTGTGTGTCTGTGTGTGTCAGGTTAAACTGTGATATGATGGCGTATCCTGAAACCTTCACTTGACTCAGCTCCATCATGTCAACAGCCACTTGTTTCAGTTGATAAATGTGAGGAGAGAAGCCGCCCCTGTCTCTGCTCTGGTTGAATCTGAGCTTCACTGTAGCTGCTGTGGCTCGTGTGGTTTGGCCTGTCGCCCGGTCGCCCTGGCACAGAGCTTCCTCTTTACATTAGACCTACGTGTACAGTGTTGGCCACTGTGGACACACACCTGCTTCTATATCACATTCGTGTCAAAAGAACTTTTTAGATATTCTTTTAATTTTTCGGCAAAGTAAAAGAAGATAAAACTTCAGAAAAGCTGTTTGCAAATGCACCTGAAAAGATATTCTGACGCTGATACTGCAGAAAAGGCCGGGTCAGGAATCTGCCAGAATGCAGATCCGTTCTGATATCACACCTTTAAAGTATTTTTGAAATTAAATTTTATTTTTCAGGAAATCACTTCTTCTTCCTTGTTCCAAAACTTTCTGTTTTTAGAGCAGCAAAGAAGAAGTGAGTAGCGGTAGTGCAGCATTAGCCAGAGCTACATGCAGCTAGAAACTCAGCAAGTAAACTTGAGATGTGTTCCATATGCAGGCTTCAGTTTGGTCAAAGGACCTAATTGTCTAGATTTATTTATTTGTGTTGGTAGAGTTGGTCTCAGCTGCTAATCATGACGTTTCACTCTGTTTTTATAGCATCAAGTCTGTGTCTCGAACAGGGAAACTGTTCCTATGAGTTTCCTCTGTTTAACACTGAGACGTTATATATATACTGACACGTCTCTCCTCTTGTCCACAGACCCGGTGGACGTGCTGAGGGCTCTGCAGGTCCCATCGCTCCCTGAGGGCGTGAAGAAAGTCCCCGGCTTCTGCACATCCCGCCGCTCCGGCAGCCCCGACCATGCTTACCGCATCACCAAGAAGGCCCAGATCTCTGCCCCCACCAAGCAGCTCTTCTCAGGTAGACAGTGTTCAAACTCAGTTCCATGTTTGTTTTACTGCAAAGAGGAAACTGGTGAATCATTTGCATTAAATATAATCAACACTTAAATAATAAATGGATTCAAAGCTTGACTCCACCAAATGCACTAGTATAGCATATTTATATGTCTATAATATTATGAACTACAGTTATATTATCGTCTATAATTTACGAACGAGGTGTCTCAGTAAAGAGGAAACACTTTGAAGAAATGAACGTTCCTTTGGAGAAGGTTTAATTACAGCAGGGCTTAATATTTAATATTTAAGATGAATTCCAGAGTGAAGAAACCTGTAATCATCATTATACAGGATTCTCTTTATGTTTAGATGTATTTCAAACTGAGCTGTGTGGAGTTTACTGAGGTTGTTGCTTCACTGCCTCGCTCCTGGATAGACTGTGTAATCATGAGCTGTGCAGCAGGAGCTGAGTTAAACTGTGTGGGAGAGCCATAACAAATTAACTTGAGAGTACAGTCTGACACCCTGGAGTGAGGAGAGAGACGACAAGGGGCCACTTATGTGGTTGTGAAGAAATCCTCAAAAGTCAAAGCAGATTTTCGACTCATTTCCTGAGGTTGAGTCTTCGTTCTCCAGCTGTTAACACCTGTTATTACGTTTCCTCTGCTCCAGCATCACGTGGGACTTTCTCTCAAAGTCGGTTCATCCTCACTCAGATCTTTGACTTTAGAAACTTAAAGATAATCACATTCTGTTATCCTCCACTTGTTGTCTGACACTGTTTACCTGCTGATCTGTTTGTTCGTCTCCGAGGCCACGTCTTTTAAAACCCTTCCTTCTTTCATCGTCTCCCATCCTTCCCTCATCTGTAGGTCGTTTCCCGGAGAACTTCTCCATCATGGCTCTGGTTAAGGCCCAGTCTGGTCTCCAGGCCTTCCTCCTCTCCATCTACAGCGAGCAGGGCATCCAGCAGCTGGGAATCGAACTGGGACGCTCGCCTGTTTTCCTGTACGAGGACCAGAACGGCAAACCGGCCCCTGAGGACTACCCACTGTTCAGAGGCGTCAACCTGGCTGATGGCAAGTCAGTAACCAGCGACAACCAGTTTGTGACTGGTTGAGATGACACAGTTGGGGTTGTGTGGTTGTGTGGTTGTGATTGGCTGGGGAGTGTGTGTGTGTGTGAGGATTCTCCAGACACCTTTATAATTAGGCCTGTGCTCACATGACACATTTATTCGCCTTCGGTTGGTCCTCCTTGTCTCCAGGTGGCATCGCATCGCTATCTCTGTTTCCAAGAAGAACGTGACTCTGCTGCTGGACTGCAAGAAGAAGATGACCCGCGCTCTGCCCCGGGGAAACCACGCCGAGGTGGACACCAACGGCATCACGGTGTTCGGAGCCCGGCTGCTCGATGAGGAGGTTTTCCAGGTGAGGACGCTCACACAGAAAAGAGCTGATGTTTAATTTGCACCCGAACACACACTTGAGACTGTTGAAGGTTTTGAAAATAGAAAAAATGACAGAGAAAAAGAGTTTAAAAGGTGTTTTCATGTATGATTTGAATTACTGAATATTTGCTGTATTTTAAATTCATTAGTACATCTAAGTTCTTCAATATACAAATACAAATTCCAGTCGTCTAAAGTGGAAGGAATGAACCCAACATTGAAGTTAATATGAAAATGAATTCTAGATGAACGCTGTGTGTCCAGTAGTCACAGTGTTGTGTGTTGTGTAGTTTCTAGGGGGTTGACAAACAGCTGATCAGGGTCAGACTCTGTAGTTATTGGAAACTGATAACTGATTCAGGGACTGTACATACGATGTGAACATTGTTAATGCTGTGGTTTGATGGTGTGATGATGCAGCTGCACATGGTTTTTTTAATCTGTATTTTTGTTACACTCCACAGGGAGACATCCAGCAACTGCTGATCGCCTCCAACCCCCAGGCTGCCTACGACTACTGTGAGCACTACAGCCCCGACTGTGACTCCCCTCTGCCCAAGACCCAGGCTCAGGACCCCAACACATACGTGAGTAACATCAACACAACATGAGTTCATACACAGTCTGAAATCAACAACCTGCTCCCCCCTGCAAAAGTGACTGATCAAATACAATATGCAGCCTTTATAAGTCACACAGGCACCAGTTCCTTGAATGGAATGGGTTACTCATTGGACCAAGTCTCATCCCTCCATAGAAATCATGTCATAGAAATCAGTTAAGCAGTTTTTGCGTGATCCTGCTAAAAATAACCAAAAGCAGATGAAAACACATCCTCCGTGGTGGAGGTGAAACCTGTGTCACCCACTAAAGGAAAGGAAAGCTAGCGAGGCATCATATGTCAGATATGACTCGTTTTAGGAAAGCTACACGACACAAGGTCACAGTGAAGAAACCATCTAAAAGAGAAGTCATCTGATGGTGTCATCAAAGTGCTGCTCCTCCTCTCTGTCTTCCTCACGCTTCTCCGTCAGCGGCAACAGTTTGTATCCATCCGCTTTCCTCCTCAGTCTGTGTGTCCCTCAGGTAACTTAAGAAAAGCCGAGGCCTTGTCTCGTCACACACCTGTACACATGGGCCGTCATTTCATACGCAGTGTTTGTTACAGCAGTGGATTAGTTGAAGCATTGGAACACAGAAAGGTAGGGGAAAGAGGATGATACAAGCCAACGTCAGTGTCCTCCCCAATTCTTCTTCTTGGCTTGAGAAAGAGAATTTGTTTAGTGCAAAAAACTTAAATTCTGATTGGTTTTCTGCTTAAATTGAGAAATCAAAGGATTTGGAATGAAGATGGCTTAAGGTGGAGCCTTGTACTTACTGAGACTGGTTTGTGCATACTACATGTATATTATTATTAGTAGTAGTAGTAGTATAATTAGTCTACTAGTATTTTTAGTATTATTATAAGCTCTGCGAGCTCCCCCTCATTCCCTTCTCCTCTCAGTAACATTCTGATATTTGGAAGCTGACGGTTCCCGACACCAGCAGCAGTGATTTTCATGTGCATTCATTCATCCAAAGTACATGATCTCTGCTTTAGGTATATGCCTTTCAGAACTTCAATCAGAATGTCAGACGCTGAACAGAGATCCGACACGTCGCAGACCCTGTCATGTTGATGCTGCGGAGATGAATGAATATAAATCACTCTGGTTTTATTCATCGAATTCTCCCTTTGCTTAATGTTTTTGCTGTTTTTTCATTCGTCGAGGTCGTCTGTGCTCAGACACTTTTAATTATCGACACCTTCTGACGAGCAGCACCGACTCGAATGAATGAAAAAATTGAAGCTTTGCATTTGTTCTCTTGCTGTCTATCACCATGTTTTATTTTTTCCCTCTCTTCTACTTCTTCATCTACATTCATCCCTCTGTGGCCTCTGTGACCCCTCATCACCACCGCTCTCCCCCTCTTTGTGAATTCCTCTCCTTCTGTCCATCTCACTTTCATGCACCTTCTCCTCTCCAACCCCCTACCAAACTACATCTCCCTCCATCCTGCCCATCTTTCAATCCTTCCATGCCTCCACCTCTCTCAGTACTTTGATGAGGAGCAGGATGATCATGAATACCCCTATTATTATGAGGAAACAACTGGCGCTCCCTCCTCCTCTGCGTCCCCCTCTCCCCGACCTGGGGCCCCCAATCTACAGGTAAAGAGGGAGCAAGAGAGAGGGAAAACACGAGCTGGGTTTGTGGAAGGGACGAAGAATGAGAGAGAAAGGTATTACAGCAACAACGGAGGCTTGATTCATAATATCGGAGTAGCTTGTCAAATATTTCAATGTCAACTACATTTTTTAAATTAATTTTCTCCAAAATATTTGTGTGAAATCCTGCATTCTAACTCTCAGCACAATATATGCCTCTCTCATCATTCATCACTCCATACCTCCCTCGTTTGAATCATGTCTCACCTTTTCTTTAATCCACATTGAACTCTCACACATCTCAACTCCGTCACTCAGGATTAACTTTGCTCCTTGTGTTTTTATCTTGTCCTTGTGTCATTTACGTTTTCAAATGTGTATGTGTCTAGATGTGGGCAAGTGGGGGCACTAGGGTGGTGTAGGTGCTGCTGTGTTGTAATGCACACATGTGCAATCCCACAACCATTCTTCTCCACACATTTTTCCAATATTGACTTCTTATATCCCAAATCCTGTTCCACCTTAAAGGAGACATATTCTGCTCATATTTATAATTTTAATTTGTGTTTACTTGAAAAGGTTCACATGCTCTAATGTTCAGAAAACATCACTTTCCTCAAAGTGTCCATAGCTGCAGCTCCTCTTTTCAGCCTCTGTCTCAAACACTTGGATTTAGCTCCTGTCTCTTTAAGACACCTTGAGGAAGACGAGGTGTTTCAGGACCTTCAGTATTTTATGTGTGTTGGAGAGAAGCTTCCTCCTCAATCGACTTTGGGCTTTTTAACTTTGTAGAACTTTCACATTCACAAAAAAACTGTATAACAAAGAAACACAGAAAAAGCATCATATGTCTTCTTTAAACAGAAACAAAGCATTTCTGTATAAGGGAAAAAATAACGAAAACCTTTTAAGAATTTATATTTCACATGATGGCAAAAGTTTCTCGATAATCATATCGTTAGAATTGAACCTTACTTAACTGAGCTCATACAAATACAAGTGAGCATCAGAAACAAATGAAAAGTGCAGAGGAGCCTTTTCTTAACGTCATCTTGGTCTAATAGTCTTTGCACATACATTTTCTCTTCATTTATTTGTATACATTTCATAGGAATGTTTGAATCTTCTAGCACTCATCGCATGGTTGTTTATGACAAACTCCATTCAGTTGGTTTCACAGACAAAAAAAACTACAGACGGATTCGCATTCTCTCCGAGCAGGGCATGTGTCTGTGTTGTCTCGTTGCATGACAGGAAGTCACCGCATGCACCTACTGAACGTCTGCATCATCAGTTCCAACACTGGAATATTAATGCACATGTTTATGTGTTGGTAAATGTGTTTGCTGTTGTACATCATACATGACACACGCGAATGCCACATGTCTGTCTCCTCTCAGTCTGTTCCTGTTCTTATTGCATATTTGATGAGTTAATAGTCACAGTGATGCCCTGTTTTCCCTTAACACTATATGGGTGAAATTTGTTTACAGTGTTACTTTGCATGTATTTTTATCGTAGCAGCACGAGAAGTAATAATTAATCATGCACAGTCATTTTCATTTTGTGTTTTATGTGACTAACATGTACTTGCATGAAAACCTGGATTCTATTCTGCTTCATTTGCACGGCTAAATAGCAGCGAGCTCGTCTGTCTTGCATTTGAAATGCTCAGTGCATTATAAACTGTGTGTGTGTGTGTGTGTGTGTGTTTGTGTGTGTGTGTATGAGGAAAGCATGTCATGTTTTGTGCGTGTGTGTGTGTGCAGTGTGTGTGAGTTCAGCACCAGCTTCACCTGACCAGTCACACCCTCAGTGCCTCTACCAAACCACAGGCTCAGTTCTTATTAGCACAAAGATGCTGCTTTGTCGTTTAACATTGGGAATGGCATTACTGGAGAGATCAGCAAAAAATCACTTTGGCAATCCAGCCATTCAAATAACTTGGGTCAAAGATTTGCTAGATATATATATGTGTAGATTTGATTTGTATTTCTACTTGTACTAGTACTTATTCAGTTGTATTTATTAAAACTTGTAATAGTCCTCTGCTGTATCCAGTAATGCCTGTACAGTCTCAGTAAATCATCCAAGCCTTAGCCATCTTTATGTCATTGTTTCTCAAAACATCCACTCTTGTCTTTCTCTCTCCTTCTGTCCATCCCTTGTTTGTGCTTTTCATCCCCTCCCAACCCCTCCATGTATATCTGTCCTCCTCCAATCCCTCGCTCCCTTTTTTGTCAATATGCACTTGTACATACTAAACAACATGGCAACAAAACAATAATCTCGGATATTAGAAGAAGGCGCCCAATGGAAAAGCAGCCCCCACTAAAACCACCCCTGTCAAAGCCAAACCCTCCCCGAAGCCGGTCAAGACTGGATCATCCAAACTCGTGGTTAAGCCTCCTATGCCTGCCAAAGCTTCCAAGTCCGCCACAGCCAAGTCGACCAAAGCAAAGCCCACTGGAGTAGAGATCCTCTTGTCTAAGATCAAACCAACCGCACCAGCTAAATCCAAGCCCACGGCTGCTCCGGCTAAGAACGGCAACGGTAAAGCAGCTGCTGAGAAGAAAGCCAATGGTGCAGCCAAAGCCAATGGCAATGGAAAACCAGCTGTAGCAAAGGCTAATGGCAACGGCAAAGCTGTAGCTGCCGAAGCTAAACCTACAGCTCAGGCCAAGGTGAACGGCAACGGAAATGGCAAGGTTGTAACAGAGAAGAAAGTCAATGGTAATGGAAAACCATCTGCCGATAAGAAAATCAACGGAAATGGAAAGGTTACTGTTGTGTCAAAGGTCATCGGCAAAGCCACAGCAGAGAAAAAAGCCAATGGAAATGGCAAAACCACCATTGAAGTGAAAGAGGTTAAAGTCCAAGTTAAAAGCAAAGCTGAGAACAAAGTCAACGGCGAGGCGAAGGCTAACGGAAAAGTTATCACTGTGGTAGAAAAGAAGATTGTGGGTAACGGTGCCGCAACTCTGGCAAAAATTGAAACCACTACGAAGACAAAGACTGATAAAGTTGTTAAAGTAGAGAAATTAGAGAAGAATGTGGTCAGTGCAGCTAAAACCGCTGCTAAAGTCGAAGCCACCAAAGCACCTAAACCCACAAAAGCATCTAAACCTGAACCTACAAAAGCGGCGAAGGCTGTGGCGACCAAGGCTCCAGCAGCCAAAACCCAAGTGAAGGCCGAGGTCAAAGAGGTCACCAAAGTTAAAACTGCGGTCATCAAGGTCCCTCTGGTCAAATCAACCACAATCACGAGCAAAGTCGTGAAGAATGTGGTGGAAAAGGTTTCCATCCCAAAGAAGGCGGCCACCACACCAGCCCCGGTCCGGCCCACTCCCCCCAGACCCACGAAATCCAAGATGGTGTTGGACCACAATGTCAAATCCCTGCACAAACCCTTCCCACCCTTCGGCAAGACCGCGCAGAGTGGAACCGTCGTCCAAGCCAAGAAAAATACCAACGGTTATCAACAGGTACAACAGGAGGGCTCAGGATTGGGTCGGATTGTCCAGACCCGTTATGTCCCATCTGTCCCGTCTGGTTTCCAGCTCTTTCCACCATCCAGGGTCTGCAGCTAAATTCACATGTATGATTTTGTTCCCATGTGAGGGGTGAGGGTCTCTCAGTTGGTGGATGATGATGTGAATTTTGCTGTGAATCCTTCATGATGGACAACCTGGTCTTCAGAGTGGAAGCTGGTTCATACTGAGCTGGACGACTTCTCCTCTGTTTATATATCATATGATCTTCATGATCGGCCCGACTGCTGCATATGATATCATACAGCGGTGCACAATGAAGCATGGCTACTTGTACAGTTTGACTGTCCTTTACTTCACTTCATACTCCCACCTTCAAGCTGCTGAAGCTGGATCTCAGAAACCTGAATACACTCCGTCGCTCTCCATCTTTCTTTTTCGGGGGAAAACCAGTCAAATGAATGAGCATGGATTGCAATGGCACAGACCCTAAACCTGAAAAAACACAAATACTGTCACATTCTACACACATGCAACACAACGACTCTCCTCTGTCACCCTGTCGTTCTCTAACTTTGTGTTTCTGTTTTTGTTTGAAGTACTTGTTTCCTCTCTGACACCTGTCTCCCTGTCTCTGGTCATATTTCTTTCTAAATATGAATAAATCAGCCTCACAGAAACTACAAAGCAGGTTTTACATCTGCTTTCCGCTCACACATTTTATTGAATCACGTTTTGTGAGGCTGCTGATTTGGGTTGTTTCCTCTGTTTTCTGGTCTTGGGTGAAAATAGACATCCCAAAGCATCACGTTGTGATGGTTTCACCTGACGGGATGGAAAGAGGCTCTCAGTCCTTCCTCCACAAAGAGCTGACTTCACCCTCTCATGAATCTCACCTAAAAAGCCAAAATGGTTCAACAATGCAATGAAAAGAAATCTCAGCAACACAATCTCAGCAACTCCCTAAATCTTGCATATAGCTAAAATTTATAGTCACTGAGAAGCTGAAATTTCTTTTCAAAAAATTGATCTTTACAACTTTGAAAATGTGAGTTGCCAGCAAACAATTATTTGCGTCTGGCGAACCACAATTTTAGGATGTGTTCCATTTTCATCTTTTTACTCGTCATTACCAACAAGCAGACTTTGAACTAACCAAGCTCTTCCAATCAAATCTGCTTACTTCCTCCCTGCTCCCCACTTCCTGTCACCTTGACCAATCAGGATGTAGACACTGAATATACCGAGGCTGGCCACACCGCTACAGAGACTGATTATTACTATGAGGAGATGGTCCCACAGCCAGAGGGTGAGGTGACTGGACATGAAGAGACCCCTGTGCAGGTAAAAAGAAAAGTACACACGGCATGTCAAAGAAGAGCGACTAGAGAACATAAACCAAATACAGAACACACAAGTAGCTTAAACACCACATATTTCTTGATTTGCACATCAAATCTCAGAAGTTTATATTTAGCAGACGGTGGCAAAATCACAAATAAACCATCACCTCGATACAAGAGACTTCCATCGCCTAAAGGAGTCAACGGTGTCACACATGTCTGGTGGTGAGCCCAGTCCCTGTAGTTTAACCATAGTCCTCCGTCTCTTCTAACCAACCATCGATGTTTTGTTGGCGCCGACGCCACGTGACAAGACACAAGAGAAAACCTCTCAAAGGACAATGCACCACATTCATCTGAACACGTCATCAAACATTGTTATGTGACGCCCCTTTTGTCTAACAACAAGACGCCTGTTTTGTTCTCATTTCGAGACTCCTGGTTGATCCGTGTGAGATCTTGTCGTAAGAACAAAAGTCTTGTGAAAAGGGGATTCACGTGGGAATGTTTGATAAGCAAAGCAACAACGGCAGATGAATATAATGCATTCTCGTTTGAAACCTAACCCTCGAGAAACTCAGAACAACTTTCTGATTTGTTTCTAGCAGTTTGCTAACTTTGACAATAACCAATATTGTCTTTATCATTAATATCATTTTATCAATATTAGCTGACTTTGATGACTCTGTTTTAGTTTCCAAGAATGTTTTTGCTGCTGTTGTGGTTAGAGATGTGTAATCGGTATATCTTAGTTACAAATACACTCATCATTCACGAATATATGTGGCACATTTTCATATTTTGTATTAATATCTCACATGAGATAACTGCACAGCTTAATTCCAATGAATTCATTTTTGTATATTTTGCAGTGGTAAGTAAAATTGTCTGTAACGTAGTGTTTTGCTTTGCATAGCTTTGCAAACAAGCTGCTGCTTGCGTAGCAGCAGCTTGTTTTCACAAAGTGTTTCACATCAGATCTGTGTCTGCACAACATTAAGCCAAACTTTTATAATGTCTGAGAAATCATTGGGCGACAGGTGATCACACACACGCTGATGATGATATACTTTGATGGAAACATCGACTATTATAAGCTCAACAGAAGACGTTTAATAGAAAATGTAAGACTGAGGATGAAAACGCTAATCCAGGATTCAGATGAGAAAATGGGAGTTAAGGCACGACGGACTGATAGAGTCTGTCCGATGTCTTTTTGTTTTCTGTCACTGTTCATTTGCAGAAGGTAAGACTCACGTTTTTCTATATATGCCCCTCTCTTCCACTCTGATCCTGAATTTCTCTTCCTTGCACTAACATTTTCCCATCATACTTAACTCCCCCTCCTCCATCCACTGTCCATTCCTCTTCTTCTTAATTCATCCTCTCTTAACCCCTCCACCTATCCCATCGCGGCTTTCCATAAACCCCAAACCAGCCCCAGGAGGAGCCGACGTTGGTGGGAGAGGAGTTGGACGCCACCAAGGCAGGCGGTGTGGGCGAAGACGTCTTCACTGAGGAGTATGTGACTGGGGACGTGGGCCTTAAGGAATACGACTATTCCTACAGGGACTACAATGAGCCGTTAGTGGAGACTGGAGAGGCCGATGCCAACATGGGCCCCGCCCTGTCCGCTGTGACAGACGAGGGAGGCGTAAGTAGTTTTGCTTCAGAGGCAAAAACAAAATCCATTTCAACCAACTCTGAATCCCAATCTTTGCCAAAATGTCAAATAGCTTGTTTGAGTTTGCCGTCATTCAAAAGCCGTTATGGAGCCATATGTTATTTATTCATCACTGAGACATACTGACCCTCTTATTCATGGTGACTACCTGAAAAACTGGGAGGGAGAATATAACCATTATTACCACTAGAGATTGAGACATAAACTCCTGAGGAAAATGTTTACGGACGTTATAAAGCAACTGACCATTAGAGTAATTTTCTCATACACTTCTATAGAAACTACCAGTGGAGTCGCCCTCTGCTGGTCATTCCAGAGAACTCAGCGTTTAGGCACTTCTGTACTGGCTTCACTTAGAGTCTACGTCCATTTTGATTCATAATCTATGATCGGCTGTGAACAACTTCTTTAGTTTATGACCCAAAGTGATGCTAATAGATTCAAAACATTCACAATTTAAATTCTATTTACAGATTCCGTTTCATACTTGGCAAACTCAACCAATCACAGAGAATCCTGAATTTGAATACATTTAATGATAAATACTTTAAGGACCAAAACGAGTCCTCACACGTTGGTTGAAAAGGGTTTTATTACAGGACCCGAGGAAGAATAGCTTTTACCACGGTATCTGCTATTTGGGATCCTAATGAACATAAAGGATAACTTGAATGTTATGTACACTGCATAAAGAGGCATTATGAAGTGCAGCCTGCTGCATCTTGAGTTCTGAATGCCATTTATGTCAGTGTATAGCTTCATGTAGAGCTGCTAAGCCCGGACGATTCTCTGCATCCACGCAGACAATGTTCTGCAAGTAATGAGAACCATTAAAGCATCAGTGTTTTTTTATCGTTCTGTTTTCTACACTGGTGTAATAGAGTGTAATGTAATTGTCGTTTGAGTTTTACAATGTGCGTGAATATCTGTACTGACTGTGCCGTGTTGTTGGCTACATGTGTGTTTTCCTCAGGCTGCTGTCAGAGGTTATAAAGGAGAGAAAGGAGAACCCGCTGTCTTGGAGCCTGTAAGTTACAATATTAAAAAACGTTCATTAAAAGTATAGGTAAACTCTGTGATATGCTGGCGACCTGTACAGAGTGTCTCCAGAAGGATCTGCAGAGTGTGTACTGCTTTGTACTTGTTGATCCTGCATTATATGTGTAACTTTATGATTTTTGCAGGGCATGTTGATTGAAGGACCTCCAGGACCTGAGGGACCTGCTGTAAGTTGTTCCCTTGTTTTTTTACTTATACCTTTATATTAGATACAATCTCTTCGAGGTCAGGGCCTTCGTTCTTACTTACAGAACTACAGTAACTTGCCTGTTGATAGTTAAACATAACTTTGACATTAACTCTGGAGTGTGAGTTGAAAATCTGAACCATCGATCATTCTTTTTTACTCCTCCTCTTTCAGGGTCCGTCCGGCCCCCCCGGCTCCTCTGGACCTCCCGGTTCTCTTGGAGACCCTGGCGAGAGGGTGAGTGTTGCTTTATCTGAAAATTCAATGCACAGTCAAATCCGAGACATTATTGGTCATGGAACACGAACTTTGACAGAATAAACTGAGCTGCATCCCATCACCACCACCCGTCAAGTTCGCTGCCCCTTCTCTCCTCAGGGTCTTCCTGGTAGAGCTGGTCTGCCTGGAGCTGACGGAGTCCCTGGACCTCCTGGAACCTCTGTCATGTTGCCTGTGAGTCACCTTGAAATTCAGATTTTGATTGTTTGCTGTTTTTTTATATTAAATCATGAGAAAAACTTGCCACACTGGTGCCGACCACAGCTCCACCTGCCGCCACATTTTCAAATCTGTCTTTTCTGTTTGTTGAGGTAATTGTTCATTAGATGATTTATTGTTAATACATTAAATTCAAATATTCCTTTAACTTTTTCCCTTTCCTCTGTGCAGTTCCGTTTTGGTCAGAGTGGAGGAGATAAGGGTCCCGCTGTTTCCGCCCAGGAGGCTCAGGCAGCGGCCATCTTGTCTCAGGCCAGGGTCAGTCGTCACCTTTACATTTCCACTGTGGATATCAGGTGTAACTGACAGATACATGTTCTAAAAGTGCACGTTAATCTTAAAAATGTTTGGTATGGCTGAAAAGTTGTGTCTTCACATTAAAAGCTTCTATTCAAAGCTTATTGTAAAATAATGTTAATTGGTTAATAAGTTCTGAGTTGTTGTTACGACTTGACATGGTGTTCTTAAGTTCTCTTTTATTATTTAACTTGGGTGTGAAAGGAGATTTTCCTCAAGCAGCCATGTGCCTCTATGATCATTGATTGTGTTGTTGTCTGCAGATGGCTCTGAAAGGACCATCTGGACCAATGGGATTCACTGGACGCTCCGGACCCCTGGTATGTTACCAGTCACATATGACATATCACTTGGACATATGATTTTGGATTTTAATCATGTAAATGGTTTCTTATTCAAGTTTTTTTCTTGACTGCACCTTCGAAAGATGAAGAGTTTGGTGATGATGATGATGATGATGATGATGATGATGATGATGATGATGATGATGATGATGATGATGATGATGATGATGATGATGATGATGATGTTTTTTGTTTCAGGGGAACCCTGGAAGTCCTGGTCTGAAGGGAGAGGGTGGGGACCCTGGTCCTCAGGTAAATGCTCAACATGAACTGTCACCTCACATCAACAATCAAATCATTCAAATAATTATTTTACACCAAATCATGTGTTAATAACCTTCTCTTTCACATGTCACTGTATGTTATTATTAAACGTATATATACATATATATACAGTATTACCATATGAAAGACATTTATCACAGTTATTTGATTCATTTGTCAGGGCCCCAGGGGACCCAATGGTTTGATGGGTCCTCAAGGCAAATCAGGAAGAAGAGTGAGTATGAACAGTCAAGTCTCTTTATTTCATTTTTTCATTGTAAAGATTATAAATTTGAAGTCATTAACTCAGGAGCAAACAACGTGTGATCATATCGTTCCTCTGCTCGTGTCCTGACAGGGCCGGGCTGGAGCCGATGGGGCCAGAGGAATGCCTGGAGAGTCTGGTTCTAAGGTAACGTCTCTGGTGTCCTTCGCTTACGGACGTCACCACATTAACAGAAAAGTCCTTCATGAGACAGATATCCATTCATCACAAATTCAATCTGTCAATTCATACAAACTTGTACTTGAATTTAAACATACACATTTTTCTTTGGATGTCTTCTACATATTCTCAGTATTAAAGCAACACAATGAACCAATTTTACCTTAAAGCTGCTTGATGAGAGTCTGATGTTTCAGTGAGTGAGAACAAGGAGAACGTTTCCTCCTTCACTCCCTGAACGTCTGTTCTCTGTAACTCTGGTGAGTGGGTTCCATCTCCTGTGAGAAGAACTGACTGAGAGTCACAGCTTCAACTGTCAATCAGCTGCATTTCTACTTCCTGCGTTACAGTGATAATTCCTCATGTGTGTGTGTCTCTCTCAGGGTGACCGTGGCTTTGATGGTCTTCCTGGTTTGCCCGGTGACAAAGGACACAGGGTGAGCATCACAACGCCACATATGCAGACTCAGACGACAGTGTGACCGCTCAGAACACGGCAATGACCTTGTCTCTGAACATGTATAAGAACGTAGATGCCTGAATAAGCAGCGGTGAAGAGTTTTCTAATCCCTCTCTCCTCAAACCGTTCATCTCCGCAGGGTGACACAGGATCCCTGGGACCCGCAGGATCTCAAGGAGAGGACGGAGAGAGGGTATGACGTGTTGTGAGAAAAGAATCTGACTCGACTCCAGCGGCACAGTGTGTCACTCAGTGTCTCTTTATACTCAGCATCTTTCCACCATTGACCTGTTGTGTATGTGTGTGGTTTCCAGGGAGATGATGGAGAAGTCGGACCCAGTGGTCTCCCAGGTGAACCAGTGAGTGTTTCCATGACAACTGCTGATTTTAAATTTCTCCTTATTGTCTATTTTCCCAAACAACTTATCTTGACTTCTGGGAAAATATGTGTGTGTTTCTTCACTAACGCGTCCTTGTGTGTGTGTGTGTGTGTGTGTGTAGGGACCTCGTGGCTTGCTCGGACCCAAGGGTCCTCCTGGAATCTCTGGACCTCCTGTGAGTGCACAAATGTTCAAACTCCATTGTTCCACTGTTGTTTTGGCAGCGCTGTTTAACCGCTGAACACCCACAGCACATCCCGAAACAACACTGAAAGACGGGGATGTCCAGAAATGTAAAAATGATCATGTAACGTTCCAACTGTCGCCTCAAAACACCAAGAATCACCCAGGACTCCAGCAGCCAAATCCACAGGATCCATTTGACATCCACACATTATATTTACATGTGGAGTGGTAGAGCTCTTTTGTCTCTGAATGTTTGTCTTTCACAAAATTTGTAAACCTTCAAAATCTGAATCAAATTGAGTCCTAAGTAGATTTTCAACCTACAAGGAATTTGCTCTGGTGTTTGAGGCATTAGGAAATAGTAAGTAGAAAAATACAGGCAGAAAATAAATAAAATTTTAATGTACAAGAGAGAGAAAAAAAAATGAATCTGTATAAATCGGGTTCCTCTTTGAGCAGATCTGAAGACACACATTTAGATATCAGGGTTTTCAACCTTGTGTTTTTGTTTTCTCATTGTTGACGTTGTCTTTATTCGTCCTCTCGTCCTCAGGGTGTGCGAGGAAACGACGGGCCCTATGGTCCCAAAGGAAACTTGGTCAGTGTCCCTTGTAGTTACACTCTCAACCTTATGATTAAGCTTTTGAATCAGAAGATAATTAGTGGCATAACTTGCTGGGATGACACTAACTCTGTGATTCTCTCCTCCTCATGTCTCCTTGTCTGTGATCTTCAGGGTCCCCAAGGAGAACCAGGACCTCCAGGTCAGCAGGGAACCTCAGGAACTCAGGTGAGACAGAGGGATTGTCGTCATTATCGAATAGATGTGGCTCTTTCACCACTATGCTGTGTGACAAAGAGCAAAGACGTGCTTACACAAAGGAAACTGTCATCTTAAACATGTGGATTTTGATGTTTAATTAATTCTTTTTTTTCTTTCGCAGGGAATGGCAGGACCTCAGGGAGCCCTCGGACCTCCAGGAGAGAAAGTAAGAAACTCGTCCTGTCCTTAAAAGATACAGGAAGTTAATGTGAACATGCTCCGTGAATCAGAGACATTATAGTCCATGTGTTGTTGGTGCTGGTCGAAGCCACTCTCTGGATGTGGAGTAGAGCTTTCTGAGATACATTTGGATATGGCTTCTTCTGTCCACTGAATGATGTCACTCACCTTGTCTTCCTGTCCATCAGGGTCCCACAGGAAAACCAGGTCTGCCAGGAATGCCCGGTGCTGACGGACCTCCTGTACGTTTGTCTTTCCCTTTATTATTTTAAAATAAATATAAATCTATGAATAAAGTTGAAGCCACCAGCACAGGACGTCTTAATGAAGCTTGAGCTTTCTGTCATCTCTTCTCAGGGTCATCCAGGGAAGGAGGGGCCTGGTGGCACCAAAGGAAATCATGTGGGTGTCAATCATAACACCATCACAGCACGTCGCCTCCATCTGACAAACACAATTCAACAATTACATTGACCCTAAGCAGGAAAAAATATACTAAAACCGAAATAAATAGATTCAAATGCATATCCATACTTTGACTTAAATTGGGTTGTGTCTATTGTGCATAATATTTATTGTTTTGTTAACTGGTCCGTCTTCTTTTGACCTTCTCCAGGGTCCCAACGGTCCTCAGGGTGGTATCGGCTATCCTGGCCCTCGTGGCATCAAGGTTGGTGCAGTTCATCTTTACGGAGAGCGAATTCAAAATGACCTCGCAAACACAAGACGTAGTAATTCTTTGGAGAACCATTGTCCTGATTATTGAATCCTTTGATTGCAGGGAGGACAGGGAATCCGTGGCCTGAAGGGACACAAGGGAGAGAAGGTAAGTGATGCATTTCAAATGAAAAAATATAAATTTACACAACTCACACACAGTAGACAAATGTTCCTTTCAATAACAAGGTTCATATTTTCTTTTGCTGCATGTTTATATATTATTTTTATGGTTATTTGTGTTTCTAGGGAGAAGATGGTTTCCCTGGAGTTAAAGGAGATTTCGGCTCCAAGGGAGAGAGGGTAAGATGAAGTAGACGATTTGTTTATTGGTTCATTGATGAAACGATAAATTGATTTGTTGTGTTGATTGTTTCTGACGGCTGAGCTTTTGTTCTGTGTGTCGC
The DNA here is from genome assembly GCA_038501795.1 of Pseudopleuronectes americanus. Classification (NCBI taxonomy): domain Eukaryota; kingdom Metazoa; phylum Chordata; class Actinopteri; order Pleuronectiformes; family Pleuronectidae; genus Pseudopleuronectes; species Pseudopleuronectes americanus. The sequence goes on from CM076731.1 coordinate 1,490,689, forward strand.
TGACAGGGAGAGCTCGGAGTACCAGGACCCAGAGGAGAGGACGGTCCAGAGGGGCCAAAGGGTCGCGTCGGACCCCCTGGTGAGCTTGGACCGCTCGGACTTGTTGGAGAGAAGGTACGACACGTTGAGCACGGACGAGATAACATGAACGGCTCTTTGCAACATGAGATCAGCTCCCGATGTTCTGAGCAGCGTTGTTTGCTAATTTCTTAAGACATTTTTCATTTCCTTTAAATCAAGGGAAGGCCTCTTTTTTATAATACGTTTGGGAAGGAAATGTCATCATGCTGCCCTCTTGTGGTTGTTTGTACATTTGGTGAAACAGATTTTAAGATTGTACCAAAAGTATATTTGAAAGAAGGATGTCCACGGCTGCCTTACACTCAGTTCATTTTGATGTGATATAATAAAATATCATTTCATATTACAGAATATTATCATCATTACCGACAGTTTTTAAAACAAACTTCTGTGGAAATGTCAGTTATCTTTAAAACAAAAAGCTTCTGTGTGATTCAGGTTATTAATGATGTGATCATGTGATCCAGGGTAAACTTGGTGTACCTGGACTACCTGGATATCCTGGAAGACAAGGACCTAAGGTGAGAGAGACCCCCCCCCACCCCGGCTAGTTTATTCACTGTCTGCATCCCCATCCTCGTCGTGGTGTCAAACTGTTCTGACGTTGACTTGGTTTGTTTAGGGATCCCTCGGATTCCCAGGTTTCCCTGGTTCAAACGGAGAGAAGGGAACAAGGGTGAGTCGGCAGTTTTTGATTAAAGTTATAAAAGTTCTCACAGTGAAACAGAATCTTTCTCTGGACTGAAGTCTTGAGCCTCTTGAGCCTGTTATTAATCGTGTTGTATTTTTCAGGGTCTTTCTGGCAAAGCAGGACCAAGAGGACAAAGAGGACCAACGGTAAATTTCACTCTATGAACCTTTGAAAGTTTTGTTTCTGCTCTGATTTGATGTGACTCAAGTTCGTAGAAAAACATGCATGAAAAAGCAAAGTGCTTTGATCGCCCCCTGGTGGTATGCTACAGGACAGTTCATACACCCTGCCTCCTCCGTGTTAGCATCTGGGACATGGACTAAACAAAAATATAATTTCCACTCAATGGTTTCTTTCATATTAGGTTGTTCTTATCAAACTTATGTATCTTCAAGTGGTTGTGTTAATAATTAGTTATTTGACAGAAACAGGTGAAGAAACTGATCTCTACTGCACAGGCTCCAAATGATGTCATCGCTGCAAGATGGCAGTGCTCTTATCTGTGATATTTTGGCTTAATTTCTGGATAGTAGGAGGAGATGGAGATGTGTCATCCATTTAATTTACAGTCCATGATGAGCTAATAAACTGTAGTGACAGAGAGCGTCACATTTAATTGATCCTGACTGACGAAGGCTTTTCTCTGCTTGTGACCATCAGGGCCCCAGAGGGCAGCGAGGGCCGAGGGGCTCCACCGGGAAGTCAGGAGCAAAGGTTTGTCCACACCTTTCATTTTTTTAATTTAACTCAAACAATCTAATAATTTGTCAGAAAATTGTTATCTTTAGAAAATGATTCTCTATATATTTTATGTAGAACTGAGTATTTATACATTCTGTTTATTAAAGGTCATGTTCATTTGTTATTTCCTAGGGAACCTCAGGAAGCGATGGCCCATCAGGTCCTCTCGGAGAGAGGGTAAGCTCTTCATTTTCACTCCCTGAGATCATTTCCTGTTTGTGTTGTGGTTGTCATATATAACATGTTCATAAGACTTTTGATGACATTACATGTTTTGATTATATTGTGTGTTGTTGTCTCACCAGGGATTGCCCGGGCCCCAGGGAGCCAACGGATTCCCCGGACCAAAGGGACCTCCCGTAAGGAACCCCTCTAACTCCAGTTATATTTTATTGACTGTATCCGTTTGATGTGGAATCACTGGGCTGTTAATCATTCGTGTTTACAGGGAAATTGTCTTAAAGTAGAGAAAATCATCATTGATATGTGATGTTTCCTCACAGGGACCACCAGGAAAGGATGGGCTGCCTGGACACCCTGGGCAGAGAGGAGAAGTTGTACGTTTAATATATTTATTTTTAATATTTATGGTTTATTGTCTTTTTACTGATCAATTATTAACATGTTCAAACAATTTATACAATTTATTTTTCCTTGAAAACAGATGCAAGGTATACAAGGCAGAAGGATATGTCTATATACAATTAATCCATTATATAGATTTCTGGTATCTGTCCAATGTTGATGTTGTCAATCATGTATTCCCTCTACAATTTCTTAAGACAAAAAACACAAAAACATATTTATTTGTATGCCTCTATAACTGTAACCTGATAATTCTCATCACTGTGTTTTATCAGTTATCGATTATCAGTTAACTGAGTTTATCTCCTGCAGGGTTTCCAAGGTAAGATGGGTCCACCTGGGCCTCCTGGAGTCGTTGGACCTCAGGTGAGTTTCATGAACTCAGTTCAGTTTGTAATACGACAAATCAGCTGGTTTTCAACACAACACCACAACCTGTTCCTCTTTCTTTTTCTTTTTTTTCTCTCTACACAACCTATCAATTCCCTTTGTTTCCTCTTTCCTCTGCTAACATCCTCGTCTCCTCTCTTTCTCTTTCTCTTTCTCTCCATCTGTATCTGTTTCTCCGTCCACCCAGGGTCCATCAGGAGAGACCGGCCCCATGGGCGAGCGCGGCCATCCCGGACCCTCGGGTCCACCTGGAGAGCAGGGCCTTTCTGGTCCCTCAGGAAAGGAGGGAACCAAGGGAGATTCTGGACCCCCAGGAGGCCCCGGAAAGGATGGGCCCTCAGGACTGAGAGGCTTCCCCGGTGAGAGAGGACTGCCTGGAACCCCTGTGAGTATGACCTGAACAAAAGTAAACACAGCGTAGTTTATCAGGCTGATACTTAAGATAAGATCAGTAATTGGACTTTTGCCTGAAACATGTTGGTCTTTTTTTGCAGGGAGGTGGAGGACTGAAGGGAAGTGAAGGACCTGCCGGACCTCCTGGACCTGCTGTACGTCTCAAACCCAATGAACGATTCATTCTCATAATTAGAACATCAATCAGTAGAGTTCTTACTTGATTCCCAGATCTGCTTTTACAAAGTTCTTTCTTGGCTCATGTCACATCCTCGTTTCATGGAAATCTGTTCTGTAGTTTTTGTGTAATCGTAACAAACGGACTCAAGACACAGACACACAAGTAGTTATATCGGACTTGGATCAGCATCAGCCTTTGTGTTGGTTTCTGCCTATATTGTTTTCAAATGTTTGAATATTTCATGATCAAATCATTTCACATTAACAGTTTGACTCTGTACTTCTGTGATAAGAATCATTAACAACATCTGTCTTTATGATGCTGCACCTTGCAGGGGTCTCCTGGTGAGAGGGGACAAGCTGGTACTGCTGGACCTGTCGGACCTCCTGGCAGACCCGGTCCTCAGGGGCCACCTGGACCCTCCGGAGAGAAGGGAGTTCCTGTGAGTACTCTGGAGATTTTTCACTTTCTCCATCCAGCTCAAGAAAAGATAACATGAACTCTTAATTCTGCTCTTTCTCCTGTTAAGGGCGAGAAAGGACCTATTGGATCGGCAGGTCGTGACGGCGTGCAAGGCCCCGTGGGTCTGCCTGGTCCCGCCGGAACACCTGGAGTACCCGGAGAGGACGGAGACAAGGTCAGTAACTCCAAGAAGCAGCCATCCCTTTCAAAGCGTCCTTTTCAAAAGTCCGGCGGGGCTCACCCTGTCAGTATCAGCACTTTGTTTCAAGCTCTTCAGTGACCTGGATGTTTCCTTGTCGTTTCAGGGTGAGGTTGGAGAGCATGGTCAGAAGGGCGCCAAGGGAGGAAAGGGAGAACACGTGAGTAACGATAATCAAACTGTCGGAGTTTAATTTGTGAATGAAGTTGCTGGTTTGCTCACAGTTCTCTTTCTTTTGGCAGGGTCCTCCTGGTCCCCCTGGGCCGATGGGTCCCGTCGGTCAGCCTGGTCCTGCTGTAAGTACAAATCTTTGACAGTTTGCAGAACCAGTTGTTTGTTGCTGGTTGTGTACAGGCACTAAAAGGTTGTTAAAGATCTTCATAAATAGGGAAATGTTCTCGTAAAGATACTTCTCAGAACATTCCTGCAGACAGTTCATCACTGGCTGAGTTTCAACAAACTAGCACCATGTCTTGATTTGTGTTTGTCTCTCTGTGCTGCAGGGAGCTGATGGAGAGCTGGGACCCAGGGGCCAGCAGGGGCCTTTTGGAGCCAAAGGTGACGAAGGAACCAGAGGATTCCCAGGAGCCCCAGGACCCATCGGACTGCAGGTAAAATATCTTTATTAAAAATATCTCTATTAAATTATTAGACACATCATTTTAGTACCACCAGCCTTCTCATGACGTGTTTTGACCTCATGGTTGTTTTGTTTCATATCAACATCTGGATTCTGTTTAATCAACATACAGCTTTTAATATTGTTTATTTGGATTTTCATTTTAATGCTGCTTTTATGTGAAACACTTCTGAATGACGTGTGCAATAAAAAATTAAGTTATTCTTATCATTATTATTATTGAATATTTACATCGCACCTGTGCTAAGTTTCTAAATCAAACCGGTTCTTTGTGTAACTGTTGCCTTCGTCCTGCAGGGATTGCCGGGACCATCAGGTGAGAAGGGAGAGACGGGAGACGTTGGACCTCTGGTGAGTTTCAGAAATACACTGTTACCATGACGCCCAGTTCAGTGACTCCTTTGTACACTGGTAAAATTCATAAATGTTGATCAAAGCACAAACCTGTTTGTTTTTCCAGGGTCCTCCAGGCCCTCCAGGACCCCGCGGCCCTGCTGGACCCAGCGGTGCTGATGTGAGTGTTTCTGTAGAACTGTTAGTGCACCGATGCAAACATCGACTGTGAGTGGAAACGTTTTAGATGAGACTAAACTAGTGAAACTCTGACGAAAAGTCCCACAACATCGCTGTGGTTTCTTTTTGAGATTGAATCAAGTACAATGTATGCAGGTAGACTTGTAGACTACATGAGTCAAAAAGTAAAATAGCTATTTTTTGGGTGATAACAACCGTTTTGACAGACATGCAAACGTTTTTTTGGGTTTGAAATGTCTTTATATGTGTTTTTCAGGGTCCTCAAGGTCCACCTGGTGGTTTGGGTAACCCTGGAGCCATTGGAGAGAAGGTTCGGAGATTAAAGTGATATTTCAGCATGGAAATAAAAGAACTGAATTCAATAAATTTGTCTCGTGAACTAAAAGAAGCTCTGTTTGTCCTGCAGGGAGAGTCTGGTGAGTCTGGACCACCTGGAATTGGCGGAGAACCTGGAAAGAAGGTGAGTGTGTGTGTCTTTAGATCAGGAGTCTGAACCTTCACTGACCTTCAGGAGCATCTGTTGATAACATGTCCTCCTGCCGCAGGGTCCTCGTGGAGAGCGCGGAGAGAAGGGAGAGGCCGGACAATCTGGAACTGCTGGACCTGCTGGAGGACGAGGACGAGCTGGAGACGACGGACCCAAAGGAAACCCGGTAAGACACCCACAAAGAGACGAGCACCACACACACACAGTGACATCGGATCACAGATCGATGACTTCTCTGCAGAACGAACACGTGAATTCCTCTTTCTCTTTAACCTCAGGGTCCTGTTGGTTTCCCTGGAGATCCCGGACCACCTGGTGAGCTGGGACCCAGAGTGAGTATTGTTTTATTCATCATATTTAAGTCATGTTTTTCTGTGGCTGCACATGTCGTATATCAAAACCTTAACTCTGCTCTGATTCACTTCAGGGTCAAGATGGCGCCAAGGGAGAGAGAGGAGAAGATGGCGAAGCTGGAGAATCTGTAAGTCAAAGACGCAGTGATGCAGACATGTGAATGAAGTATTTAAAAAAGTCTGATTCATTCTGCTCTGCCTCTTACTGCAGGGCTCCCCTGGACCTCCTGGTGAGAATGGATCTACTGGTCCATTAGGAAAGAGGGTAAGGTCCCCGTCCTCATCTGGCACTACTTCCACATATACGCCACATCGGCCGTCTAAATGCATCCTCCAATTTAGCTTCTTCTCTGCAGTGTAGTAGATCAAATCAGCAGAATGTTGCAGCGTATTTTCACTCTGGCAGGTGGTATGAGAGGAAATGTTTTATTTGACAAATATCTGTTTTTGCATCATCAGTGCAGCAGTTATTCAGGAGGTATTTAATCAGAAGTGCAGACAGTGATGTTGTTTTTTGATATTTGTTGTTCGGACTTCATGCTCTGATGTTGTAGTGATCCTTCTCACTTCACTTCACAGGGTCCTGCTGGAACGAGAGGACCAGAGGGACGTCAGGGAGAGAAGGGAACCAAGGTGAGTTTTTTTAGTTCTAGAGTTAAACAATTTAATAATCAGAATTTTAGGCCTTGAAAAGTCCTGAATATGTCAAATTATAGCTCTTGAACACATTTAGGTTGGTCTTAATGTTCATTTAACGCTATTTCTGTCTTTTTAAGATCAATATTGTGGCAAATTTGAATGTGTTGTAGTTCTTTCTCAATGCTACAGACATTAATACACAGTAATAAACATACAAACAAGAACAACATGTAACTGGTAACTGGTTGTCCACAAGCACTCATCGGCTTGTTTGAAACACTTTGGTTTTGTCTCTGTAATCTGAGAGATAATGTTCATGTTCTATTTATGAGGAAGTGAAAGGAACTTTAGGATTCTGATATTTATCTCTGTCACGTAACATAAGTCTTGAATTGTTTCACTATGGTCTTAAAAAGTCTGCAGAACCCTGCACTCAGGTAGTGAGGATAATTGTTGAAATGAATAATGTCCTTTACTTTACAGTACAAACTCCTTTTATTCTCAATAATCTGAGTTTATGTTTCTGACAGTGGCAAATTGTAAAACTTAATTACATAATTCATCAAAAACATTTGAAACCTGTTTCTCGTCCTTCACAGGGAGACTCAGGTGCTGTTGGCCCTCCAGGGAAAACCGGCCCCGTTGGCCCCCAGGGGCCGGCAGGAAAACCAGGAACAGAAGGTCTCCGAGGACTCCCAGGATCAGTGGTATAATAATAATACATTTCATTTCATGGTGCCTTTATAGACATAATTATAACATCAACCGCATCAAATGCAGCAGATAAATAATACAATATTCAGCTTGTGTGTTTGAGTTGTGTTTGATGGTGTGATTGATGAATCTGTGTTTCAGGGGGAACAAGGATCTCCAGGACTTGCTGGACAGAAAGGTCCATCTGGACCCCTGGTGAGATAACATCACCTTTTGGTTTTCATGTATACTTTTACTCAGCAGCTTATTCCTCCTGCTCCTTTATCCTTCAATCCTCCACCTGTCCTCCACCATCTCTCTCCACATGTTCACATCTTCTTCTTCTCTCCCTTCTCTTCTCATCCTCCTCCTGCAGGGACCTCCTGGTTTGCCAGGACTGCGTGGAGACCCCGGTGGAAAGGGAGAGAAGGGACACCCAGGTCTCATCGGCCTCATCGGACCCCCAGGCGAGCAGGGAGAGAAGGGAGACCGAGGTCATTCCGGGCCTCAGGGATCCTCTGGAACCAAAGGAGAGACTGTGAGTCCTGCAGCCTGTCACATGTCAGACTCGTCAGCTGTCAGTCACATTCATGATTCCTGTGTATTTTCATATCATATCTCATATGTTGTTCTAGGGAATGGCCGGCGGCTCCGGACCCCTCGGCCCTGCTGGTCCTCCTGGTCTGCCTGTGAGTGCACTGCGATACACTGCCCCACTTTCCTCTTCCTCTGGATCCCATCATGTTTTTCAGCTTTATACTAAATATATAAAATGATAAATAATGGAGGATGATCACCATTGAAATACAACTAAAGCCTCGTATCTTTTCCAGGGTCCTCAAGGTATCAAGGGAGCTAAGGGTTCTTCTGTGAGTATATTTTAAAAGCCACAATGTGATCGACATTGTTCATGAATAATTCATTGAATTTGATTTAAATGCTTTCCTTCCAGGGAGGAGCTGGTCCAAAGGGAGAAAAGGGTGTACAGGGACCTCCTGGATCTCCTGTGAGTGATTCTGTGAAAATGTCAGGATCTATCATTTGAATTCCTCTAACCTCACTCTTGCACCTCATTGATGATTCCATTGTGAACTCGTTTCCCAGGGCCCACCAGGCGAGGTCATCCAGCCGCTGCCCATCCAGAGGAGTCCCAAGTCCAAGCGCTCCATCGACGCCAGCCAGCTGCTGCCCGAGTCCGACCCCGACATGCCTGCGTCTGACGCCGCTGGCACTGAGTTCCTGATGGGCAGTGAAGGCATGGAAGAGATCTTCGGCTCGCTCAACTCCCTTCGCCAGGAGATCGAGACCATGCGTTTCCCTCTGGGAACCCAGGACAGCCCTGCCCGCACCTGCCAGGACCTGCACCTCAGCCAGCCAGACGTCAGAGACGGTAACAGACTCAACCCAGAAATGTACCGTCGTGAAGATGAGGCTGATCCCTTCATTGATCAATGCAAATTACAGATAACAATCAAGAACATAGCTGAAAGAACTAAGACGTAAAAAGGGTAATTTAAATTTCAATAAAACCTAATGTTCCTACCTTGCTTTGTCTCTGTCTCCCTCTGCAGGAGAGTACTGGATCGACCCCAACCAGGGCTGCTCCAGAGACTCCTTCAAGGTCTTCTGTAACTTCACCAACGGAGCAGAGACGTGTCTGTATCCAAGAAGGACCATCAACACGGTCAGTAAAATAAATCTATTCTATCTAACATTTCAGGGTTAGAACTGGAGATCTGGATATCTGAAACACACAGTGTGCGATATTGGTGCAAAACTCCACATATCAAACTTAACCCATGTGACCTGGATATTTGTGTTTGCAGGTGAAGATGAGCTCCTGGGACAAGGAGACTCCAGGATCCTGGTACAGTCAGTTCTCCACTGGTGCTAAGGTTAGAGCCCCCGACACTTTGAGTTTATTTTTAATCCATTATACTTGAATATTTTCTCACTTTATGTTTATTCTGGATATTCTTCGTCCCTCTCTTTCCTCGTCCTCGTAGTTCTCCTACGTGGACTCTAACGGCGAGGGCGTGGGCGTGGTCCAGCTGGGCTTCCTGCGTCTCCTGAGTGTCCAGGCCCGTCAGAACCTCACCTACCACTGCCACCGCTCCGTGGCCTGGGCCGACCAGAGCGCCAACAACAACTACGACCGGGCGCTGCACCTGAAGGGCGCCAACGAGGAGGAGCTGAGCTACGAGACCAACCCCTACATCAAAGCCTTGATCGACGGCTGTTCTGTGAGTTCACACACACACACACACACACACACTCAAAGTGAAGCCAAAACCTCTACCTCGCCCCCTGGTGGCTGGCTGCAGTATAGGTCATTAACCGAGCCTCCTTCATGTGACATGAACCAAACTAAAATCCTCTGTTAACATCTGATTCTGACGTGTGTCTCGTCTCTGTGTCGCCCCCTGCAGTATCGTAAGGGCTTTGACAGGACAGTCCTGGAGGTCAACACACCACAGGTGGAGCATCTCCCTCTGCTGGACATCAAGGTGTCGGACTTTGGGGAGAGCAACCAGCAGTTTGGATTTGAAGTGGGACCTGTTTGTTTCCAAGGCTAAAAACACACAAACACACACACAAACACACCATGCAGACGCACACACACATGCACTTAGAGACACAGTTATATATAAAAACACACACGCCCAGTAATTTGTAAATTAACTTGTAAATGATATGAAACACACAGACACACACAGACACACACACACAGATGCTGTTGTGAGACACACTCACGTACGTGCCTGGGGAAAACAACATCCTCCCAACAAGTAATGGACGTCAAAGTAAAAAGTAAAGAGGAGAGAAATCAAATGAAACACTTGTGAAGAGGAGATCATCCTCACGTCCGCGAGAAAGGAAGAAAAACCCGGAGAGAGTAAAACAGTGTTTTCTTTCCCAGCAGCGCCGGGGGGCCGGCACGAGGCCTGTCGGCAACTGGCCTCCGATCGCCCTCTCACTCATCTCTCTCCTTCCCGCTGTCTCTCTCTCTTTTTTTTTCCGCACTCACCTCACCTGCTCTACCTCCCCCCTCCTCCTCCCCCCGCCACAAAAAGGGTCACGTTTAGACATCATTTAGATTTTTGTACAAACACATGCACCCTGCGAGCAGCGTGTTTGACGGGCGCTCTCCTCGTGTCCTGGTTCCTGGTTTTGTCGTTTATTTCTAAATCAACTTCTTTGCTCTTTGCAAACCGGAACCTTCTGCTCGTGAACCAGGCCTCAGATCTGAAACCCTCTGACGGGACCATGGCGGCCGGTTTCATCTCTAACGTCTCCGGTCGTCCCGTCCTGCAGTGACCTGTCAATCACGCTGCTCACATTGTGACTCTCAGCTTCTACGCTCTCACGACAAAAATGAACCAAAGAATTAACGCCACCAGTTTCCACCCAGAGTGAAAAGAGGGAACCAGCAGCTTCTGTCTTTGTTCAAACTGCGACCGAGTGAATCTGTTGCTGTTTGATTAGAAATGTGATTCACAGATGATGAGAGTGAAGAGGAATCTCTCTGGTGTGATGCAGTGAGTTTACCTGAATGAGCTGGATCCTCTGTCCTCGACCCTGAGAGCAGCAGAAACTGAATTTGTTTGCATCCGTGTTCAGATGTGTCGACACCTAAAGATCAGTGAATTCTAAAGCCATTGTTTTTATAAACTTGACGCTGTTGTACTTTCCTGTTAGTGTTGTCTTCTTTAATGGGCTGATTCTTCACCGTCTGGACACTTTGATGATTGTTTTAACATCAAAGGACTTTTTCTCACTTCTGCAGCACAGAACATCATCAGGGTTTAAACATGTCACCGGGATTTGAACGTTCCCTCCTTCTCTCTTTGATTTACCTGCAGCAGTGAATAAAATACGAGCTTTACTGAAAGAAACTGTGTGGCGAGGAGCTAATTATACCAAAGTTTGAGAATTCACTACGAGTCCTCCATCGTCTTTAGTCTCTTTTAAGATTTCATGAAGCTTCTTACTGGGGAAAATGTGCATTACATTCCATTTGTACAGAAATAGTGATATTCTATTGTATTTATTTAAAACAAACAGGGTGCTTTGAGATTTAAAAAAGAAACAAGAACCTCCAGATACTCCAGTCAAGTCTGGTATATTTCATTTGTATTTATTTCCTGTAGCTGACGCCTGAAGGTCAAGTGACGCGTCCAACTCGCTGGCAGCCGGAGTCACGGTGCTTCTGTTCTCGCCCTGTCCAAACTCCCTGTGTACAACCAAACAATCTGTGGCCACATTTTATTGTAATATCCCTTTTTTTAGTGTTTTCATCAACTGTACTGTGCTGTTCAATTTTGCTTCCACTGTGATGATTAAATGGTGACTCTCCAGTTCTGTCACACTTCCTTGTCGTTGCTACTTGACCTTTGTTTGGGGGTTTTGGTTTCGGGCTCAGGTTCTTGCTTCACTGAGCTTTAATAGGCAGATACAGTTTGATTAGTCCTTAATTAATTAATTGATCCTGAAGTTTCTGTGTGAGACCACAGCGAGAAGGAGAAAGGTTGTGAGAGGGGGGGGGCACTCTGTCAGCACCACGGGATTAAACCTGAATCAGATTATTGTTTGTACGAATAAAGTGTCTGAGGGGCGATATCATACTAAAGGTCTGGGTTTACTGTTTTTCTAATGTGTTTGTTTTTTGAAGTATAACAGGGAAATGGGCCAAAGCTTAAAAATAAGAAATCTGTCCTCAAGATTCTCCGGAGCGAACATGCTCGACTCTTTTTTGTTTTTATTGTGTTGAGGAAAAACAACATTAAATGAAAATGGTGCTGAAAGGGAAATAAGTATTATTTTGAAATGTGTGTAAGTAATTTTTTTTCAAAATTCCTGTTTCTGTAATATATAATCTTTTTAAAAAGAGCTGCTTGACTCTTGTTTTTCTTCTTGTCAGAACATTGTCTTACTGCAGATGGCCACAAGGCTGCGCTGTTTCTCATCTTGATAGGATGTTGATCCTCGATTTAATTTTATTGTTTAATTGTCAGCTACTAATCTTTCAGTTGTTCTTTCATTGAATCATGGTTTGGTTGTGAGATTTGTTTTTCTACTGGTTTCGCACTCGCCATTAAAACAGCGACCTCTTGTGGCCAGTTTCAGCTTCTCCTCCAGCAGATCTCTGATCAGTTCTCTGAGCCAGAGAAGGTGATTAACTTTACAGATTCAAATTAAAACCACAACACGACTTCCACTACACAAACATCTGGTATTTATTAACACAAAAACAATCTTTACACTTTGGTGCATGATTTATAAAACACAATCAACGTTGATCAAAGAGCAGAATCTCTTCCCTTTAATAATTAAATGAACTACGAAGGAGCTCGCCTCCCATTGGTCTTCAGCAGCGTGACGGCCGTTTGATTCAGCCAATGAAAAGTCCACCTGCCACAGACACAGACATGAGTTGAGTTTTATCAACTAACTTTTCAAATGTGTTGAACATTATTTTCATTTTCAAGCGTTTGTTGCTTGAATAAAAAGTCTTCATATGTGTAACTTCTACTGGAGAGAAATGCAAAGTGCACGTGTGTTTCTACAGCAGCAGATCTGACCTGTGACCTCGATGCTCGCGCCCGTGATGTAACGAGAGTCGTCGGAGGCGAGAAACGCACAAACATCAGCGACCTCTGGAGGACGGAGAGAAAAGACCAGTGAGGAGGGAGACGGAGCATTTCAGACAAACAGGGACAATCCACAAGGTTTGTCTTTACTCAGCGGAGAGGAGGAAGAGGAGGAAGAGGAGGAAGAGGAGGTAGAGGAGGAAGAGGAGGAAGAGGAGGAAGATGAGGAAGATGAGGAGCATCCTGGAGTGAAGAGGGAGGAATTTATAACCTTCAACTCACACCTCAAAGTGTTTTGTGTCCACTAAGAGAATATTTGAGCTGGTTCATCTTTTTAAATCCTGGTTTTAAAGTTTGTTGGGAGCATAGAGCCGTAAAATGTCTTGTACGATGTTTATTTAGTTATTTTTTATCCTTGAACGGATTCTCTGGTGATGATCCAGATTCATCACGTTCACACGGAATGATTGGAGAACAAAAGCAGAGGTGTCATCGCCAGGTGTCGCCACTAGGTGTCCCCAGTGGCAACACAAACACTTTCACACAAATACAAGCCGGGACAGAAACTCATCATAAAACATACTAAAGATAAAACACGTGTTGAAAGTGTTGTTCTATGGAAACTGATTTTAAACATCTTAACAAACAGATGAAAGGAATCAAAGAGCAGAACTTCACCGACCTGCAGGTTCGCCCATTCTCCCCATCGGCACCAGAGACTTCATCTGAAACACAGGACGTCACTGCAGAGTCACTGGGAACAGAGACTTCACACAGACTCACACACAGACTCAGACCTGAGACCGTCCCATCGAGGGATTTAAAGTGGTTTCATATCAGTGGAGGATTCTCTTCAGGTGCTCTACAGTAACAAATAGAGCGACTCAGCTGAATCCAGAACCAGCCTGGAGCTGAGGAAATGAATTCAGTCGAGAACCAAGAGTTTATATGAATCATCGTGTGGAACAAAGTTCACATGATGGATTTGTTGCATCTCTCTGGAGGTTTGAGCTCAGTCACATTCTACATTCTACTGTGTATAAATGAAAAGTAATATATTATCAAATGTCATTAACAGTTAAACCTTATAATGATGTTAAAGCTGTTTAAACTGTTTAACTGTGTAACACTGAGTTTTCTCTGGTAGATGAAGTAGTTCTGAACCTGTGTGAATCCTGTACCTTGGTAATAACCTTCTCTGGAACCTTCTCCGTCATGGGCGTGGAGATGAACCCCGGCAGCACACAGTTACACCGGATCCCGAACCTGCAGACATGAGAGCAGATTGAACCCTGAGCCGTCTGCTGTGTGTGTGTCCACGTGTTGTCGTCTCACCTGCTCAGCTCTTTGGCTGCAGTTCTGGTTAAACCTTCCACTCCGGATTTAGAGGCGGCATAATTTGCCTGTCCGATGTTTCCCACCTGAAAAGGAAAATACAAAACACAACAAACTTCATCTTATAACAGTTGTAAAAATGTCCATGACCTCAGTTTATATTTCAGCTTTTCAAAAGCCTCTGAGTTTCAGATGATTACTGAGATGTGAGCTGGTGAGGACGAGGCCGGCTGGAGTCTCACCTTCCCCACGATGCTGCCGACAGTGACCAAGGATCCTTTGGTTGCTCCACAGGCGACCAGGGCCTGAGCGACGGCCTGCGTGACCAAGAAGGAACCCTGAGAGACGTGAGAGCAAAGCTCGCTTCAACCGGTTCTGTCAGAAAACAGCTTTTAATCGTTTTCTCTAAATCCTCTGACTCTACGGAATCAAACACTTTGTTATGGAGCCTGTTCTCGTCCTCGATGGATCAGAGCGCCGTCACAGAAACGCACCTTCAGGTTGACCTGGATGACTCTGTCGAACTGCTCCTCCGTCATGTTGAGCAGGAAGTCGTCCTGGGTGATGCCGGCTGCGTTCACACACACCGAGGGAGGCTGGAAGAAACGAGTCTGCAGAGCGAGAGCAGGACAGAAAGAAAGAAGGAAAACAAGAGGGATGTCAGGTGCTTCTGTGAAAATGTTGTACACATACACACACACACACGCGCAAACACACACACACACAGACACACACACACACACACACCTGTATACTTGTGATCAGCTTCGTCACGCTCTCTTTGGACGAGACGTCCACCACAGCCGCCATGTGACCCTGCCCTCTGAGGCCTCTCTGCAGGCTGCCCAGCGTCTCATTGGCCGACTCCTCACTGATGTCAGCGACCACCACGGAGGCGCCCTCAGACGCCAAGCGCTGGCACACCGCGCGTCCGATACCGCTGCCTCCGCCTGGGAGAGAGGAGAACAGATCGTTCTGTAACATGATGAGATTTGAAGCGTTTATCAACATTTGATTTCTCAGAGAATATTTCTACATCCTGTTCATGGGGCTGATCTGTTGTCTTTGATCTTTCATTTTGTATTTGAATCATTTTCATCTTTCGTATTAAATCACAATGAACGACTTTGCGTGTTATCTTTAAAGTTTGGTTTTCTTGTTTTTAATTTGTTCCCATTGTAACGGTACCGTTTTAAAAAGGGATATTTATAAAAATGAGAATTATTATTATAATTATAATCATCATACTTTGTTATTATTTCAGCCAAAACGACAAACCGAAATAAAACCACAGTACAAACAGCTATTTAAAAAGTTCTTTGTTAGTTCTAGTTGCAGCTTTGATTATTGTAATAAATCGAAGTTTAAGTGTAAATCTGCGGTTTTTTACTTCACTTAACTTCCAGTTTTTCAGCCTTGATTCGTGTCGTTAAGTTAAAACTGATCTTATATAAAATATAATGATAATGAATCAGGAAGATTTAACTTCCTGAAACCAAAAGTTCACAAACTAAAACTAAACCAACTGCAGCAAAGTTCCACAAGAAAACCTCAGGTGTCATTTAAACTCGGTTGAACTGGTGAAGTTGATGTAGAAATAGAAACAGGACATCGACACGTGATCTCTGTATATTCGTCTATACACATTAGAAAGTGTGTTAAAGTGTAAATGTACCGGTGACCAGGGTCAGCCTCGACACGAGTCTCACAGCGGCCGCCATGATGGAATCCTGTCGTGTTGTTGTAGTTTCAGGTTTGTCCACCTGAGGGCACCAAAACGCCGAGTGTTAGGTTTCATTTCCGGTTCCGTTAACGAATCACGAGTCGTTAAATGTTTATAAACGTGAAGCTGTTGGATCTAAACTGTGGAAATGAACCGTCACGAATCAGCTCCAGTTTACTGAGGCTCCGTTTACCGAGAATCACTCAGCGTCATCTCACGTCCGTCTGTCAATCATGTTTTATTTTTAAATCACTTATCGGAAGTATTTTTTTGCAGTATATCTAACTTGACACTAGCCGTGCAGTTCATCACTGTCGCCGCTAGATGGCAGAAAGACCCACTATCCCATTTAAACTCATGTCTGACCAGCAGTTGTAGTGACTCACTTTGACCACCAGAGGGAGACTATTGATCAAGTTCAAATAACAGAGTACAACTACTTCCGGTAAACACTTTCAAAAGTAACACTAGTGTCTGAACAGGTCAGTTGTAGTGACGCACTGTGACCACCAGAGGGAGATTATTGATCAAGTTCAAATAACAGAGTACAACTATTTCCGGTAAACACTTTCAAAAGTAAAACTAGTTTCTGAACAGGTCAGTTGTAGTGACGCACTGTGACCACCAGAGGGAGATTATTGATCAAGTTCAAATAACAGAGTACAACTACTTCCGGCACAGACAAAAATTGTAAATAATCATGTATACTTCTAAAAGGTTTAAAGGTTTATCAACCGGTATATTTTAACGAGTCAGATCACAACAGATTAAAGGTCCATAATAAAATAAGATAAGATAATCCTTATTAGTCTCACAATGGGGAAATTTGCAGTTTTACAGCAGCAAGAGTCAAAAAGACATCAACAAGTTATAAGTAACATGCAATACTTAAGTGTAAGGAATATACAATATAAATATAGAAATATATGGATGTAATTAAACTATTATAACCAGTGTAAATAGAAAAGAAATATATGCAGCGTGAGGATATTTACAGTCAATGAATGCACTTTAACCGTTTATATTGCACAGACAGATGAATAGCAAAGTGAATATTGCACAGATTTGATCTACAATTGATAAAGTGCAGTTCAAGATGTTGGTGAATGTAGTTTTGAATAATAATTTGGTAAAACTGAGTTTTTTATTATTTATTTATTATTTTTAGAGAGATTTATCCTCAGGATAATGTTTAGCTTTCTATAAAACTCACAGTAGAGATTATTCTCAACACAGGTTTTGTTCTATTCACTGCTCTTTAACTGTGATTAACACACAATAAAAAAAACGTTTATTTGTGGTGTTATGTCTGAAATTTTTTTTTATTTTACTTTCTTTCAGTATATAGAATTAAAATTAAATAATAATATAATACAATTTACAAAGTTAAACTAAACTCTCTCCACTGGAAAACGAGTCAAATAATGACATTAAACAAGCAGCATAGAAAAGTTCCATGTCCCTAACACAGACTCCTCATTTATAACAGAAATATTATCCTGGCTGAGGGATAACAAATATATTTTTCTTCAATGTGTTCGAACTCATACTTTTCTTTTATAAACTTGAATAAAATGTCTTGACAGTCAGTGAAAAGACAAACGTCTGTTTATTTCTGTACAGATGTTCAGATGAAATGACAGAGACACAAAGATTTCTGACAAACTGCAAAGAAATGAGATTGACAACTGGAGTATTTTAGTCTCTTTATCTATTGTAGAAGAGAAACCAAAGAAATAACTCTGAACTAAGTTACTGAAGAGGAAAGAAAAACATGCTTAAAGATCTGAGACTGTGAAATATTTACACTTCTACAATCCCCACAGTTCAACTGACATGTTACATGTTTCAGACTTCAACTTAAAAGCCTTTGATAACTTTCAGAATTTGGAAAAAGAAAAACGAATCTGCTCAAATTTCTCCTAAAATAAATAATGAAACACAATCATCCAAACTCAGTTCAGACAATGTCAATAGAAGAGGAAAAAAAAACACAACCTAAATCTTTTTTTAGTATTTCCACCAAAACCAACAGTGCATCTTTATTACACACAACATGAAAACAACTTATTTTTACCTACTGGATCCAATAATTAATAAAACACATGTTTCCACCAGCAACTTTACTTTCTTTATGTTGTTTATCATCTGCAGAAGAAAGGACTCGACTTTTACTGCGATTTCAAATCACATCGATCAGTAAAGTGACTCTTTAATGAAACTCTGCTCATTCAGGAGCTGCCGTTGATCTTTGAGTTGTTTGATGACAAAGCACTTTTACTTTAGCGACACTGTGGCGTTGAGAACAGGTGACTCATGAAAAATCAAGCCAGAACTACAACGCTTCAACTAATGATTAAAATATTGAAAAACAAAAAGTAAAAGCTTTTTCCTCACAACTTGTTGGAACTGAAGTCTGGGCAAAATCAAACAGCAGAAGAAATCAGAAGAACCAGGATGTTATTTCGGAACGGGTGATTGGACAAGACATGTCCTCACCATTTATTAGCAGATTGGTCACAGAGAGAGAAAGCAACACGTTTACAGAGACAATGAAAAAGGGGATGAAAAAAAAACAGCCAACATGAGAACAGAAATATTAACATACAAACTGATGCGTTATGTCACATTTCTGTACAGTGGCCGACCCTTTAAACGAGTACATGAGTACACTAGGATGCAGTAAAGTAGTACATAAGTATGCAGGTGTTTGTCAGCTCCTCTGTATTGCATGCATTCTGTTTTCTGCTGAACCAAGGTGCTTCTGCGTGCAGACCGGTTTTCAACGCCTGCGTCAAAACTACGAGGGATTTCACAAGGCTGCACTCGTGGTGCCGGGTCACACACTCACGCATGTGCATGCAAACACATACATGACTCATTCTCTCTCTCTCTCACACACACACACACACACACACACACACACACACACACACACACTTCCCCTCTTTGTTAAGCTCCCAAAAAACTAAACAAACCACAACTCCGCCCCACGCCAGTACATCTTTCCCAGAATGAGGGAATAAATTAGCTCATTAAAATGCTTCTTTATAAAAGAAAAATAGATTTTTATATAACTGTACATCTCATCTATACAGCATTAGGACAGGGAGCTCGGTAAGAAGGGAAATTATCTCCAGAAATAAGACAGATTCTGGCTCTAGCACCTTTATCCCTCCAAAGCATCCGCCGCTCGTCTCCTTTGTTTGCAGGAGATTTC
Organism: Pseudopleuronectes americanus; assembly: GCA_038501795.1. Taxonomy (NCBI): domain Eukaryota; kingdom Metazoa; phylum Chordata; class Actinopteri; order Pleuronectiformes; family Pleuronectidae; genus Pseudopleuronectes; species Pseudopleuronectes americanus. Next base: position 1,509,627 of record CM076731.1, read on the forward strand.
TCCCTCAGCACAACGAGGCCAGAGAGCGGCAGGACGTTTCTAAGAGTCTCCTACGATCCATCCATTCATCAACCCTCAAAGTTTGCTGTCCAGGTCTGGATGAATGAGCCGAGCGCAGTGAGAGCCCCGCCCCTCTCCGACTAGGTTGGACACTCGTTGAGAGTTGGACCAGTTCTGTCTCGTCCCGGTTCCGTCCGAACCGTCCTGCGGCTCCATCCTCGGTGGATCTACTACAGCTCAGTCAACTCGGTTTGTAAGCGAGACACTAAGAGTCCTTCACGTGACACCTATGACGTGGAAAACCTGCTGCTTCTCAGCCGGAGTCGGATTCGCTTGTGTCTGAGGATGATGAGGAAGAGGATGATGAAGAGGAGTCTGAGGAGGAGCTGCTGGCGCTGAGGCGTGACGGCACCGTGTTGGTATCTGTCACAGGTTTCTCTGCTGAGGAAAGAATCAAACAAACGGTCAAGAGAACACTCAAGAGTCTCCTGTGATCTCAAATGAAAATAATCATCAGATAAAGATTTAAACATTTCATCTTTTAATATGAACACATTGATAACATGCTGCACTTAGACACATGTAGAGGCCTGATATCTGTGAGTGTGTGTAGCTTAGTGCAGTTTGACTCCTTGGTGGAGGTTTGTGCTCTAATGAGCTGCATCACTCACGTTTGCTCTTGGCAGGCTTCTTTCCAGAGTTGAGCTGCCCACTGACGTCCATCAACCTTCTCTCCAGCTCCTGCTGCTTCTCCAGAGTGAGCTCTTCCCGGGACTTGCCAGCCATGTTCTGTTTACTTGCTACATGCAAATAGAAAAGTAGAAGTAAGTAAATAAGATGAGGTCACATTTTCAAAGATGTACAGCTCCAAAGCCAAGGCTTAAAATGTGTGTTATATTTTTGAAGAATCTGTAATTTACATCGACCTCAGTGCACTTTAACACACACAACCATCTAAACATTATAATTAAAAAGGGGAATTGACATATGAAGTCGGCGCCTGTCCTACTCACCATATGGCTTTCGAGGTTTCTTCCTCAGACACGTCATGACATATCTCTCCAGCTCTCTCAGCGTCGAGGGCTTCAGCGTCTCAAAGTCGATCTCGATCTCCTCGGGGTTGGTGTCTCTGAGTGAAGGCTCTCGGGACTGGATGATGTAAACCACGCGGCCCAGCTTCTCACCAGGCAGCTTGTTGATGTCCAGGCTGAGCTGACGCTTCTCATCATACGACATGGGAGCCGTCTCCTCCTCTTCGTCAGAGTCAAAGTGACTCACTATGGGTTCATGGACCGGCTGAGGCAAGTTAAACATCATGCGACTCTTCTTCGCTCTAGTGGACGTCAGGAGAAGAAAGAGGGAGAATCAGTTATAAGACGAGATTACGACAATGCAAATATAACATTATATATAATATCCTTTTAAATAAGTGCAAATTTGGAACAGGGATGACCATTTCAATCTTGATTCAGTCTCTCTTCAGTTTTCTAAAGAACAGAGCTCCTGAGGAAACTTGATCCGGAGTGCAGCTTACAACATTTGCCTTCAGTTCTGACATTGTCCACTAGGTGTCAGTACTCACTTGCTCTTGTTGTTTTTCTTGCTCGGGGCCTTCTTGACCGGTATCACAGGACAGGCCACAGCGCTTTTGCTCTTCGATTTTGGGGCTTTGGTAATTTTGGGTGTTTTTGGAGGCCTGACCGGCGGCAGCTCTTCCTCCTCTATCCTCCGATGCTTCTCCTTTTCTACAGTCTTCTTCTTTTTCTTCTTGTCTTTCTTGTCTTTCTTTTTCTTAGGTTTGACGATGGGGCCCTGGGAGAGTGCAGTGAGCTGCTCGTGCACGGCTTTCAGCTGAAGAGAGAGAGACAGGTTCATAATAAGTGTCTTGCCAAATTGAAACTTTATGACTTCCGGTGTTCCTGCTCTAGTAAAGAGTCGCGAACAAACCTGCTCTTGCAGTTCCGCCAGCCGGTTTGCCCTCTCCTCCTCGGAGTCAGAGCTGGGGCTGCTCTCGCTCTCCTCACTCTCACTGCTGGGCTCACTCTCAGATGAGGAAGAGGAGGAGGACGAGGAGGACGAGGAGCTCGGTGGTGCTGGAGGCTCGTCTGGCATCTTTGCAAAGCAGAATTCAAAGACATCCTAAAATGAAGAAAAACCGGAGTTAACAAGCAGGAACATTGAGGATTTGAGGCAATGAAATTGTGCAAAATATCTAACAATTAATAATGGTATCAGTGAAATCTGCAGACTAACCTGGAGTTTTCTGGCCATGGCCACCACATCATGATCCGGGGGGTTGTACTTGTAGCAGTTAGAGAACATCAGTCTGACGTCTGCAGAGAACTGCTGCGCATCACGATAATCTCTGCCGTCCATCTTGAGCTAACGAAGAGAGGAGAAATTGATTTGAGTCTACTTCTGAATTTCAGAAATATTAGGGAAAGGCATTGTGCTGTTGACTGATTTAAATTACATGGCATATTAAGATTATTTGCTTTTTATCTGTGTTTTCAAAAATGTAAATGATTTTAAGTGTGGCAGACGCCACATGATGGCGGTGTAACAGCATTGTATCGTTTAAATTCATCTGCTACTGTGAACTGCAGGACTGGAAGCGGTGTGTGTACCTTGATGGTGCTGAGGTCCATGGGCTGTTTGATGATATCGTGGTAGTCGTGGAGACCGAGCATTGAGGCATCGACGGGCTTATAGAACGGCCAGGCGTACGCTGCATGCTTCTTTGACAGCAGATCCTTCAAGACCCCGCTGCAGTAGCGTAGCTGAGGGCTCAGCTTGCTGCGGCGCACCGGTGGCGGCAGTATGGAATCTGGTAAGTCCTTCTTGGGGGGCTTGATGGGTCGGCCGCTTACTCCTCTCCTGCTGTTTCCTGATGCTTTGGAACCCATCATCACTGTTCCCCGGCCCATCCCCATGGCCATACTCATCCCCATCCCCTGGCTGATGCCGAGGCCTTGGTTCATCCCCAGGCTGGAGTTATGGTCTACCTCAAGAGAAGTCAGGGTGAGTGGCGAGTTGTGCCCATCGCCCATCCCAAGGCTGATGCCGCTGACACCCATTGTGCTCATGATTGGCATGGCTACAGTGGTTGGGGTGGTTGTGTCTGCTTTCCTCTTCACACCTTTTTTCTGTAGTTGAAAAAAACGAAAGGTTAGATGAGTGTTGAGTCCAGAGATTAGAGTCCAGAGTCTACAGAGGATCAAACAGTCAGCTGTTACCTTAGCAGTGGGCTGTGTGGGAGGCAGACTTGTAATGGTGGGGATACTTTGTTCAGCTGGAAGCACAGAGGGCAAGATCTTGCTCACAAGTGTTTGTGGGGGGGTGGAGAGAATGGAGTCGGGTGTTTCTGGGGTGGGAGGCGAGTACGCTGACTGGGAGACAGCTGGGACCTGATGAGCTGTTGTCACTCCTCCAGAGACTAGGAGAAAATGGGGGAGACTCATTCTGTCAAATTCTATTTGGATAACCCAGATTCACAATGTTTCATAGATCTTAACAAAGTGAGACATCCTCTGTTCCTTACCCTCAACAAGAGAGGAAATACTACAGAAAAAATATTTGTCATAAATCTGTTATTGCCTTTTCTTTCTTGCAGCCAGGACTCACCTGGATTTCCTCTGCCCTTTTTGCCAGGTTTGACTGGTTTGCTCCGTAGAGGCGCCGAGGGAAGCTCCAACTCATCCTGAGGCATCTGAGCAACTTTCTGTAGAAAGGCCTTCTCCAGGGACTGGGCCATCAGCACTATGTCATCTGTAGGCTGCAGAGGAGGAAGTTTACAACACCAGAAACGTTTAACAGCCAAATGTCTCATTACTTTTTGTGCACTTTCACAACAAACTTTCAAACTTTCATTTGATTGAAATGATCTAAAGAAATTGATATTTGATTTTACTTGTTTAACAAAACTGGTTTGTGGATAAAGAAAACTGCATTCATGCAAGTTGTCAAGACAACAAGCAGCAGTTTTCTAGCAGGCATCAGACATTCTGTTCAGAGGTTATCTCTCTCAGACACACACACACACTCTTACCTTGTTATAAATGTAGCAGTTGGTAAACATGGTGTTGAAGTCCTGCATGCACTCACTGGCACTGCGGTAGTAATTATTTTCCAATCTCCTTTTAATGCTGCCCATGTCCATGGGAGTTTTGATAATCTTGTGATAGTCCTGGAGGAAGACAGACACTTACAGGTCAGATTACACCTTAACTCTGGTTCTATACAGATTCTAAAACAGTTATTTTAGCCTGTAGTGGTGGAACTGGTGTTAATATCCTTCCAGTCTAATAGAAGCGATTGACTAGTAAAATTGGCTGGTAGGGAGAGGTCTTCAAAGGATGTTTTAACAGCACTACAAGATAAACCTGTTGTCAGTCTGAAATAGCTTCTGTCTAAGTCCTGCTCTGACCCCTGGCAGTGAGACACCACATTTGACATTGAGCTTGTTGTTAATGTCGGATTTCTCAACGTTCACACTCACAGGCAGGCTGAGCTTGGCTGCGTCTACAGGTTCGTGGAAGGGCCAGGCAAAGTGGTGCCTCCACAAGGACTTGAGCAGGACTTTCTGCAGGAACTGAAGTTGGTTTGTCATCTTTCCCTCCCGGTTGGGGTCTTTCACCAGCGGATGAGGGGGTCCCGATTGGGACATCTGACTGATAGGGGGCATCCCTGGACTCTCAAAGCCCTCGTAGAGCAGTGAAGGTTTTCGGATGCGTTTTCCTGCTGTGCCAGAACACTGGTCCATCTGTGTGACTCCCATTATGCCAACATCAAGCCCGATGTGGGAGCTGTGGGGAGCATAGGTGAAAAACCAATGAGCTGTTTATCAAAGTTGCCAAACCTCACCCAAGAAAATGTCATTATCGTCGTATCAACCCAAATACTCCGTTCATTTCTTAGTTATGAAATGCACCCAGTGTATTAAATGAAAACATGTTCGTCGATAGCATTTATAGCAACTGTAAGCAATTGTTTTTATGTATAAAACATATTTAATTTGGACAGTGGTATCTTCATACACCCAAAGTTTTATTTCCCAGTATTAATGGATTCACAATATCAGTACGATAAATAAAAAATATAGTATCTTATTGTGTCATCTTAGTAATGTAGTGTACCCTAGTTGACATCCACTCTTATTTATCCTCCAGCACCACCCACTTGCATAATGTATGATGCAAATCCCCTTCACAAGGGGCACATTCTTTACATTACTCAGCGATATACATCCGCCTGACTTGGAATGTACTCCTGCCATATCAGCACTCACAGCCCTGGGAGAACAGGCATGACCACCACTTCCTCCGCTTTGACAATCTCACCGATTACACAGGCAGAAACTCCACCCTCATTTCCCTGTAGGAAAAAACACACTGGTCTCCCAAAGGATCATGGGCGGAGCTTCAGCTGCCATGTTACAGTAATGACTGGACTATTCAGGACTAGACTTCTCCAGTTTACAATAAACACGCTGGGAAACTTGTTTCCCACCAGCCACTCTGCCTCGCTTCCAATATCTGCTGACACCTTGTCTCATGGACCGTCACGTCTCACATTAGTAATATTAACTTGGGAAGTTGATTTTGAACAGGTATTGCAAGGAAGCCTCATCTCTACAGAATGCTCAACAGTCTGGGAGGTGGTTATGCTGGTTTTGATCAGCAGAGGGAGTTCAGTTCAGGGACGGCTGATTTACCATGTCAATACTTCTAGGAACTCCCAGCATCTCAACAAGTCTACCCCACCACCCAGTGTGCCTTCTTAGTGGATGTTGACTCTTCAATACCAAGGGCAACTTTATGAAGAAATAATGTTGACCCGACTTACCGTTATGTTAGGATTGCCTTAGTGTTACTGTGTTGGTGCCTCCACGTGTATATAATATGTCCACAGGTGCAAACACAACTCCCTCACCTCCGCTGACACAAGAGCAAGCCATCAAGTTGAAAAGGTATTGAGTCATACTTGACAAGACTGGTGATACACACTGAATTTATTTAGCATGTCAATGAATTCACAAAGGAATCAATGTCCCTGCTGGAAAAATAACAGATCCCATTTTGAGGTCAATGAAATTTAATCATCAACTGTGAAGTTTCAACATCTCCGGTAACTTACTGACTTTCGACTGCACAAGATGTGTTCCAGGGGCAAACAGGAGTATTTATTATCATCTTCCGGAATACACACAGAGAACACTTCCAATCTATTTACACTGATTAGTGAGTGACCTTGAAAGAACTGATGCAAATATTGGACAGTATTGCTTTATACTGTGATCACATGGGTGGGAACATGTCCACCATCTGTACCCCTGATTAACCATTTGACCGACAACAATTGTTAACTTAGCTGCTCTTGAATATATTTAGCAATGGTCAACATGTATGAAGACAGGACTGTAAGCGATAGCTGCAAAACTGTACATATTTGAATTATGTGTTATTAATGGCAAGGTAAGCCGTTTTGAATGATACAACTTTTGGAAACACATTTGACAGTTAGTGTACTTTATTAAAAGGGGGGGGAAAGTATGTACATAACATTAACATGCCTAAACTAAAACAAGTATTTATCGTAAACTGTAAAAAATAATACTATACATAATATTGGGAAGAAAATGATTAATGATTGCTCAGGTTAAAATTGACAAAAACTGATTTCGGTGGAGTTGTTTAATGTTATTTGAAAAATATTTACGCCAATTACAGCTAATGCTAAAGCTTGTGTGACCTCGAGGGCTGTAACCAGGCAACCGACTGTAACACCCAACACCCCGATAACCAGACCTCAAACTGGAGCAACAATATCCGACCTCCTGCTCATAGTCAGATCTTAGTGATAACCCATATACACTGATGAGAACTGATAAGGTTGGTGGACTTAACCCGGTGCTAACACGCAGTGTTGTTTTACCGGTACACAACACTCACCGTCACATGGCTACAATAACAACAGGCGGAACAAGCAGAAACACCGGCGTGACCTCGCTCCTCTGCCCGCTCCACCAATAACTCGTCTCTACGATACCATGGTCCAGTTATGAATTAGCACATTCCAATGCTGCATGCTACGCTTATATTGTTGTGTCGGGCAGTTTGCATCAGATTAGTGACACACGGACTCTTTAACAACAACTCACACCGGCTTCGAGCCGCAGAGAGCGGTGGAGCCGCTGCCGCACACAGGAGCGGTAGGGTCTGCAAAGCTAATGCTAGCAGCGCTAGCAGCAACTACCAGGCAGCGGGAGAGAGCGGCCAGCGGCAGAGGCGCTGCGAAAGATGGCGCCTCGACAGAGCGAGCAACAGCTCGAGACAACCCGCGGACACAATTACTGTTCCTCCGCACGAATTATAATCGCTTTAACGAACTTCCGTCCTGCGCCACATTCAGAGTCCGTTTCCCTTCCACTCGCAATCGGGCAAGCAGGATGCCAGCTGCGGTTCTCAGAGAATAATCAGGAGAAAGGAGTAAATATCCCCCCTGGTGGGAAGCTGAGAGTCAGTTCTACCGGTAGATACCTGTCAAGCAGCGGGTTAGCGGCCATATCCGTCCGGATGGATCCGGATTGTTTAGACTGAAACCAGGACCCGTCTCTGCTCGTCGGTTCTCTCCGCTCCCCGCCACTGCCAACACCTCCCGGTTTGCTTCGGTGAAATGGCGACTCTGCGCTTACACCCGTTCATTTATAGACTCATCGTTCACCCCATTGGACACACTGCACCGACATGTTAACGCCCTCCGCCTTTCTACTGGCTGCACCAGGTGCTTATCAAAGTCGCCACGCCCCTGGGCGCTGTAGATACACTGACAGCCTTTCGGGCCCACCTATTCGCAAGTTTCAGCTGTCAGTCAAGAGAAGGGCGCAATGCTATTGGCTGAGCGTGTCCTGCCCGACAGAAACACGGCCTGTGATTAGCTCCTGTCTGGGTCTTGTACAAAATGGAAGTCGCCCCCCTCCTTCTCGCACAACATTACGTCAACGTGTGCAAAGCGACGACGATGATTGGACGATATGGGTGTAACGCGGGCTTCCAGCGCGATTACTGACAAGCTGATTGGTTCTTCCGCTGGGTCCCGCGTATCCCTGAACAGCCGAGAGCCTCTCCCCACTAACCGAAACGACCGCAGCACCGCCGCCATGTTTGAGTGTTACAACCGAATTATAAGAAATAAGTCGAGTAAAACTATTATGATTAACATGATCACATGAGGACGCGTCGCATTCTCTGCTGCTGCAAACAGACGAAAACACACGAGGCCTCGAACACACGTTACTCAAGAATAAAGCGAACAAATTCCACTGGATCCACAATGACGACGCAGTAAACTCCTTCGACACAAAGGCCCCAGTTACAAGCTCACAAGACCACAACCAGATGAATGACGAAGCACTTTTCTCAACTGAACTCACAACACATTTTAACCAACTTCAAATTCCTTGGGTCCAAACAACTAGACAATTAAACACAATCTCAATTTAACCGCAAGAATATTAATCTAGGCCGAGTTTGGGAATACAAGTACTATACCTGGCCTTTAAGGCTTTACACCAATTGTTGAATCCACAACTACGAAAACCACAGAAAGACCGAGTCTATAAAGATCATCTGTAAAAAGTTAAAGAAACAACCAGATAAGTTAGAGAAGCACATGCGCCCATCCCCCACAGCAAGGTTACAGATCCCCCACAATGTCACTCAAATAAACCACGGAGGTTCAACTGGGTCCTCACAGGATTCAATACAAGATTACTTCACACGAGTTAATTCCGTAAAAACGCTTTTTAAAAGGTAAAATATCCTGAAAAAAAAGTAAATACTTTTTTAAAGTATGGTAGTAAAAAAAACAGAGGAACTTGGGCTTCAAATAAATAGAAGAGTCGAGAGGTAAATTCCAAAACAAAGCGAAACCTTTCTTCAAATAATCTTCTCGTTTTCCAGCTGGATTCTCTTTAACCAGCACATTTCCCTCCAACATGTCCGCCGCCTTCTTCCTCCTCTGCTGCCGGTGGGGGGAGGGGAGTCATGTGACGCAGCCGCGCACTCCTCGTCAAACCTGAACACGTGGCACTGCGCAAAAAATATAAATTCAACTTCCGCGTTTCATCCTTCGTAATAAAAGCGTCTCCTCCGGTAGATCCGCGCCCCCACGGGCCGATGCGCGCCGGGATTCGAGCTCACTTTGGGGACAAAGTTGCAAGAAAATCCGAACAATGCAAGAGCCGTCCGCTTCCTTTTTGGTGCGCTCCGATTGGTCAGAGGCGGTCACATGACGAGGAGGATTCCAGGGTCGTTGACTGATTCCCTGTTTTCATCGTGAAGTTAATCCTCCGCCGAAGGAAATAATCCTCCGCGACACGTCTGCGTCTCAAACGCGTCGCGAATATCAACTTTGTCCAAAAGATGATTCCTCTGGATCCAGGCTCTTGTTTTCCATCGAGACCCGCGCGCCTGCGCAGAGGCAGCGAAGCAGCCCCGAGTCAAAGTGCAGGAGGTTGATCCAACAGCACTTCACGTTGAGGTTTTATTCTCCCAGCGTCCCCCTGAATCACAATACATTGAATATCGAATCAACATTTGCTTAAATTAATTGTGAATTTGCTGCCACATCTTTTTAGTGTTTGCTAACCACGTGTTTCCAATGGTTTGATGTGTGGATTTCAGGAAGGGGCCCTTACATAACCAACATGGAAATATATGATAATACAGAAATATGGAGACATTATGTTAATGCCAGATTTAATCATAGCCTTATTATTAATTCCTTATTGGTTATTACTACATTCAGCTCTGCCTATTTCCTGCTGGGAAAAGATTTTCTCTGCAACTCAAAAAAGTACAAAAGACAATTTTGTATCATCTGCTAAGTCAGTGTTTGACTACAATCATATGCAGTGATAAAAGCAACATCTTTTGTTCCCAAACTCCGGCTCAAGGACAAATAAAACGACTTTTGATCTGAGTTCGTATTTCATCAATTACTTGATTTGTTCAACCTTCCTGTCTTGACTTGTGATGTGTGAGGAATGTGAGCTGCTCCTCCAGACGCAGAATGGTTTCTATATTTCACCTGTCGCTCTCTGGACTCACCTGCTGATCTTGTAGTTTAATGGCTGAATGATGAATAATAAGTTTGCACCACGGCTTTTACTAAAACCTGCAAATCACTGACACCAGGACTCGGTGACTCAAATGCTAAAAGTAGGATTATGAGTTAAGTTAAACTGGGGCCAGCCTAAAGTTCCATGTCATGACCAAGTGGCAGAAAACAGAATTACAATTTCAATATTGATTTCCTGCTAATATATGCTAACCACATATAATAAATTTAGGATGTTTGGGTTGTTGAGGTGTGGATTCCAATTGGACAGGATCAACATATAAAATATAGAAATATATGATAGTAATCAAGAAATATGGGAAATGTAAAGAAAAACATTCAAAATATATTAATTTAATCCTAACTGAATATGATTCAATTTATATAGTTAAAACATAAAATCTATTCCCAGATGACAATGAGATATTATGATGTATTTATTTATGTATTGTTATTGTTTTGTGGGGAACCAGGATCTGACCTGAACATGAAGGAAAAGCCATGTAGAGAACAGGAAGGAGGGAGGGGTCGGCAGATTACGTCAGAATCAGCCTCCTCTGACTCATCATCAGTGCTCTCTCTCTCTCACACACACACACCCACGCACCTACTCACACGCGCACCTACGACACACACACACACACACACACACACACACACACACACAAGCACTAACACATTTTCTCATTGACATAATGCATTCTCAAGCTCCTTACCCCAACCAGGCCCTTATCTAATTATGACCATGTCTCCAAACCTCTAAACTTAAACACAACCATAGACATATACATACATATTTACACACACACACTCCCCTTCTAATGACATCTTGTCTACGTCAGCTCAGAAGCGTTGCCTGGGAAGCTCTTTCCTTCACGACGCCTCTGTACTGAGTCACAGGCTGCAGTTGAGTTTTACAGTAAAAACTGGTTAAGCACAGAAACACCAGTTGCACTATGGACACTGCTTTAATGCTGTTGAGCCTGGGGTCATAAAAACGCTGTTAGGTAATAACTCTGAGTGTTAAATATTGTGTGTGTGTGATTGTGTGTGTGTGTGTGGTTGCCATGTTTTCACATATCAGTTCTTTCACTTTCCTCCCTATAGCTGGCAAACCCTCCTTAGCAACAACAGCCCCTTGGGCCACTGCTGCAGGCTGCAGTGTTCAGACACAGAGGAACACTGTGTATGAAAGTTTCCTGTGCTGCAGTGCTGTCGTCTCTTAAATCACATTCTCTCTGAAAAGTTGTCAGTTGCAAGTGTAAGTTGTTCAGTAGAGTTGTGTTGGATTCAGTCAAATTGTTTGTCACTAGCTTATTTAGCTAGCCATGAGTTATCTTTATTTGCATCCCAATGTGTTATTGTTTGCTTTTCAAAGCATGTATTCAAAAACACAACTCTACCTTTTTCGGTTGACCTGTGGTGATGCTGCAAATGTCTTTTTCTGCCAAGAAAATACACATTTCCAAATAAAAATTACATCTTCTACTTAAATGGTTTTCATTTACAGCAGCTCTGTGTATTTGTGTGGCTTCTACTGCATCATGAGTGAACTTGTGGCATGAATGGTCCAACAACACAAATAGTTGCATGTTTTATCATTGCCTATATCTTTTCAAAGTAAAAGGGCATGATAGAGGACACACCTCCAGGGTCCATTGTCCCCTTATGAAAACACAACATTTAAATTGACATGATTTATTTGGATTTGCATCTAATTTCACACACTCATAAATATATATCTGCAATTGAGTTGTAAATGTGTGAACCTGAGCGGGGACACTTCATCATACTCTCAGAGAAGGGAGAAGGCAGAGCGGTGAATTACTTCCTCCAAATAGAGACTAACGTTCTCCGGAGTTAGAAAGGAAGAGAGAATTAACCCTCCAAATTAAAAGTGTTACCAATGTTGCTTTTAAATCAGCTCTCAAGATGAACTTACCACATGGCTTTTACCTGACTTTTTTTTAAAGCAACTATAGACTAGTTAATTTTCTTGTATGATTTTCCTGCAGGTAACCTTAAATAATGTGGTCTTAAATCCTTTGCTGTCTTTGATTTGACATGTTATTATTTTGCTTGTTTCCTTTGATGGTTTGTTGTGTGTATTGTGTAGAGCCTGATGCTGGAAATACAGGAGATACAAATAAAATCAGCAAAGAACATGACTGATCTGTATTTAGATTACCATGCTAATCCTGTCAAACTAATCTCTTTGGCAGCATATGTCTCTGACTCTCTTAATACTTACTTTATTTTGCACACAATGTCTGTAATCAATCGCGGCCTTTATGCCCACATAAATGTATGCAAGTATATTTTTGTATTTGCAAATAAGTTCCAATAATCGTTTATGAGAATAATTTATATAAAAGCAATTGCATATTTTATCACTGTACTAATGTTGAAGAAATAAAAATGTGTAGCATTTTCTAATCAGGATGAATGTCTTTAACACTAAATATGAGCCACGTGCACTTCAAAGCTGTTGATCAGGATTTAACCGACTTCACAGGAATCATAATTTCTTTTAATGAAGGAGGATCCTGTGGGGATTAGTCCTAATTTGAGGAAAGAGCATCTAACCAGAAGGTATAGATTAAGATTAGAAGTTACAGGGAAGTCAACAAGAAAAAACACTAATCCTCATGTTCAGCAGCAGGTTGAGTAAAATCTGACTGTCAGTCTGTTACTGTTTAAATCAATGTGCCATCTACTGGACATTGAAGGTCACTGCATTTCAGGTTATAGAAATGCACCGTATTATGCTATGTCGCCATCTACTGGCCACCGAGCTAAAATTGGAAGACGAACCAAATTAGATTTAATAGTAAATATACAAACAATTTGTTTCCATTTACCTGTAAACATATCACGAGTAGTTAAAAAATGTCACCTGCAGTCTTTATGATCTCTGTTGGTGTTGGGTTGTGTAAACCACAGTAACTAAATGAAACGTTAACCTATAATTTTAGCTTGTTGTCTTTGTACTTTTTAACAGCTGTTTTGAAAAGTGCTGTACACTTATTATCAACAACAACAACTACGACAACAACAACAGTGACAACAACAGCAGCAATATTAACAATAATAATGTTGTGAAGTAGGGCCTGATGCTGGAAATATTAGAGATATATATAAAATCAGCAAAGATGATGGCTGATATGAAATTAGATTATCATGCTAATCCAGTAGAACTAATCTCTTTGGCAGCACAAGTCTCTGACTCTCTTAATATAAGATATTTTGCACACAAAAAGGGAACCACCTACCTCTCACATCCTTTGGGCAACAGGAAGTCCAGAGGTGCTGTTATTACCTGAAGTGGCCCACACCTGTATGCTATGGGTCAGAGAAAGAAGGTTTGAATCCCAGAGGTCGGGGGCCTTTCTGTATGGAGTTTTCCAGTTCTGTCAGAATCCTCGTAGATTTTCTCTGGGTTCCTCTCACAGTCCAAAGACATGAAGGTTAACTGGAGACTCTTGATTGATCATATGTTTAAATCTGAGCATGAATGGCTGTTTGTCACCATGTGTCGGACCAGTGATGAGCTGAGGACCTGGTCAGGGTGCACGCTGCCTCAATGTCATCCGGCCCTGTGACCCTCAAAGGAAAAGCATTATAGATAGCTGATGGATGAGTTTCACTACCTTCAATGTTTTTATATCAATACCTATTTCATTCCACTTGGGGGCACTCAGGATCCATCATTAAGCTCTTCAGCCAACACTCATGGCAGCCAGTTGACAGTTGCTGGTTCTCTAGGTGGAGTTTAGGGGAAATCACGTGATCTCCTTGGTTTAATGGTGAAGGTGCCTGAAACAAGCACATGGTGCGCTGTTGTTCTTCCTCATGATCTTCATCACAATGTCCCAACCTCTCAATGATCATTCAATTGTCTCTCTATGAGGTGACAGTGACTGTCCACTGAGACTCGATCACTTTCTCCATGTTGAAGAGTTTACAAACGAGAAGTATCCAGTGACTCGAGCAGTCAAATATAAACCATGGTTAACTGGTAGAGTTCAGCTCCTTGTCACCGTGTCTGCTCCTGCTTCAGTTTGAGTCCAGCTGCTTTACACATTCAGTTACATGATCAGATGCATCACAACAGCTACTGGAACACAAAACTGAAAATACTGCTTCATAACCAAGCTGCTTCTCTTTCCACTGGGCCTTAAAGTCCAAGCTCCAAGGTTGACAGTTTTCAGTCCATGGTGTGTTCGTGGCTGCAAGAAACAGAAATATTAATATGAGCCATGTTGACCCACTGTGCACGTCCCAGCTCTTGAACACGATTCAGTCAAATTCTCCTTCACAGAAAAAGATGATCTGATACCTTATCATGGAACATTTCTTTAATGAAGGATGATCTGGTGTGGGGGGATTAGTCCTAATTTGAGGAAAGAGCAGCTATCCAGATGGAACAGATTAAGATTAAGGATTATATGCAGAAATAAAAAAACTGAAATCACTTGCTATATAACTCAGATAGCATACGGATGTGGGCCACTTGTAAAATATAAAATATGGTCCAAATATGTCAAATCATCTAAAAGTCTTTAAAACATTTCAAACTACAGCTTAAACACATTCAGGTAGGTCTTATTATGTCAATGTTCAATTTTACAACACGGACATCAAACTTAAAAATGTGGTTTTGGCAGCATGATACAGATTTTAACACACTGAAATAAAACTACTCATGAGACCAACTGATAAGAGATCGTCTACAAACACCTCGGTCAGAATTGATCTCAGCTCACGTGAATGTGGGAAAGATTATTATATCAACTGTTTCTGTTTGTGGTTTAAGAGACAATGTTTTGTCTCCAGGTTTATTCTCTACTCCGCTAATTCACTTCATCTTCAATTATGAGGAAGTATAAGTTATTCTGGGACCCTGATATTCATAGTCACCACCTGCCACTGCAGTTTGTGGCGTTTCCCTCACTTCACCGTCCCTGTGCTGTAGTTGTCACTAGATGTCGCTCAAGAGCAATGGATTTGAATCCTTTGTTTTTATCTGAACTTCTGCCAATTCGCCAGGCTGGCTGCTTCCAGGAAATCACCTGACTATTGGTAAAAGTGCCGAATACAACCAAGCGGGGAGCTGTTACTCTTCCTTAAACTCGTTATCTCTGGTTTGCAGCTTTTGTTTTATTTTTTTAACAGAAAGAAGATCAGTCTCTATTTGCTTGATTTTGTTCTCTGAACTCAAAAAACAGACATCAGATCTGTTCTGTGACCTCCCTCAACTCATCATGTGTTGTGTGCTTGAACCATACATTTTGGAGTTTATATATTGCTTAATACCTCAAGAGAAATCTTGTAAAAACAGTTGCTATATTTGGTGTAGCAAGTGTCACACGCCCAGGGGAAGTTCGGTGACTCACATGATAAGTTTGGGAGTTTACCTGACTTTGAGACGGATGAAAACGTGACTGTACAGAGGAGTTATATCAGATAAAACAATACATTCAAAAAAATATCACAGGAATCATCAAAAACACTTCTGTTAGAGTTCATAATGCAACTTGCTTCCAGGTCTATTTCATTGCATTTATCAAACATCTGTCAACTAAATGAGACGAGTCCATCGCTGTCATTTCTGTTGTGCTTGATGCTGAATCTGTTCCTGTGTCACTTTTGGTTCAGAGAGAAGAAGAGAAGCTATGATCACTTTAGAGTGAAGCTGATCTGTCGAGTGACTTGTTTTCATTGTGAAGCTTATAGGAACAAACATGATCAATCATACTCCATAAGGGGTTTCAGGGACAGAAAATATAATATTATAAATTGTTGGTGTGCGTGTTGTCAAGGTATTACTGCTGTTGTCTGGACTTGAACTGGTTTACACACCCACATTAAGGGGACTTTCCTTCCTTGTGGGGACAAAAAGCAAGTCCACATAATTTTTAAATCATTCATCTAAGGAGACAAGTTTTAGAGTTAGGATAAGGTTTAGATTAAGGTGTATATTAAAGTTAGGGTAAGTTGTTTGTCAATGTCATGTTCTCTGAAGTCATGGAGACACAACTGTATGTGTGTGTATCTGGTGTGTGTGTGTGTGTAGACTGAACCTGCCTGAGGTCAATTTACGACAAATCAGGGCTGTTGAAATTTCCACAGCTGAATAAGATTGTTTGTAAATTTGACTTTATGCCTAAAAAATCTGATCAGACAGAAAACATGATATATGTATATTAAGATGGATCAGTGTTAGAGCTGCTGTGGCAGTGCATGAATGTGCACTGGACTTGTACTGTTAAGCACTTTGAGTGGATGAAAACAGTGGAAAAGCTATTAAGCCCATTCAACAGATGATTTTTTTTCAGTCACATGACCTGGGGCTTGGCTGTGGTTTGGCTGCGACTCAACAGAAGAGATCGAAAGTAAAGTAAACAAAGAGAGCAGGGACTTTCCAGCTCGGCTGTTTGGTGAGACGACCTGGTGCAGAACCGGTTCTGTCAGATCGTGGTGATAATTACCGCCAACAGGTTCAATAGATCATCCGTCATTTGTTTTAATATGCCACATTACCCGGGAACGCTGTCGGACATTTTGTGTTTTGGCTTAGTCTAAGATGGAGGCCATGTGGAGTTCAACGCCAAACTCTCCTCTTCCTGCAGGTGGCACACGATTACTGAGTCACTGCACGATGTGAACCTCGTGTCTCAGGTTTTCAGTTCACACAGGGAGTTTTAACAAGCACCAACAGTAACAGAGGACAATGCAATGTTTGAATCAACGTTACAACATGAAAATAAGCTAAGTTAAGAAACTTTTATTCAATAACAGAAATACTCTTGACCATGCAGATTATGTCATGTTATGTGTGAATCCTGCTGTTCCCTCCTGCAGTTTGGGTATCACACTCCAATGTTTTTTACAAGCACCCTTAGACGCAGTCCGGTTGTGCAGTAGCATTAAGGAAGAGACACTTTCTGGAGATTCAAACTTCTGAGCCACGTGAGTTTTGCCACCATTTTGTCGATGAACAGAGGTCGAGACAAAATGGCGACAAGTGTTGAAAGAGGAAGTTGGTGTTTTGACATCGAGCTGCAGATAGACTTTGGTTTTATGATGCATGATCACCAGGCAGCTCTCCAAAAAGCCAGGAAATAAAAAACAGTGCTGGTTGTCAGGTACTTTCCAGTTCAGCTCAGGCAATAAAACACAACCTCAATCTTCACTGTTCAGTCAGAAGAATAGAGACGCAAAAAACAAGCTAAGGCCTGAGACAACTTACCAGTAGAATAACTTCCTACTGACCATGTCTAGTCTTATTTTAAATTCATCCTGTACTATCTATTTTTTTATTATCTGCAACATAGGGAGGAAAAGTTTTCACTGCGGCTGGATTATCATTAGGAAAACACAAAAACTACCGAATGGATTTTCACGATTCTTGTTGCGATGATGTAATATGGGTCAGAGAAAGAACACGTACAATTTGAAATCATTTAAACTTTAACATTCGGAGACATTGTCCTTTTCTCTTTTAAATTTTGACCAATCTCCAATGGAACCAGAGGACACACAGTTTAGTGCATTTCTATCGAACAACAGTCCCCTTATATTTAATTAACCAAATTTTACTAACTCAGATACTAACTCCCAAAATGTGCCTGTTTTCTTTCATCAAGATCCATGAATTCTTCTCTGTGATATCGGTGAAAATGTGTTAAAAAATGAATCTTCCCCTTGGTCAGGATATTTTATGATTTCTTTCTTAGACAATGTTGCATGATTCCTCTCTGACAATGATTGATTCTGATCCTATTCATCAATATTTTATTTAGGACAGAAATAAAACACAACCTTTGGCCACTCGGATCATAAATGACGATTGTGCTTCGTCATGTCAAATCTTTATTCACATTTAACAAATACAAGGCAATGAACCGGAAAAAACCATACAGCTGAGCTATACATACATATATAATATCTTTGGAAGAAATCTAATAACTTTATGGTGCCTAATGTTATTTCAACAATCTGCAAAATAAAGAGTAATAGAACTAACAGAGGTGTGGAGTCGTAAATTAAATACATAAAACTTAAAATAAAAATTATATTTATAGAAAACAATTATGAGAAAGTGCACTCTTTCCTGGTTTGGTCTAAAGATGTGTTTAGGGGGGAGCCTGGTTAAATACAGGGGTTCAGTAAATGGACCGGACCAAGTGCTTCACCAGAATAGGGGTAAGTGGGATATGACGTTTTAGTTGTTGTATGTTTTGTTTCTCATGACGTATAGGTCAGTCAATCAATCCATTTCAGCCGGTGTGGAGTTTCCCTCAGCGAAGTGCCTCTCCACCAGCTGGTAGTATCTCCCCCTCAGGTCCATCAGCTGTCGATGAGTCCCTCGCTCCTCCACCTTGCCCCCCCCGATCACAGCGATCTGATCTGCCCTCTTCACCGTCTCCAGCTTGTGAGCGATCACCAGCTTGGTCTGGTTGGGACGTTCGGTCAGGGCCTGCAGAACCTGTGTGATGACAAATACACAGAATATGATTCAGTAGCAAGGATCACACAAAAAAGATGAATGGAGATGCAAAGGTTTACACACAAAGATCAGGAGGTCACCATTTTCTCTTAGAATTAATTAAAAGATTAAGACTTGCTGGTCACAGGTTAAAGGTCACTGTGACCTCAAGTCTGTACTACTCCTGTGGAAGTGATACATCAGGAACGCCTGGAGGGAGTTTCAGTACATCTAGGTTCAGTACGCTCACTTGGACTCAAGATGAACTGATGGTCAAACGTCAAAGGTCAATCTGACATCACAAAACTCATTAACTTATTACGATAAAATACCTTTTGGTAATTTAATTTTAAGTCGCTATATACATTATGTGACACTGCAACCTGACTGGTTAGATTCTTCTTGAGCTTTGAGCTATGAATTTGAAATGTTCTATTTATATTAATGTATAATTCTTTTCCATATATCTAACTTCATGCTTATCAGAACTGAACCAAACCTACAGACTAGGTGTTGCTGTTGTGAGAGACTTTACCTTATTTTGATTCTCAGTGTCCAGGGAGCTGGTTATTTCATCTAGAATCAGGACCTGTGGCTTTCTGACCAGAGCTCGAGCTACAGCGATCCGCTGCTTCTCGCTCTTGGACAACTGGCCACCACCTTCACCCACCTCTGAGAAACAATAACATAGAAAGAAAACAGATTGGTATTGAAAATTAATTCCAATAAAAGACAAAAATATATACAGAAAGACATGATGTTTGGATGTTAACTCCAGAGAAAGTGTTTCAGACAGAGGTAAGTATGCAGCAATGGAAAGTATGAAGAAAGAGATGTTTTCTGAAAACCTGAGAATGTAAAACTCCTCACGATATATCACTTATTAAAATTGTCCAATGTCTCCTTTAATGTTGTTCTAAATAATCTTCAAAATAATAGAAAGATACAAATCTATAATAAAAATCTTGCTCTACACATTCCTCACATTTGTCTTCATTCACACAACCTTCTTCTAAAAGCCAAAGCAGGTCTTTGTGCCGGTGCTGTTTGTGTGACACAGCCTGAGGGGCAGGTACAACAGATTACCTGTGTCGTAGCCTTTCGCCAGCAGCTTGATGAAGTCATGGGCGTTGGCTTGGCGCGCTGCCTCCTGGATCTCGTCCAATGAGCAGCCAGCGAGCCCGTAGGCGATGTTGTCTCTAATGGAGCCAGAGAAGAGCACAGGGTCCTGGCTCACTACTGCGACCTGTGAAACACACTTTCATCAGCTTGACTGAATAGATAACATGAATGTGAACAAAAACGATAAATTTAATTATTCTTACACAGTTACAGATATTACTAACCCTAACCCTAACTCTCGGACGACATCATTTTCAGGATTTTACTTTTTTTTATGGTGTTAAAGGTGATTTTATCTTGTTAGTTAGTTTGTGAGCACGTTTACGCAAAAACTAATCGACGTATTTCATGAAACTTGGCAGAAGGATGGAACATGGGCCAAGAAAGAACCAAATACATTATAGTGCAGATCCAGATAAAAATTACAAGATCGGATGTTTATTGACATTTTCAATGCTTTTCCAGGGAATGATGTGTGTGTAATTTGATGCAGCTTGATTGAATTCAAGGCAAAATCTGGCTCTTAGCGGAGGTACGTGATCTACTGAGACACATTCTAGCTTCATCTGATGTTTTGTGGTCTCAACACTTAACAGGGAGTTGGAAGTATTGGAATTTCTGAGCTCTGATGAATAACTGCTTGGTGCTCTCCGCTAATTTCCTCCAATAATGAAAAACAACCTTCTCATGCAGGTAACGGTGGTCGTAGGATTTCAGTGGCTTGTTGTCCAATAGGATTTCTCCGTCCTGCAGCTCGTAGAACCGCTCCAGCAGACTGACACAGGTGCTTTTCCCCTCTCCTGATGGACCCACCAGCGCTGTCATCTGACCCGGCTTCAGCTCCAAAGAAAAATCCTGAACCGAGAACACAGCAGTTGTTGTCTGACTAAAACATCTGACACTTAGCCTGAGGACATATGGAGAAAATCTGAATTTGTCGCACTGAACTTGTTTGAAGTTGAGTTCCTGTCTTTTTTATTTGTCCATGTTTTAGGAATAATTACCTTTTCCTTATTATTGTCGCTTTTATGAGCTGTTTAAGAAGCAGAGGACCTACCCCGGTCTGCCTGGCGTGGAGAAACTCACCTGCAGCACTGTTTTGTTGGGTTTTCCAGGATAAGCGAAGTTCAGACGGTTGAAGCTGACGTGTCCCATCAGTTGATCGGGTTTGAGTTTTCCATCTGTGCTGACCTGAGGTTTTCTGTCCAGATATTCAAACACCTTCCCCGCGGCCCCCACTGAGTTCAGCATGTCACCGACGATGTAGGCGAGTGTCTGGAGGAGAGAAGTCACAGGACAGGGCTGGGATCATTTCAGCTGTTTTCAGAACTCCTGACAATGTCATTCTCTACACTTTGGGTTTCACAATGAGTATACGTATTTTTGGCTGGGAGCCGTATTGCTCTTCCTCCTGCTCAAAGTTCAATCAAACACCAGCCCTGACTGACAACTATCCACAGTGCATGATGGGATACCCTGATGCTGTGTCCAAGGTCTGACTGGTAGAGGATGAAGGAGAGCAGGTTGCCAGTGGTCATCTGTCCGCTCTGGATGAACAACCTGCCGTAGTACAACATTAAGACCTGCATGACCAACCCTGTCAACTGTGAGGAGACACACACACACACACACACAGACACACAAACACACACAAAGTTAAATAAGGTCGTTTGGAATGATGTGCTCAACACATTTAAAAACTCACTCAAACGTCTCACCCTCCGCACGAGCAGGTAAACTGCACGGACAATGTCCCGCCGGTTCCTGAGGGCTTGAATGTCCATCAAACGATCACCATAGCGACGGGCCTCTTGTTTTTCTGCATTGAAGCTCCGCGCCACACGGATACTGTACACCACCTCCGTCGCTGCTTCGTTTGCCGACGCCATCGAGCTCTGCATCGCCAGGTTCAACCTCTGAGGATGGAGGAGAAATATAATAATGTCTCACACACAAGGAGCTCTTCAGTTCTCAGCGTTTACTCATCACTTGTCATCAAGCTACTCCCACCTGGTAATGTGTGTCGTAGATGTTCTGAATGAGGCCTGTGACGGGCGTCTCCATCAGCACCAGGAACGTGAGCTTCCATGACAGATTCATCATCAGGGAGATCATGCCCAGCGTCTTGATGAATGTCCTGAGCAGCACGTTGACGTTCAAACACACGGTTCTGCCCATCAGTTCGGTGTCCTTCGACAACCTATGTGTGATTTCACCTACACAGAAAATGAATAGAAATTAACTTCTGTCTCGTCCTGTTCCGTCATGTTTTCATCTCCATTTGTTTGTTAGTTAGCAGGATAACACAAAAACTGTTCAAACAACTTCCAGAGAGGAACTCATTACATTTAGAGCGGATCTGGATAAATGGGAGGATCCTGAAACTTTTGTAACCTTCTTTAACATTGTGAGATATGGTGTTTTTTTTCCAATATCACTACTTTCCCAGAGAATAATTCATGGATCTTGATTACAGAATTCTGACATATAAAGATATCAGATGTAAAGACAGTCAGGCCTTGGTGGAGATATGAGCTCTACCAAGTGTCACAGGAACCGTACCTGACTTTATGGTCTCGAAGAATCCAATTTCCTGTTTGGTCAAAGCCCCAAACAGTTTGACTTTCACTCTGCATGTGAAGGCGCTGATGGCACAAAGCAAAAGACCCCCTCTGCAGCCTGCACTGACCGAGCTGGTAAATAAAAGACAGTCAGTGAGACGTGAGCCACAGACACATGCTGGTGGCTGGAGGGAAATCACTGACTCTTACCTTCCCAAAGAGTACAGGCCCATGAGGAGGAGAGCTGATCTGAATTCACTCAGCTGGTACTGACCACCCAAGATGTCGATGACTCTCCCAGTGTAGAACGGAATGAACATTTCACCTGAGAGTAAAATCAGACAGACGCGCAGACAACAGGTTATCATGAAGTCAGGGTCGCTGCAAAACCCTGGGGCCCCGAGCTCTGCCCCCCCCCCGGGGCCCGAGCACCTCCAAATCCTAATGAACGGATTTGGAGGAAGGATGGGACCCGGGCCAAGAAACAACCCATGACATTTTTCTTATTGATACATCAATATCGATGAAATCAATACTTCAGCCTATTGATTTTATTATGATCCCCATTAGCATCAACTCTTCCTGGGGTCTACAAACAACGTTAAAGACAATCAATTATGTTCAAATCAGAATATCTCAGACAAATTGTTTCTGGAAACATATTATCCTATACAATATTAATATTAACTATACTTATACTTATCCTCTCTAGGCCCTTTGCCTTTGCCCTCTGTGTACTTACAGACAACAGCCAGCGACAGGAACACAGACCCTCCCAGCAGCAGGAGGTAGTCGGGTCGGTACAGCCTCAGGACTCTCACGAACAGCACCCGGGCCTTCTGCCTCGTCTCTTTACCGGCGGCCACCTGGTCGGTGTCCGGGAAGGTGATCTCCCAGAACAGCGCAGCAGCCATGGAGGCGGCGGCGCACAGCAGCCAGCAGCAGCGCGCATCCGCCAGTCTGCCACACTGGCCCTCCTCATGGTAAAGCGCCGCGGAGCCGGTCTCAAACACCGCGGGGAGAAGACAGTACGCCGCTATAACACGCACCAGCAACGGCCGGAGGTCCCCGAGGGCGAGCAAAGACAGGACCGTCAGAGCCGAGCCCCGGAGAGCCGCACAGACCCAGAGACGCGCAAGATGCGAGGAGACGCTGAGAGTCACCACGAGTCCTGACGCGTAAAGCAAAGACAGGTCGACGCACACGGCCGCTGTCAAAGCAGCCGCTTTGTGAATGAGTGGAAACGTTTTCCCTGCCATTCGTCCAGCTGCAGTTGTCCTCGTCTGACCTGCTCTGCTGCGTATACTATGTTTTTGTTTCCATCCACTTTCAGTTTCACTTGCTGGCAAGGGAAGGGGGTTTCTCTTAAACCCAAACTGCACAGTGCAAAACTGAAACCTCGAGTAGGAGAGCTCAGGATTATTAAAACGAACTTCACACGTATCAGCCATTGAAAAGTAATGGATTTTTCACATATCCATCACATAGCACACCAGGGCCAGCATATGACGAGGAATGGCACTTGGTCCAAAATAAACCATAGCAATACAGAGTGTAAACTTAAGGTGCCAAAGGTAGCCTGAATTTGTTTTGTGTTATTTGAGTCATATTCTCCACATTCCACTGTTGGTTCACATCAAGATTATACTTCGCAGAGAGCACCGCATGTTTGTTATAACTGCTCCACATTGTTTGGGGCATATTTGCTATATTACAAGTGGGCAACTTCAGGCTCACAACTATCTGTGCAAAACATAAAGGGACCAGAAGTGCTGCATCATTGCCTGAAGTGGCCCTCATCCACATGCTGTGTCATTTTCTTCCTTCACCTAACTGATCACATCCATTATACATCTCACAAAGAAATGAAAAAGTCCATCTTATAACCCAGATCGTTTATTTGACATAAAATACATGTTTGGGACATATTGAGATTACAGTATGATGTAAATCACATGTGAAGTAAATTTAAGGCTTTAACTCATGTCCATTTTTCCAAATCAAGCCCATCAGATTTCAGCTGGGACCAGTGACCGCATATTTTTTCAGGTCTATATAACTCAATATGTGGATCACTGATCGAAGAAGTTGGGCAAGTCATTTCCTAGAATGACTTTCTCCTCCGTGCCTTGTTCATCGATGGTGACAATGAAGGCCACGCCCCCACTGGAGCCGTCACGGTTCATCGCCAAAGAGAGAGCTATGAGAGAAAAGAGAGAGAGAGAGATAGAGAGATAGACAGAGAGAGCAAGAGAGGGAGAGAGAAGGAGAATGTAAGAGACCATAGACTTTATATAAAGATGGACAACGTGGTCACACTATCCAATAATGATGCAAAAATATCCAAACGTGTAGTCTGTGCATTAGTGATGGTGAAGCTTCGCTGATACACACCCATTAGAGTCTCAGCTGTCAATCATCCAGTTTCATCTCATTTTTATATCATCAAACTAGTTAAAACCAAACTTATCAGAGACACTTGAACTAACATCCGAGTGATAAGGACCACATAAAATGTACATTGATTTTAATTAGTTTGATCTATCTCCCATCTTGAGGTGAAACAGGTGAGGACACTGAACTCAAATTCATTTTATGAGACAAAATATTTAATATAAGATGAAATAAGAGAATTATTAATCCTCTCACCAGTTTAAAAACTTACTGTTGACAACAAACTGCTGGCACTCCTCTCTTTCCATTCCCCGGTGATACTCCGCATCAACATACCCGTACACGTAAGAGCTGCCAGAGCCTCCAATTGCAAATGGCTGCCTTGTCAGGAGACCGTTGAGGGTGGCAAACACCTGGGAGAGGTCAAAGGTCACCGGACCAGAGGGAAACACTTGTGTTACATTATTATGATCTTTCTTGTCCTCTGCAGTCAGCTACTCATGCGTTACACACCTGTCCTCCATCTTGTCTGTCCCAGCCGGCCACGATCAGATGTGCTGACAGCTCCTCTTTGTACTTGTACGAGACGTTCCTCACCAGAGTGGCAGCTGAGCGAACCTGGGGGTCGTCACCTATCTCAATACTGACAGGAGCAGAAGGCACAGTGGTTGATGCAGTTTCACCTCTGAAATCTAATCATTTAATGTGTGACTCTAAATTAACACGTGTGCCAAATTTGATCGTTCTTACGATAACAGGTTCATGCAGCAAAACTATGTGTTTTTGAGAGGTCACAGTATCTTTGACCTTTGACGACCAAAATCAAATCAATTCATCCTTGACCAATTTCACAAGAATGGCACGGATGGATTGAAAACATAATGCCTCCGGCCTCTGACTGGTTCCGGTGCAATAAGGCCATAAAAACATTCTTAGCCAGATTTTTTTTATCTTACTCCCATAAAGAGAGTAAGACCAAAAAAGTTGTATTCCTTGCTAGTTTTTCAGTCACTTGAGTACCTGTGGACATCCAGCTGGTAGTTGACGATCTCTGCAATGGTCTGAGCGTCTGCTGCAGATCCTGACAGAGCACAGTAGATCTTGTCATGGAGCGGAGACAGTTTGTTCATCACCCGGTTCACCACTGAGTCTCTGGATGGAGGAATGAATACAGAGGGAAACGAAGAGGGTGTGAGAGAGAGAGAGAGGGAGAGAGACAGAGAGAGAGAAAGAGAGAGAGAGACAGACAGACAGACACAGACAAACAGAGAAGGACAGACAAAGAGAGACAGAGTTCACCTGAGCTGAAAAACCCACTTCAAGTTGAGTTGTTTGGTTTTATTTGTTTGGCTTAAAGAAACAAAGGTGATGAAAGCAACAGAACTGTTAGGGTTAGGGGTCCTGTAAGATCCAAAATGGTTTGAACACTAGGTGGTGTTATGAGCCGTGTTCAACCCACACATGTAGATTCATATAAATGTTGTCATAAATGTGATATTAAAAGCAGTATTAATTTTCATAAAAACAACAGCCATATCATTTAGTTTACAGCTCAAGAGAACAGCAAAACATTTAACATTGAATTATACTGGACACAGTGCACGCAAACACATGCACACGCATTAACTTACCCCGCAGACACTCGGGAGTCAGACCCCAGCACGACTCCTCCATCGAACTCTATGGCGATGATGGTTGTCTACAAACAGAAGGAGACGTGTTCTGAGCTGCTGCGTATTTACGCATCTGGCACAGGAGTAACAAGACGTTCCGACTCTTGTACTTACTCCTGTTTTCACCTCCTCAGTCAACCACCCAGGCCCCGACATGTTGCTGCAGAGACTCCGGTACCGACGACACCGACTCTACCTGCCGGACAGCCGAGGAGAGAGGAGGGAGAGGGCGACGCCTGACGGAAACCGAGACCTTCCGTTTAACGTCGTTTCCTTGTTGGAAAATTGTGTTTTTCACCAGTTCCCTTGCTTTTTGTGACCGAATAAATTCTGCGTCAGCCGGACTCCATGTTTTCCTGCAAACCGAAATTGAAAGTTAAACTGTCCCTCCTGTGTGATTCAAACGAACGTACACGTTGGGTGTATTTTTTAAGATAAGATAAAACTTTATCGATGTTAGACATTCACCTGTAAAAGCAGTAGTTAGTCAGAATGATGTAGACAAGAGATACATAAAGGCAATAGAAAACAAATATATAATACCAAAATAAATTGTATGTAGTAGAAATAAAATACGATGTGTATTATGATTCAGGTATAGTGTATTATAAGTGTATGTAGTGCTGGTTGACAGTCATATAGAGTGTGTTGAAGTGATAGACAAAACATTTTAGAGAGGCCTGTTCTTCATTTCACACGCTGCACTTCACAGTCCTGCAAAACTGAAATAGTTTCAGGAGGCATTTAATACAATTCAAGAGTAAGTCACATGTTTTTGACAAGTAATGTCTCCACTTTTCATTCTCTGCTGAGGAATTTTATGTTCTGATTGATTCAAAAACAAGATCATAAAGGTTTCAACCGAGACGATGCTGAGTGACACAAGGTACTTGTCTCTTTATCAGAGACACTGGAACAAAATCCTGTGTTTTAATTCCTGTGATTATTGAACTTTAAAGTTTGGTATAACTGTCATTAACTCCTCTTCAGAGGCACAAAATGCTACATTTTTGTATTAAAACATAATGACAAGGAGTTAAAATTTGGTGCAAGTGCAACACAAACACATCAGAAATCAACGGAGATATTTTGAAGCACAGAACTAAAAAAGAAAGAAAGAGGAAGGTTTTGGAAACTATTTATTTTGAATTTACATTTTTTCTGTGTGTCACAAAAACATGAAGACAAAACATAAAAAGCAAAAAGAAACCTGATTTATTTTAATGGAAACAATTTCATTTGAATTGAGGTTTGATCTTGAGTTTGTTTAAACTAACTTAAACATCTGCTAACTACTCACTGTTAAATATGTTTTTATGACTTCAGGTGTGTGATTTTTATATCCCAGTCCAACATAACAATTTAGAAATAAAGCTGTGGAGTTGAATCCAAATCAATACAAAACAAAAAGAAAAAGATGTCTGCAGGAGTTTGAGGGTGGTCACTCATGGTGGAACTGGGGCAGCTTGTCACCGGGTACGACCACATGCTCCACCCCCTTTTCCGTGACCACCACCAGGTTAGCCACGCCGCCGCTGACGTTGTCTCGGCCCATGGCCAAAGCAAGAGCTGAGGGAAGAGGGCGATGAAGCAGAGGGAGGGAGGAGGAGGCAGGAAGACAGGAACAAGAACAAAAATGGACAGTTAAAACAAGAAGTGTGCAACAGTTATACAGCTCCAAAAACTGATTTTCAATTTTAGTCCAAACAAAACAAATTATTTCCAATCCTTAAATCAACATCTGAAAAATCAGTGTAGTCTAAAGGAGTTTGAATACATAAGCAAGATAATACCATTAAGGGCAAACTGTAGACATTCTTCTCGGCTCATGTTGGGTTTGTATTTGGCATCGACGTAGCCGTAGATGTAGGTGCTTCCGGAGCCACCGATGGTCACAGGCTGACGGAGCAACATCCCCCCCAGAGACACCACGAACACCTGGGGAACCGAGGAGGACACCATTACATGCAGCAGAGGCTTTACAGACTCAGCTCTGTCATCACCTCAACCTCGACCCACCTGTGGTCCGTCCTTCTTGTCCCAGCCTGCTGTGATGAACCCGGCCTGCAGCTCCTCTTTGTTATTGTAGCACAGTTCCTTCAGCACCGTCGCTGCAGCTATCACCAGTGGAGGCGTCTCCATCTGGACGCTGTGGAGTAGGGTCAACAAAGGTCAGAGGAAGTACATTTTAGAAGAAGACAAATTATTCCTTTTTAGGCTTTCTCTCCTATTGTGTTCTGTATGTTTTTTTTGGAATGTAAATGTGAATGCAAAAGTTAAAAAGCCCAAAGTCTGTGGTTGCTCCACAGAAATCACTGACAGTTGATATCATGGTGCCCTGGATGTATGACGTTCATGTGCAGATAGCTGTTAACAGAGATCAGCTGAAATATCGCGTGGAGACACGTTCCGCTTTAGTGGACTCGTCTGATTGTTAACAGTACACAGCGAACAGAAGTTGACATCGTCTTGTCAACTTTGTGTGTATGCAGACCTGTACATGTATCACTTGTGCATAATGTGTGTTATATGTGTTCATGTATTTGTAGAGTAAATGTGTGGGGTACCTGTGGAAGGACAGGTGGAATTTGGCAGCCTTGGTGACGGCCTGAGCATCTGCAAGCGAGCCGGACATGCAGCAGAAGATCTGGTCATGAACCTGAACCACCTTGTTGATCGTCTTAGATGAGACAAATTCCCTGAAGAGGAGAGAATGAACACATTCTAAACACAGAGAGACTCCACAGTCTGCGGCAGGACGTCTATCGCAGAGTGTAAAATGAAGATGGACGACGTGACAGCTCCCCAAAATGAAGCTAAAGCATCATGATCAACACCTGGTGACTGGCAGCAGTATGGGTCATTAATCCCGCCTCCTCCATGTTTGTGAATGGGCCATGGATCCAAGTAAAGAATCCAAAGTAGACATGTCATTTTATCAAGTTATTATCAGATGTTCAAGTGTTCAAGTTATCCATAGAGCTTAATTAAAAATCAGAAATCAGAGTTTAAAACCACTTTTGAAAAAACAAATCAAAAGGAGCCGAATAAAAGAGATAAAAGAAATTATAAAGACAGATATTGCAAATAAAACAGATAAAGATAACGAAAATATTAAAAGAGATCAATCAAGACAATGATGCTATGACATGTGGTTTATATACAGTCTGTGGTTTATATACATCTGTTTTAAATGTCAATTTTTTTATTTCCACCGGTGCATGTGTAATTATTTGTAACTTTAAATATACCGATGTTTCTTCTCTTATCTTAACTTATGGTATCTTATCTCATCTCACCCTCCCATTGAAGCCCTGGAGTCTGAACCAATCACGACCCCTCCATTGAACACAGCAGCCAGGATGGTGGTCTGAGGGACGAGAGGGAGAGAATCTGTGAGTTGGGATTCTCCAGCATGGAGAAGAAGCCAAATATGACAGAGGAAGAAAAATACACAAACACAGCATCACATGCGTCATTTCCCATGACGTTACTCAAGGCTATGAACTCTGGGACTTGGAGTTCCGTGGGGGAGTTTTCCTCACTAAAAGTGAAAGTGTAGTTTTCTTTGTAGAAACATAAAGAATAAAACTCTATCAGATATAAAAGCAGAACATTCACTCATTCAACTACATCTAGAATATTTGACTCCACACTTTGTGTCTTTTCGCTTTGTCTCTCTTCAGGTGAAGCATCACCTGTTCGCAGCGGACTTCAGTTACTGACTAACTTAGTTTTGAACGGGTTCTTTCGTGTTTCACGAGTAGAGAGAGAAACAGAGAGGACACTGGATTCACTCACCCCTGTGCTGACTCCTTTGACTCCTGAGTCCGTGCAGCGTTTCTCCATTTTTATCTCCGAAATCGAAAGAGAGGACGGAGAGGCGACGCACTGAGAGAACAGCGACCTCCGGCGCACCGTGACGCACCGTGACGCACCGAGGCGCAGAGAGACGCGCAGAGGAGCCGCAGTCACATCCACTATGGCGCTATCAAATGTCCTGGAGACTCCTGCAGCCGGGTTTAATTTCGACAACACAGCGAGGTATGATCCTGATCTAATGATTCTGAGCCACAGATTGAATCCGCGATGACCACAATAACATGTAAACTCGGGTTACACTGAGAGTTCAGCCGGAGCAAAAGTGAAAGTAACTTTTTCCTGCGTTCCTTTAATCAACGACATACTGAAAATGTGTTTATTATAAATGTAATATATATTCACAGATGACCCATGTTCTATCTCTGTCTGTAGAAATGCTGCACTCGAGGGTCTTCTTGCAGGACAGTCACCTAAACCTCTGAAAACAGGCACCACCATCGCAGGGGTGGTGTTCAAGGCAAGTTCGATTATGAGTAAACTGCACTGATGTAAATATAAATAGACAAAAATGTATTGATTATACTTAAAAATATGTAAATTTGATTCTGCATATATTTTTCTGAGCATATATTGACTTTCAGCGAGTCAGTGTTGTGCATCAGATCCAGATGATAAAGACAGAAACTTTCAGAAAGATGAAACATGACTGTGGACATAGAAGAAATGACAATATTAGAAAATCAAACAATAACCCAACATGGACATTACAAAAAAATGGAATTGTGAAGTGTCTTGATATAAATGTTGAACTCCGACCTCCAATTCAACATAGCCTATCTGGACAAAACAAACAATCGGCCATCGTCTGATGATGAATTAGTCTCTGGTGGCAACGGCCAATAATTAGAGGCTTCCAGTGTAGACTCAGCTTTCCATCACTGCACCTGCACTGTTTATAGTCCAACTAGTTTCTTAAATCAAGAGTCCCCTGTCAGGGACAAAGTAATATTGATCGTCTTGGTGCAGGATGGCGTGATACTGGGAGCAGACACACGAGCGACCTCCAGTGAAGTGGTGGCCGACAAGATGTGCGCCAAGATCCATTACATCGCCCCAAACATATAGTAAGTTTCACGAGTGTCGGGGAAGAAATCCACCATCAAATACTCACTAGAATCATTCTGTGATGTTTTGTATTTTTTACTGAATAGTGCATTCTGCCAAGAACTACCTCCTCTAGTACCCAGAATGCAGTATGAGAGTGCTGTTTTGCCTCTTTAGTTAAATCTGTCCCTCTATAGCAGCGTCCAGACATGCACTAAACAGTAGAGATCCTTGTTCATGTGTGAAAGGCAGCAAACCTCCAGAAACCAACTTTGCAGACATCCTCTGGAGGTCATGTCCAACAACGACAACGACATGACCCCTCACTTTGCCTTTCCTTCCCCCTCATTTGTTTTCTCACAGTAGCTTTACTTCTTCTTTGTCTCTGTAGTTGTTGTGGAGCAGGTACAGCAGCAGATACAGAGAAAACCACAGAGCTGGTCTCCTCCAACCTCACCATCTTCTCGCTGAACAGTGGGAGGAACCCTCGTGTCGTCATGGCCGTCAACATACTGCAGGATATGTTGTACAGGTTTGTGTTGCCCTTTGACACGTACTTATAACTTAGGGTGTGGAAACAAGTTCTCACTTTCTTTAAAGTTCATTTTTCAAATGTTTGAGCTCTGCTCTTCAGGTATCACGGCCAAATTGGTGCAAATCTTATACTGGGAGGAGTCGACTGCACAGGGAACCACCTGTACACAGTGGGACCATATGGGAGTGTGAATAAGATGCCTTACCTTG
The DNA here is from genome assembly GCA_038501795.1 of Pseudopleuronectes americanus. NCBI lineage: Eukaryota > Metazoa > Chordata > Actinopteri > Pleuronectiformes > Pleuronectidae > Pseudopleuronectes > Pseudopleuronectes americanus. The sequence goes on from CM076731.1 coordinate 1,541,657, forward strand.
CAATGGGTATGTTTAACACTCTTCTCATCTGTAAGTATGTGCACTAGTGTTATTGTTGGAGCAGAGTCTCTGGAATTACTTACACTTCCCTTATAATGAAAGATTTCATTTTTTATCGATCTTTTACTTTATCAAATGTGTCACTTGAAACTGAAACGCAAGATTTTACAATCACTGTTCAGTGCAAGAATTTTATGTGTCAGAGATCTTCATATTTGTTTCTTATATATAATAAACAACATTATATATTATAACTAGCGGCAGATATGCATCTTATCCACTGTCTAGGTTTGAACTGACTACATGAGCTGGATTTGCTCTGTTGTGTTCATGCAGGATCCGGTGATCTGGCTGCTCTCGGGATTTTAGAGGATCAGTTCAAACCTGATCTGGAGGTGTGTTACAGTTCTTATTAGTCCTCATCATCAAATTAATTCACTTTTTATCATCTGTGTTTGGATAATTGCTGGTATAGTATGGCAGTGCAAATAAGTCTCTACATGATTTCTTCTCCATATTGATTTGTGTCTGTTAGCTGGAGGAGGCCAAGGAGCTGGTGCGTGACGCCATCACCGCGGGCATCATGAACGACCTCGGTTCAGGCAACAACATCGACATCTGTGTCATCACCAGAGAAGGAGTGGACTACATCAGACCATACCAGGAGTCAGAGTTCAAGGACAACAGGTACAAGCTCCACTTTGTTCAAGATCTGCTCCCAGGACAGATTCTGGATTTCAGTCACTCAGATCTCTGCCCATTCCCAGCACTCCCCTGAAAGTCAATTGAGCTGCACCAAATTTCACACACTCACAGAAATAAGTTCCCTAAACATGCCTGATATTCAGCGATATCCATAAAGATTATTCCCTGGGAATTTGGTGAAAATGTGAAAAAATTCCTAATTCCTTCCCCTGATCCGGATCAGCATGAACATTAATAAGTTCTTTCTCTCGCTCACTCTTTCTTTTAGGAAAATGAAATACAGGTACCGTCACGGCACGACAGCGATTCTGACCGAGAAAGTCGTCCCCTTAAAGCTGGAGGTTGTACAGGAGGCGGTGCAGCAGATGGAAACAGCCTGATCCAGGATCACTTTAACACCACCTCATCTTTCATATTGTAATTTGTCAGATATCAAATAAAAGCAGTAAAAAATCTCAGTGGTTTGATAAACGTCACTGTGTCTTCTGCTCTGCGGCTGTTCTTCACTGACATGGAACAGAAACTCTAATACTTCAGTGGTTACTGCAGCACTACAGCAAGAAGGGCGGCCAAGATTCAAACATGTTTTTACAATAAAGAATCATAATAATAAAAAGAATAAATAAAATCCAGACTGATGTCAGTTGCCTCTTTTGATTCATCATATCCAATAAAAAGAAAAAGGTTTTGTGCTGTAGGTTATGTTCACTTATGTCATTGTGAGTATGTAAGTGTGAAATGTGTTAAAATGTTTAATTGGGTTACAATATGTATATATATTTATTTGGGCTGTCAAACGATTCACATTTTTAATCAGTTTAGTCACAGGGTAGATGCCCCTAAACATTTGGGGCCTCTAAGCCTATTCTCCTATTTCTTTTTAGCAAATACAGGATGGTTGAATACAACTTTTCTTTTTTAAATCAAACTAACTTTACACAATTAAATGTGAATGTCAAATCTAAATTATATATATATATATATATATGCTCAATGCTCAATATTCTCTAATAATGGTCTAGTTTACCAGGTCGTGAAGGTGAATTGATGCGTATTGTTATGTACTCATGTACTTCTGATTAATAAGTCAGCTGACATCCCATAACCTCAGTGCTGCATTCCTGCCTAGAGACAGATGATGAGGGAATACCACGCTTTCCCATTGGTTCGTGCTTTGAGCAGATTTTGTTCTTTTATTCCAGATTATTTTTCAATCTAACCGATTCACTATTTGATTAAACAGAAATGCACTTGATTAGTCATCGATGGTTGGACACAGTTCTGTGTCTCACATAGTTATCGTTTATTTTGTGAGACGACGCCACAGAAATTCTAAAAACTTTCACTTTCGGATTCATTGTTACGCACAAGGAAATTATTTTTGACACGTTGTCAGGCGCCTTCATTAACTCGGAAGTTGTATCCATCTTCACGATAGAAATACATAGAACATATTTTTAATTTCCCACTTAAATACACGATGGCTCTTCTGGAAGTAAGTGGTTTTAGTCGCTACTCTGATGTCCGCGGACAGATTCTTCCAGCGGGACGGACGCATCCCGTGGACCGAACCAACCACTACAGCTTTGGGACCAAAACTCCAGAGTTTGCTTTACCTCTGGGTGTCGACGTGAGTATCAGGATGTTTGTGATGAAGTTTTTAAACTGAATTCTGTCCGGTAAACCTGCCACAAGCGTGACGCGTCAGACGCTCCAGACACTTTACGCGTCTCTTGTTTTCACTGTGTCTGTTTCAAATCGTGCATTTATCTTCATTATAATGGGCTATGAGCAGCATATTACGATATGAAATGTATATTCCACTCTCATGTTCTGTTGCACACACGCACACGCACACACACACACACACACACACACACACACACACACACACACACACACACACACACACACACACACTGTGGCATTACTCATGCGCCTTTCTTTGGTTCCTTTCCAGCCCTCATCGTTTCTCAAGTCCTGCAACCAGGAAGCAGGTGTGTGTATTGACCTGAACCACGGTACCACCACCTTGGCCTTCAAGTTCCAACATGGAGTCATCGTGGCTGTGGACTCCAGAGCCTCAGCTGGACGTTACTTAGGTAAATACACAAATCTGAAGATGCATTAAAGCTAAATTCACCTTCCTGTGGTTTTATGCCTCCACTAACCAGCGCAGTTTCAGTCTACTTCCTCATTACATCCTTGTAACCTTTGACCCAGGACACTTGGCCTCTATGGTCCAATCTGTAGTCATATTGCCCAGTCACCATCATATCCAAAATACTTATTCATCAACTAAAGCTCTTCAGGAGGAGATTTGAACTGTACAACTTTACTGCTAAATAACAAGTTTAACTGTGGTGCTGTCATCTTGATTCACTCTTGGTCACTCATCGTTTCCCTTTTCCAAAATGTGTCACAGCGTCCAACGATGTCAACAAGGTCATAGAGATCAACCCCTACCTGCTGGGCACCATGTCGGGCAGCGCTGCAGACTGTCAGTACTGGGAGAGACTCCTGGCTAAAGAATGCAGGTCCGTCACGCAGTTCTTTGAAAACACACATAGACTATATTAATATATAAGATAAAATGAGATTTGATTAATCCCAAAGGAAATTCTTGTGCTAGCTTGCTCCAAGATATCAGAAGAGATCACATAATCCCAATATACACAGGTTTTTTAAGGACAGTGTAAAATAAGCAGATTTATCAATTGATTTTGTAAATAATTTATCGGTACTTTATTTTATTATTCCTTCATCCAGACTGTACAGGCTGAGGAACAACCACAGGATCTCTGTGGCTGCTGCCTCCAAGCTGCTGTCCAACATGATGCTGGGCTACAGAGGCATGGGCCTCTCCATGGGGAGCATGATCTGTGGATGGGACAAAGAGGTGAGCTGTCGACGTGTTTGTCTCACAGTCATCACAGTATTTATCTGGAAATCTCACTGACAAACAAACAAACAAACAAACAAGCCAACTGACAGAGGGGCAAAAACATAACCTACTTTGTCAATGTAAATATTCACTTGATATCCATATGCCTCTTGGTTCTGAACCACCCACTGACCTACAGTGTAAATCTAGATATATAATCATGAAGGAGACAGTTATACATTCCTAAAATATTTAATTTGAATGATATTACATTTGTTGCAATGTGCTTATTGATATTTCTCTGTCTTGAAGCTGGTGTATTGTTTTCTCAGACTCTAGTGGACTGGTAAAATACTGTAAGAAACTTGTGTTTGGGTAATAATGGATAACTGACCTCTGTATGAACTGATGTTCCTGCCGACCCATCATGACTGTGCCTCTCTCCAGGGCCCTGGTTTGTACTACGTGGACGATAATGGGACGCGTCTGTCAGCCAGCATGTTCTCTACCGGCTGTGGGAGCATGTACGCCTATGGCATAATTGACAGCGGTTACAAGGAGGACATGACGGTAGAGGAGGCGTATGAGCTGGGTCGTCGAGGAATCACTCACGCTACGCACAGGGACGCCTACTCCGGTGGAGTGGTGAACAGTGAGTGGCTCTGAGAACCTTTTGTTTTTCACTTTCAGCATTTTGAGTTATTTTAGGCTTTCAGCTGAAGGGAAAGTGTCCATCAGTTCGTACAATCATTTCTTCAATCAGTGACGTTATGGTCCAAACTGATATGTAATTTCCTGTCAGCCATTATCAAAGACAGCGTTAACCTGTGTGTGTGTGTGTGTGTGTGTGTGTGTGTGTGTGCAGTGTACCACATGCGAGAGGACGGATGGATCAAGGTGTGTAAAGAAGACGTGTCAGAGCTGATCCATCGCTACAGGAAGGGAATGTTCTGAACCTGACCCCGAAACACAGATCAACCTCAACAGTCCCAAAACAGTCCAATCATTGGTTTGATATTTTCAAAATGATGTGACTTTATAATTTTGATTAAGAGATGAAACTTTATTGTGGAGTTTGTGGTTAATTTAGTGTCAGGTCGAGATGATCTCAATGATTTTTAATAAATTAAAAGTCAGTAAATTTAGACAAAACTGGGTCAGACCTTTAATTCGTTATCGTTCTTCACATCATGCAATGTGGGTCCTGAACATGTTGATGCTGTAGCTCTTCAAATGTCATATGTGTGTGTGAACCATATTGTCTGTAAATAAATGGCCGACATGACTGCTCCCAAAACTGAAGCCAAATCATCTGGATCATCCTCCTGCTGGCTGGCTGGGCTGTAGTTCATAGACCATGCCTCCTCTGTGTCAAAATCCACATTAAAGAAAAGTTTTAAAAAGATTGTTTCTGTCATTTTTAGTTGTTTGAGCTGAAGATTGATGTCGATCAAGTGTTCATGTCTTTTGTAAGTTAAGTTTTTTAATTGGATATTTGACGATATAACAGCATGACCGACTCGAGATTGATAAAGCGTATGTTGGGAATTGTATCTTGAAATCTATAAATGTTTTATTTCTACTTTAAGTAGTGGAAGTAAATATTTAGATCACCTGATCATTACAGGAGGATCTATAGAAATACAACGACAAACAGGACGTGCAAAACCTCTGCCAAAAAATAATCCACCTTTAACCTGAGACTTCCTCATCGAGACACTGATCACTGGTCTCGCAGCCGAGGACACGGTTATATCAGTTCATCTAAAAAGTTCGTACTCGTTCATTTGTTGGTAATGCAGCAGCTGTGATGTCATCTGTTGCCGGGCAGAACTCTGGCCTGCAGGTTTTGCCCTCGAGTCACACAGCACATTACATCTAGTTGAATCCAAGCAGCCTAAAAACAAATTCCTTCACAGTTCGGATACTGTCAGTTTCCGGGCAGATTTCAGTTTTCCCAGGAAGTGTGAGCGATAGATCAGTGGATCTGCTCATGTCTGATAATGAAAACACAATCCGAAGTGGTTTTACACAAGACTACAAAAACTAGTGTATAATAACAATAATAATAATGAGATTGTTGAAGTCAGCAGCAAATCAAACATGAACATTTCTTTCACAATAAAACCACCACAATCATTTTCTTGTCATGTGTAAAATGTCTTTGTAATTTTACTGTTGAGAGTCACAGGTTTGACCAAATAGCTTTTTCCTTGCTGCTCTTACAGGTCAAATCCACATTAGTTTATTCTCTGAGACGATAATGAACATTTGAACTTTCACAGATGTGTTGAACTTTTCTACACGTTGAATCACAAAGAGGCAGAAATCCCAGAGAACATCACTTTATTTAAAACACAAGTACAAAAGGAATGAAACAGCAAAGCAGCTTAATTTAACATTTATTAATATTCAAAAACCCGACACAAGAAGAAAAAGTGAGCCTCAATGTTCAGTTTCTACACTGTAAAAATGAAAACTTGAAATTGTGTTACTGTGATTTCTAAATATAATCAATAGAGAATATTTAATGGATTTGTAAACGTATTTGCTTCAACTAACTTTACTAAGTTAAATTTGTAAAGTTGCTGAAGTTAAGTTGGCAAAACACAAAATGGTACGTTTGTGATATGACACGTCTCATGTCTCATCAGGGGAAACGTGACCTAACATCTTAAAGGTGAGTGTTTAGGTTGAATACAGGACAGAAATTCTGGTCCTGCAGCTGCATGTTTTGGCGGTTGTGGCTCAGGAGGTAGACTGGATCGTCCACTCACCAGAGGAGCACAGGTTTGATCCCCAGCTGCTCCAGTCCGCATGTCCAAGTGTCCATAAGCAAGAATCAGAACGCTAAAACTACCCCTGAGAGCTTCGTGGACAATGTGTGTGATTGATGAGTGAATGATAAACACTGTATGAGTGAATGTGACTGAGTGAGTACAGTAAGTGTGTGAGTGATCAACAGGACGATATGAATGTATATAAATGTTCATATGGAGAACGTCACTGCTCAGGGTGATCACTTTCACGTCTGCATGTGGAATAAACTGCTTGAATCCTCTGGAGCCTGACGAGCAGGGACACTAGAACTCACAGCTTTGAGAAAATGTGAAGTTTTTAAACTTACGAAAGATAAGTTATAAAGCAATACATTTTGCACTGTTTGAACGTTTTCATTTTTGCAGTGTAAATGTTAACAAGGCTAAAACTGAAAAGTCCTTTGTCCCTAAAAACTAACAGGAAATATTATCACAACATTTCATATGAGATACTTAAAACATCCCACAACCCTTTTATAATCTCAACTCAAAAGAACTTTAAAGATGAAGAACACAGCAAAGCATGAATATAACCCCCCCCCAAAAAAAGAAAGTCTTGATTAATTAATTTCTTGTTCAGGGCCAAAATAGAAATAAAATAAAATCTGAATATTTACACTTTAACTGGAAAATAAATTTAGTACTGAAGCTTGTGTGTGACAAGAACTCATTATTGTGTGTAATTTATGAAGTTATTTGAATTCTATTAACATTGATTGCATCACTTGTCCAAATCCCACCAGATTCAACGCTTCACTTCCTTGGGCCCTGAACAACACACAGGTCCAGTGTGAAGCTGATGAAATGAACGGTTCTCGAGATACGTGAGTCACAAACCAACAGATTTATGGAATCATGAGACAGATTATATTTCCAGACCCAGAGATATGGATGTATGGGTGTCTATATGTATATTTAGATTTGTATTATTTTAATGATTTTACAAGGATGCCCCAACACCAGGAATATTAAACTGTTACTAAGATGATCTTTAAAATAATTGTATTTGAACAGTGTTGTGATACTTTCATTGTTTTTGAAAATGTGTTTTACTTCACTCCAGATAAAGAAATAGTAATAATCCTCATTTGATTTATCAATATTTAAACAAACGTTTAGCAGAGGGAAGTTTATATTTCTTATTTTTAACTGAAAGATCAAATTTAATCAACGCCACCTTTTATTTTTAAAATTTGTCAGTTGTGTTGATTGTATTTCAGTCAATGTCTGACCCTGATATCACTTTATGATTTGAGTGATGAATAATCAATGAGTTCCCAGCGTAAGGGGGAGACTGTGGTGACACTGCTTCTCGTCCATAAACCTGAAGAGAGAGAGAGGAAAAAAAATGAAATGTTCAGTTCCACAAAGCCACGTATTTTATGTATTTACAGTATTGAGACCTAATATTTCCATGATTCTCTCAGTGAAATTAAAGTTTACTCAGATAAAATACGCTAATCTTAAGTTGATACATCCTTAATATTGGATTAATTAACATTTTAATTGTTGTGTCACTGCTGATATTTGAGTTTTAAGTCAACATTTAATCTGTCCTATTAATGTGAAGGTTTCTGATCTGTGCCTCGCTCTCAACAGATTATTTTATTTCTAATTAAAACAGAGGTTTTACACATGATCACACACATGTTACTTTGAACTCAGTTTGAGTCAGTTTTGTTGAACAGATGAAGCAACTCACTGTGTTCAGGAGGACGTCTCACTTGGAGAATTAGAACCTCCATCACCTGATCTCAGCGGCTGTGAGGAACCTGGATCTTTTCCAGCTGTGAGGTCAGAAACACATCATTAGTCCATCCTCCTCTGAACAGACACTTTCATTACAAACCACCAACACTGCAGGGAACAGTCCTGAAAACTCTCTTCAGCACAAAATGAACCCTATCTAATCTACAGAGGGTTTACTAGAGTCCTGCACTGGGGCAGGTTCCTGTGGGGAGACTCATAACCACTGAAATAAATATGGGCAGTAGTGTAGACGAGGCCTGAGTGAACATTTGTGGACATTTTGAAGACATTGAGTGATGTGATGTCCTCATGAAGCATGTGAGTATAAAAAGAAAACAGAATAGAAATAGAAGCTTTACTTACGAAGTGAAGTACATTGGGCTGAAATATAAAGAAAATACAAATGATTTCAGTTATTACAGTAACAACACAAACTGAATTGTGTCATGTTTTTCTCTGGTGGCGATCCTCCTCAAACGATCGACAACATTCTGTCACTTGTTATTGTTTGTGTGCTGGACGCTGTGTGCAGAGCTTTTTATAAACAGTCTATGGTTCAGAGGGAAGTTAGAAAACTTTGAGTGAACCCTGCAGCTCTTGAAACAGAAGTTGGTGTGTGAGGAACTGAAGTTAGTTTCATGAGGTTTGATCTGAACAAGCATTAATTAGGCTTCTGTGTTGGTCTCTCACCTTTCTTCTTCCTGTACACGATGAATCCAATGACAGCGCCGACGACAGCGAGAGCGACCACTGCAGCGATGATGATGATGATGATGGTCATGTCGGTGGGCTTGTCTGTTGAGTGAATAATAAAACAAAGCATCACAACCTGAACTGATGAAGCAGGTTGATCGACAAGAATCTCCCTGAACCACAATCCTGTCCTGAGACACAACAAACACACACACAGTCACTAAACGTGTGAGTTTGTCCTGCTGTTGTTTCTACTTTCAGTTTTCATCTGTACATAATAACTGTATCTGTGCTTATTCACGCTGGTTTGTTTTAAACTTTACTTCCAGTAACTGAATCATTTCATGGACTCATCTTCTACAACAGAGCAGCAGCCGAGTCTTAACAGAGACTTTAATGTTCACATGTTGAAATCAGAGTCTAATGAAATAAACACAGACGACACGTCTCCACTTCCTCCCACTTTCCAGAAATGAAGATAAAGTCATGTCGTCCGTCTTTATTTACAGTCACTGGTTGAACTGGTTATAAACTGCCTGAAGACATGAAACTAACTCTCTGTTGTTACTCGAGGTGAAGAACAAGAGATTTGTTAGTTTGTTCTGCTTCATTAATTCTGTAGAATAAAAGTTTTCATATCAAACATCCACACTGATCTCAGTATGTCTGTGAAAGGCTCAGATCTGACCAGTGATAAACCAGTCTGGCTCCAGTTGAGACCTGCAGAAACACTTCATGGAATAAAATCCTACAAGTGAATTTAAACTATTATAAATGTGTAAATCTAATTGATCAATGATAATAATAATAGTAATAAAATCGCAGTCACTGTTGCAGACACATTAAAACTCACTTCATTTATTCTTTTATTTTTCAGCGTCACATGATGGTGAAGGGGGGGGGGCAAATGCACTGGTTTGACACAGATCTAAACTGATTTATATACATTGATGGACTGTTACTGTAGATGAAATGTGTGTTTCCCAGTGTCATCACTGGTTCCAGTCTCACCTCTGTTGGACTGGACTGAGTCTTTGTCCAGTTTGGTGACGATGTCCTCCTTCACACCAGAGATCTGGAACACACACTCGTAGCTCCTCCAGTCTTCAGGGGAGATGGAGGAAACCTTCAGGTCAGAGCTCATCTGGAAGGTTCCATCATGGTTGGGGAGAACCTCTCCACGGTACACGTCCTCATGAAGCTCCTCCCCTTCTCTCCTCCAGAACAACATGGCGCTGTCGGGGAAGAAACCTGTAGCGTGGCAGGTGACTGGAGAGGAGGGAGACTTCTGGAGGAGAGAAATCCTGGGAAGCTCTGGGGAGGAGAAAGAAAGACAGTTTATGGGTTATTATAATGTGTTGCAAAATAATAATATCATTCCTGTTTGATTCCATTCATGTTGCATTAGTCATGTTTGTTAATATAAGAGACAAGTGAACAAACTGTGAGATGTGAGTGAGAGACAGAGGCTGAAGTGATGAAAAGACACTGGGGTGGACGATATGACGTAAAAGTAATATCACAGTATGTATTCACAGGTTTTATATCACAGTATTTATGAAGTAACCTTCCTGTAGTGGACAGGTCCTGATCACTTCTGATTAATGTTGGTCTTTTGTGTTAAAGTGTAAAGTGAGTGCAGGTCGGTCGGGCAGTGAGGAGGGAGGAGGCTCCGGCTGGGTCTCAATTCAGGGACGGCTTCCTTCAGAGGACCCGGTCTAATCCATTCATCAGTGACTCCAAGTGAACTGTGCCAGATGTAATGAAGTCCCCTAGGGGCAGTGCTATTCTTTCACAGTAACATGAGGTCACTGTGACCTTGACCTTTGACCTCCAGGCACCAAAATCTAATCAATGACCATCATCTTTGAGTTCATTTGAAAGTTTGTACCAAATCTGAATCTAATCTTATGATATCATCTTAAAAAAAACATAAATATACTTTCTACCAGCACCTTGACCTTTTGACCTTTCATTCATTTGTCATTTGTGAGTCAAAGTAAATGTTTGTGTCAAATGATAACAGACAGGGAGCCGACTGAGTCCAGCAGGTGTTTGTGTGTTTGCTCTCGTTCGCTGCCACAGAGAAAGAAAGAGGAACATTGAGTTGATGGAGGTTCTGTGATGTCACCTGTTCTCAGCAGAGAGCTCTTCCCGTGCTCCAGGTAAATCTTCACCCGGGAAGGACAATGCTGGAGGTAGAAGTTCTTATTCTGAGCGAGTCGAGCTTTATTCTGATCCCACTTCAGTTTGGTGATGACACTCTGTGGTTTAGGAGCGATCCACGTCTCTGTCTCCAGGTCCAATGATATGAAGTCTTCTCCATCATAACCAATCTGACTAAAACCTTTAACTTCTCCAGTCTCATCGTCCCATTCACATCCGTCCATCCACTGGAAAATGTGAACACCTGAGAGAGAGACAGAGATCTGAGCTGTTATATCACATCTTCACCACACACACAGAGACACACACAGACAGACACACACAGAGAGACACACACACAGAGACACACACAGAGAGACACACACAGACACACACAGAGAGAGACACACACACACAGAGAAAGACACACACAGAGAGACACACACACAGAGAGACACACACACAGAGACACACACACAGAGAGACACACAAACACACACACACACACAGATAAACACATAAAACACACACACAGACAGACACACACAGAGAGACACACAGACAGACACACACACAGAGAGACACACACACAGAGACACACACAGAGACACACAGAGAGAGACACACACACACAGAGAAAGACACACACAGAGAGACACACACACAGAGAGACACACACACAGAGAGACACACAAACACAAATACACGCACACACAGACACACACACACACAAAGAGATTCACAGAGACAAACAAACAGAGAGACACAGAGACACACACACACACAGAGACACAAACGCACACAGAGACACATACACACACACAAACACAGAGAGAGACACAGACACACAGAGTACACACACATAGACACATGCACACACATAGAGATACACACACATAGACACATACACACACACAAACACATTCGCACATACAGAGGACAACCACAGAGACACACACACACAAACACAAACGCACATACAGAGGACACACACACACAGACACACAAACACACGCACACACATTCTCACCTTCACACACACACACACACACACACACACACACACACAGATACACACACAGACACACACATAGACAGACACACACACACATAGACAGAAACACACACACAAAGACAGACACACAAAGACAGACACACAAAAACACACACACAAACACTGACACACACATACAGACAAACACACTCACTCACACACACACACGCACACAAAGAGACACAAACACACTCACACAGACACACTCTCACATACACAGAGAAAAAGACACAAACTCACACACATGTACACACAATCACACACACACACACAATCACACACACACATAAACACGCAAACACAAATACACACACACATAAACTCACACACACAGACACATACACAATCTCACTCACACTCATAAAGACACACACAATCATATTCACACACACACACCAAAACATACACAAACTCTCTCAGATTAACAATTACACTAACACCAAAACATGCACACACAATCACACGCACACTCACACAGTTGCGCACACATAATCCTACGTACACACTCACACACATAAACACGCACACACAATCATAAGCATACAAACAATCACACTCAGACACCAAAACATGCACACACAATCATAAACACATTAACACAAACGCGCACACCCAATCACATTCACGCACCTGTACACGATCACACTCACACATACAAATGCACTAACACAATCAAATACACACACACATAAACTCACACACACAGACACATACACAATCTCACTCACACTCATAAAGACACACACAATCATATTCACACACACACACCAAAACATACACAAACTCTCTCAGATTAACAATTACACTAACACCAAAACATGCACACACAATCACACGCACACTCACACAGTTGCGCACACATAATCCTACGTACACACTCACACACATAAACACGCACACACAATCATAAGCATACAAACAATCACACTCAGACACCAAAACATGCACACACAATCATAAACACATTAACACAAACGCGCACACCCAATCACATTCACGCACCTGTACACGATCACACTCACACATACAAATGCACTAACACAATCACATGCACACGCACACAACCACACTTACACATGCAAACGCACAATCACATGCACACTCACACATTAACACACAATCATATTCACACATACACTTCCACATACACACACACACACACACAGATACACACACACACACACATAGACAGACACACACACACAAAGACAGACACACAAAGAAAGACACACAAAAACACACACACACACAGACACTGACACACACATACAGACAAACACACTCACTCACACACACACACTCTCACATGCACAGAGAAAAAGACACATAAACACGCAAACACAAATACACACACACATAAACTCACACACACAGACACGTACACAATCTCACTCACACTCATAAAGACACACACAATCATATTCACACACACACCAAAACATACACAAACTCTCTCAGATTAACAATTACACTAACACCAAAACATGCACACACAATCACATGCACACTCACACAGTTGCGCACACATAATCCTACGTACACACTCACACACATAAACACGCACACACAATCATAGGCATACACACAATCACACTCAGACACCAAAACATGCACACACAATCATAAACACATTAACACAAACGCGCACACCCAATCACATTCACGCACCTGTACACGATCACACTCACACATACAAATGCACTAACACAATCACATGCACACGCACACAACCACACTTACACATGCAAACGCACTAACACAATCACATGCACACTCACACATTAACACACAATCATATTCACACATACACTTCCACACAAATACACTCACAAACACACAACCTCACCCATTTAAAAACACAGAATTTGTTTTTATCAAGTAAAAAAAATGTTTCACAGTTTCACATTTTCACAATTTTCTGATGTTTTCTTCAGTTCAAGTAATTGATTTATAAAAAATTTGTATAATCAGCAAGAATGATGAGTTTGAACTTTAAATATATAAAATAAACAGCAGAGCAGCAGGTTAATGTCCCTGTGCTGACCACAGTGTTTCCACAAAGTAGATTAGATTCACACAAACACAGAGTCAAAGCCAGAAGACATTTATATACTGTAGTTCTGAAAAGACATTTAACTTATGATCTGATCAGCAGAAAATAATAAAGATCAACAACTGTGAATGAGTTGTTATCAGTAAACTCAGTGGAAGGATGTGTTGTGGGTCAGAGAAGAACTCATGAAACTCAGGATCAGATCAGGGGCTGATCCAGGATCAGCTTTTATCTCTTTAGGGTTTTCAACGTTTTCCTTGATTTTCAGAGAGAAACTTGTGAATCATGATGAAACAAATAAAACACGTTTAGGAGACGGATGTTAATGAGTGACAGGTGGGCCTTGGTGGAGGTTTGTACTCCACTGAGGGAGGTTCTAGTTTGATGCTACAGAAATATGTGTTTGTGTCTGTGTGTGTGTGTGAAATAGAGGGAGTGTGAGTGTGTGTGTGAGTGTATGTGTGTGTGTGAGAGAGACAGTGCATGTTAGTGTGTTTGTGTCTGTGTGCGTGAGAATGTGTGTCTATGTGTGAGTGTGTTTGTGTCTGGGTGCGTGAGAGTGCGTGAGAGTGTGTGTGTGTGTGAGTGTGCGTGGGTATGAGAATGTGTGTCTGTTTGTGAGTGTGTCTGTGTATGTGTGTTTATGTCTGTGAATATGATTGTGTGTCTGTGTGTGTGTATGTGTGATTTTCTGTGACTGTGTGAATTTGATTGTGTCTGTGTTTGTTTGTGTAAGTGTGTGTTAATGTGTGTTTGAGAGTGTGTGTATGTGTGTGTGTTGTGTTGTTATTAGAGAGTGAAATGTAAACAAACCTCCAGTTTGGTTGAAGCGTTCCTTTACGATGTCGATGTTGTTTTTGAAGACCTGCTGGTGACCCAAAAGGATCCCAGTCTGACTCTCCCAGTACTGTTCATCAGTTGCCTTTAACATCCAGTCCTGTTTGGGTTCTGATTTCATTGTGTTGCTGTCATAGTATTCGGTCTGAACGTCATCAATCAAAGTAACATACACAAACTCTGGAAAGTTTGGGACTTGAGACGACGCAGTGTAGAAATTCTTCATAGAGTGAATCCCTGCAAAGAAAAAGTTCAAGTCATGACTTTAGTTTTCAGACTGTTTTATAAATCACTCAGAAACATTTGACGACAATAACAATATGACAACATTTTCATAAGATTGTCAACATTATTTCTGATTTAGATCCATCGACTGAAAATAATTCATATGTGTGTTTGGCTCTGATTCCTAAGATGTCAAAGTCAAGTAATTGAGACTTGATGTTTAAATGTTGAACATAAGCTTCATTATGAATAACTATGAATCTAATAATGCGTCCATACAGAACTTGAATTAAGAAAATAAACATATTCTGTAAAAATGCAAGTGTGCAAACATAAAGGCTGAAACCTTCATCTCTGTGACAGACTCACATCAAGCAGTCCAGCTTCAGTGCAGATGTTATCACATTAGAAAGTATTAACATCTGTCAGTTATTAATCATGGAGGCAGCCTCGTCCTGATTCTCTGTCTCCCTGCTTCTTTTCACTGACATCATTTACATTAGAGATGAATTCGTGTATTGTGTTAGTAACAATGTGTGTTGATTGTGTTCGAGTAGGAGGTCACATTGATAACAGATCATTAAATAGTAATATCTCATGTCAGTGACGTCACTCACGGTCTTTATCAGCCTACATGATGTTGAACATTGTACCAACAAAGCAGGAAGCTGTTTGTGCTCAGCAGGTTCCTGTTAATATGGAAACAGCGCCATCTACTGACTACGATAAAAAAAACTGAGTCGTCGTCTTATTTGTTAGTTTCCACAGTTTAGATGAATAACTGAGGTGTTTGAGTCGCTGGGAGATGAATCATAAATAATCTAAATGATGCTAAAATCTTTATATTTGCATATCTAACAGTCTTGATTCATATCAACAGATTGAACCTGTTATTTCTTCATAACTGTTTATAAACCAACTTGAAACATGAGACACGTCATGAATAACTAAGTCTGAAATAATAAAGTTCATAATGTGCACGAGACAAGAACTTTGTTTTATCGCTGAGTTTAAACGTGGCTTCGTGTTTCACTGGTTCCTGATTCATCGGAGTCTGTTGAACTCTTTCGTTTCAGACTCGCTGCGTCATTTCGTCCAGAACCAGTTCGGACCGAGTGGATCTTAATGGTTCTGACCAGAGTAAGAAATCAAGTAACGGTCAGGATCCAAAGAAACAAAACTCCCTGTTCAGTTGATCTGTTCAGAAATATAATACAATCTTTCCTTCTTAAATCAAGTCTTTGAAACATAATTAAACTTCTAGATTCTGCAGCGAAGGAACCAAACATCAAACATTACAATAGACCTCAAATCATTTTAGTGTCTTTTAAAAACATGGAGCATTTTTCTTTTCACTTCAAATCGACCAAACACAATAAAACAAAGTAGAAACGTGACTTTAACTCACGAGCCGTCGCGCTGTGTGCTCCTGCCAGTAGAAGCAGGGAAAGAACAGTGAACATGGTGAACGGTGGTGTGTTCCTCTTCACTGGACTGAAGGTAGATGAGCTCCTGTCTCCACATAGAGAGAGAGACAGACTGTGGAGAAAAGAGACGGAACCAGGGAGATGAGGACAAACTGTGAGGCGGGGACATCCTCTGAGCCAATGGGAATTTAGAATCAGCCTCTACGTCACTTAAAACTGGGTGAAACTCATCCACTGAGGTTGTAGAAGGAAAAGTGAAAGTAACGAACTGCGTAGATTTATAACTTCACACCATGTATAGTCCAATAATATGTTTTTAAGATAATTTATTGGTAGTGCAACACATGTGTAAGATAATGTGTTTATTGTATTATTGTATTTTTATGATATTGTACTTGTAGGATAATGTATTTGTAATATATTGTACTTGTGGGATAATGTACTTGTAGTATATTGTACTTGAAGGATAATGTATTTGTAGGATAATATATTTTTTAAGATCATTTATAGGTAGTGCAACACATTTGTAAGATAATCTGTTTATAGGAGTATTGTATTTGTAGCATAATGTATTTATACCAGCGCAGTTTTACATCTTTACTACACATTTATATTTTCCAAGATTCATACGAGGTCACCATGACCTCTACTTGTGACCTCTGAAATCTGACCAGTTCATCTCAAGTTGAAGAAATTCCCTCTCAGAGGTCAGACGTCACATTCCAGAGGCCAAAACATATTTTGTGAGACCAGGTCCACTTCACCTTTGACCTTTGACCAACACAACTAATCAGTTCGTTCAGAATCCAAACTTGTACCAAATCTAAATATCAGAAACCCCCCACACACACATAGGCAAACAATTAACTATGACAGATGAGCCCCATTGTTAAGACAGACAATTTAATAACACAAGATAGTAACGTGAAGTCGTATTTTACGTCTGTTTCACTCACAAGATAAATAACACAACCGAAGCAGAAAGAGAACACAAGCATCAGATCAGACTCAGTTCTGTTGTGTTGCTGAAAACTGCTCAGACAAGAGAAACTTAACTCTTGTGTTGATGATTGAACAGCTGATGTTGTGTTTCATTTTCTGTTTCACTCTCGACTTTCTGTTCACCAAGCACTTTATAAAATGTCTCATCATTCGTGTTCCACTGAATCGATGTTTACGACACTGAGGCTTGGTGGAGAAAGTTTCATCCCACACTCGACCATCAGAGTTCACTGAGACACTTCAACAGAGACACTGTGAGGGAGTGATGTCAACACATTGAAAACCTGGGCTCTGTCCCACTGTGAAGGTCCCAACACACACCTGAGGGCTCGTGTGTGAGAGGAGTAAAGAAATGTTTTATATATACAGTATATTATATTATATTTTGGTTTTGGATAAGGATTTACTGAAGGTTTAGTTTAAAGGTAGGACTGAAGGTTTGAGTACGTCTCCAGAAAAACAATGTCAGTCGATAAAATGTCCTCTGAAATCATGGAGGAGGACAGTGTTTATATGTGTGTGTCTGTGTGTGTTTGGGTTAGATCTCTTGTTCAGTTCTCAGTCACAGTGCCACAGCGCCCCCACCAGGCACAAACAGCACATCCCTGTTTCTGGTAAATCACATGACTGTTCGCTTTTCTTTGGTGATATGACACTGAGTCCTGATGCTTTGATCTGAGGGCGGATCACTGTGATGATGTAATTTGTCTCTTTCAGGAAACTGAGGCTTCTTGTTCTCCTCGTTTGTCCACATTCTGCACAAACACAATCAAAGGTAAACAGTGACCACACTTTGTCATGTAACACACACACACAAACACAAACAAAATACAGATAAAGTGTGGACATTCACTGAAAAATGACAAGACACTGCATCATATAAAGGAAAATATATGATGCAATAATCTCATAAATTTTTTTTGCATGTTAAAAGTATATGTGAATATGGGCTGTGAACTTTTTGATGGTGACTCATCCAGATGAGACCTAAAGCTTATTCAAGACCAACTCGTGTTTGTGTTTCTCATGACCTTGTGTGACCTCTGTCCAGATTCTCCTCCGGAAAACCTGCAGAGAAATAATAATAATAATAATATTGATAATATTGTTTTTAAAGGGGGGAAATCAAAAGAAAACCTAAATACACACGTATTAGTAGTAATTAAATAATTCATACATAATTTCGTATTTAGATTAATTAATGAATCTAATCCATTTAGAACAAACAATTAAACTAAACATGAGCTTGGAATAGAATATGTTTTACTGACAACTTCTAGTAGGGTTGATTATTTTTGTTTCGGTTCCTCCTCAGTTCTATTACTTCAGGGAGGTGGTTTTCGTCTGCATTTGTTTGTTTGTTTGTGCGTTGTTGTGTGTGTGTGTGTTTGTGGGGGGGGGGCGGGCATTCAGATTCAGTGATTTAGGTTTTTGTTGAACATTTGGATTTTAGAGAATAATTTATGGTTCTTGAAAGATGTTGTGTTTTGTACTTCGGGGCCACTGTACATCACTGTAACACATGCTTTTTATACGGTTTTATTTCGAAATCACAACCGGAACATGAATTGTTTTTCGTGGCTGACTTGACAAACTGTGTGTCGGTGAAAGTGAAACTAAAATGAAAATGGACTTGAGGGGAAAACCACTGATCTCTCCACACTAGAGTCTGAGTGTTATCAGCAGCTCGGAGAAGAATCTGTCAGCAGAAGAGAAACAAACATCATGACCGACTTTTCTACCATTTATAAACTCTGCCTGCTCACTGTCACCTGCTGCCTCCAAGGTAGGTTCACCTTTCTGTGTCGTTTTAGAAACAGGAAACACACATTCATGTAGAGATCAACTCTCCATCTGGCATGTAATACAATAACTAACGGTCCCTCAACACAAATGGAAATTTGATTCCTAATGTTAATTAGTATTTATGACACCGAAGTCTTTTTTTAACTCATAAGGAAGGATATACTTTATACACTCAACTTGTACTTTCATTTTATTGTAATACAGTAAAACGTGACTGAGTCATATATGAACCGTATTTCGCATAAAGACACAGTTACTTTGTCAGATATCTTATTTAATTTATTTGGCCCATGTGAGATCATTTCTTTAAACTTTCAGTATATTTCTGAATGGAGTCTGGTTTGAAGCGTGCAGTGGCGTTGTTCACCCCGCCCTCTCGTGCTGGAAAATGTTATTACACAAAGCTAGAAAACGAAAATGCAGAGTGAACTAAAAAACTAATAATAATAATAATGATCATATTGTTGTTGTTACCTGGACTTTATCAGAGTTTTACTGTTATTTTGAACCGCTATATTTTAATATTTTCACAGAAGACATTATGTATAATTCATTTTAATTTTTCATTTCCTATGACACTGAAATTGCAACATACTTATTAGTGAATGTGACTATAGCAGGTTAACTCTGTGTTTCACTGGTAAACACAAGGGGACTGAGGGAGTATTGCCACCACTGATTACACATTAATACGGGCTATAATATCAGTAATGTGTAATCTTGTTAAACTCATGTTTAAAACTTTATTACTCTTATTTCTCTGTCATCTTCTTGTTAAATTGTCTAAAGCCTGCAGCAGCAGCAGCAGCAGCAGCAGCGGCAGCAGGTGTCCGGCGGTGGAGTGCTGGTTAGTCCAGGACCATGTGGGTCGTAGAGGAGCAACGACCCAGGAGAAGTCTCTGCTTCATATCAGGACAGACGCAAACAGCCGAGACGCAGCGTCAGAACAGCTTCCCTCCGACATCGACCCGGACAGAGTCTTCTTTATTACAGGTGAGCTCAGAATGAGACAGACGGGACCTTGCTGCCGCGGCTCGTCCCTCCCGATATCTACCACGCAGTCTCTGGCTCCAAATGCACAAGATGGCAGCCTTCGTATTCAGGATGTTTAGGCTTCATCTCCGGATGTCTGGAGGAAGTGGAGACGCGTTGTCCATCTTTAACTACAGTTCATTGTCACATGTTAACTTTCTGACTCTGTCCTCAGACCCGGCTGCCACGCTCTGCCACCAGTCCCTCAGCCCCCCCACCAGAGGCTCGGTGCAGAAGGCCCAGTGTGAGATCAGCCCCTTCCTGCATCAGCCCTCCACGCTCCAATGGGTTGCTCCACTCACAGTCTCTGGCTTCAGCCCCGTGTACCTGCAAGCTGATTGGTTCTCGGCTGCGCTGCTGGGGCTCAACAAACAGCTGGTCATTGCCAGCATCATGCGGGCTCCCACGGCAACCAAAGAGCCAAATGGTAACACTGAGGAAAATGTTGATCATACCTGAGTTGTGTGTGGTAGTTTGAATCTCTCCCTCCTCACCGTCTGTTTCCTCAGTGATCCTGAGTGTCAGCAGTAAAACCGTCTCGGTGCAGGCCCGGCTCGGGGAGCCAGTGCTGCTGGACTGTGGTTTCTGGGTCGATCCTTCCTCGCCTCTGTCCGGCTCGGGTTTCGCCGTCGAGTGGCGTTACCAGTTCAGAGGCAAAGGACGACTGGTTCTGGCTTACGACGGCAAGACAGACCGTGTGGCTGACACCCAGGAGGAAGGGGCCACACTGGACTTTGAGGGTTTGCACCAGAAAGGAAATGCTTCCCTGATCCTGCAGGAGACGAAAGTGCGTCACTCGGGGACGTATATCTGCACCGTGCACCTGCCGTACCTCCAGGCTCAGGTGGCGATGGAGCTTGAGATCGTTGGTGAGGGAAAAGATGATGTTCACACCACTGTTGTTTGTTTTTTATTTTTTTATTTATTTATTGTAAACAAGATCGCACAAAAACAATGGAGCAGATTTTCAGTAAATTTGGTGGAAGGATGTGGTTTGAGTCCGGGAAGAATCATATCTGTCCACTCTAACCTTTTGGCTTTCAATCAGTATTAATCTCTGTCTAAACTCAAATGCATGGAGACGCAGCTCTATCAACCCCCCCCGCCCCCCGCCCCCCTTCGCTGGGTGCCTGGGAATTGTCACAGATTGCACAGCATTTGCTTTCAAACCAAACTGAAATACACAAGTTGTAGAATTAGCACCAGCTCTGTAATAAACGTGATTCCATTGGGAACAAGAGTAAAATGATGAACCTTCTCTTGTTTGTTTTCAGAACCTCCATCCCTCTCCATCCACCCCTCCCCTCTGCCCCTCGCTGTTCCCGGACAGACTCTGGTTGTCCAGTGTGAAGCGTCCGGCTTCGCCCCGCTCTCCCTGGAGCTGAGCTGGGAGTTTAAAGGCGCAGATGGGAAGTCCAGAGCTCTGGAATCAGCCAGCGTAACGGGCCACAGGCAGGCGTGGGATGGAACCTACGGCCAGAGTGCCCGGCTGGAGCTGGACACCTCTAACCTGGGCATGGGGGGGGAGCTCACCTGTGTGGCCGTCCACCCTGGAGGCACACGACGGGCCAGCACGGCCCTCAGTGTCATCGGTAATGTGGAGGAATTTGGTTTTGTTAATATTAGATACGGGTCAAGTTTGAAATAAAAGCAAAGAGTCAAAGTAATGTTGATGTAAACTGATGTTCAACATTTTCATTTCATCCTTTACAGGAATAGGCCTTCATGGGGGATCGTTTTAACTAGTTTTCTACATGTGACACTGAAATGTTACAGATTAAATGATTATTTTTTATCCTGATTGACAATGAAGAAGCAAATCTGATATGAGAGAATCCATTAAGGCTTGAATTGTGTGTTCTTCTCTGTTACAGGATTCGGTTCTCCGTCTATCGAGGACTCCATGGCGATGGTTGGTGTGGCGCTCGTGCTCTACGGTCTCATCAAGTTCGTCTCCTGGACCGTTTCCAGCTCAGGTATCAAATCAAACAGCAGCAATTGAACTGAAACATTATTTCTAAACTGAAAATAATAATATAATTCATGTGAATGATCTGAACCATTTAGTGGTTTCAAGCTGCTAAAGGCTGGATACTCTCTCACCATCTATCTATTCCTCTCAGACATCTCTGTCTGTCGGTGTTTTGCAAATCTCAAGAACAATTCATCTAATCAGCTTTTCATGTGAATGGTTGAAGGTCCTGTTCAGTGTTGTGTCGAATTCAGAGCAGTTTGATAACTTCGATATTAATGAACTCTGACTAAACAGGCGACCAGCACTTTGTACAAACAACAGGTTCAGGGAAACGAACACTGCTTCTGCAGTTCAGCTTCTGCACATGAAGGCGAACTTCTCTGAGCTTTAAATAAACAGGCGAAGAGCTCTGAGCAGCAGCAGCAGGTCTTTACTCCAGCTTCTGTGGACTGAGTCCTGCAGCTGAGCTTTATTTCCTGTGGCTCAATTACTGCAGGTCATTTTAACAGTCTCAGAGAAATCACACAAGGACAAATAGAACGGTTTAGAATGGACACTGCTTTAATATTAATAGAATTGAATAAAACTAAACATACTTTTTTTTAAAGTGTGAGATGTGTCAATATGTTTTTTATCTGTCTGTTGTTTATTTCACTGTTTACAGGCACCGATGTGGCAGATAAAGTGGAAAAGGTAACTTTTCAAACACCTATAATAATAAGAATGAAATATTTCTGAATGTGTTTAGATAAGTGTTGTATCTTTTTGGAGCTGCTCTGTGAGGCTCACCTCTCCATAATAACTTTCCACATTGCCCTCTGACAGAAAGAGAAGTAAAGAAGTCGACTGAGGAGTGACACTGAGCCACCAGCACCACCCGTCTGCTTTGAAAACTCTGGAGCAATGTTTTTATTTTTCTTTCTGACAATTATGTCGAGCTTAGCGATAAATATGTGTGAACATTTGTTTTTTAGAGGTTATTATTTTCTACAGATCTTGTTGGACGCCTGCTTTAGCTTAATTTAATTCTGTTTTAACTATTCTCACATTATATATTTAGTGCAAAGTAATAAGAGGCAGGAATCAGGTACGTTTGAAAGGAAAGGGGTTTCGGCTCATCTAAAAAAATCCTGTTGTATGATTCTCCTGTAAATTGACATATTGATGGAAACTGGATCATATTACAAACACTGGAAATAGAACAACAAATATGTGTGATGATGCTCCCTGTACAACAGTGATCACCACTGAGAAGGAAAACAGCTGAGTGTATATGCATGTGTGTGTTTGTGTGTGTGTGGTAAAGTGGGAGATGGGGCATGCCACCACCAACCAAAAGGTCGGTGGGTCGATCCCCGGCTGCTCAGAAGTGTCTTTGATCAGGATACTGAACTGAGCTGCCCCCTGATGTGCTGCGCTGGCAATGTGACTGATGTGTGTGTAGAAGTGCAGTTTGAATGTGTGTGTGAGTGTGTTGTCATTAAGATTAGAAAAGACCTCTTTATATAAATGGTCCATTTAATGTTCGACAAAAACTTTCCAAACTTAATCTGGTTTTGTTTAAAAGAAACGTGACGAATTCTGATATTTGTAATTTGTGTGTTATTTCGGTTTTGTCATCACATGTTGCTTATTAGTTTCACTGTGTGTTAGTGAGTGTGTGTCTGTCGTTCAGAATAATGTAGGAATGATGCTGTTTCTATTAGAAAATAAAATGTACTTAGAAAGGAGAAGATAATGACACAAACAGATAATTCTAGTGGATGAAAAATAAAGAATTTGGAACGATTTAAATGAAACATATCAATGTATAATTGAAGTCTTCTTTGTGGGTGTAATAACATTACATACATTTCTGTTGTCTTGGTTTTCTTGCAAAGTAGTTGTGCACCACATTGTGCAAATAAAACAGTTCACAATTTGTACGTTGTATAAAAAAAAATGCTTCATGAACATTCATGACTAAAATATATGGAACATTATTATTATAGCTATTGTGACCGGTTCTTTCAAAAAAATCAAGGGGACCCGTAAACTAGTATTATGAGTCAATGTGACTTCCGTTGTTCTTTTCAGAATAAAACGGCGTAGTGAACGTGCACTACTATTTCGTACAGAATTAGATCAAAACCTGAACTCATATCACAATGTTAAGGGAAAAAACATTCCTGGATCTGTCCACAACATGTAACGAGTTCCTGCCTGGCCCAGAACACATCCTCCCACCAAGTCTAATTATAATCCATCAAGTAGTTTTTGTGTGATCTTGCTGACAATCAAACAAGTAATAAGACGTTAAATGGTGAAAAAAACAAGTATTTGATTATGATAATAGTTGCTGATTAATCTTGACGAATAGATCAAAAGACTTATTGTTGCTACTTAGTTTAGTTTTATTGAAATGTGAGTGCTGAAAAAGTTATTTTGTTCTTTGTGTGTTACTGTTATTAGTCTATCATCACAGAAGCTGTCATATTTCCTGTCTGATCTAAATGTTCCAGCTGTCTGTTGCTTCTACAACATCCTGCAGTATCAGTTTCCTTGATCAACATTCTCCTGTTTGTATTTCCTGAAAGCAGAAAGAACCAGTGTGTTGGATGGCGGTGGCTCCCGCCTCGATGGCGGATAAGATCATAGTCCTTGACGATGATGAAGAGGAGAGTGCTCAACCCTCCTCTGCTGCTTCCACCTCGTCCACGGAGCATCAAGCCAAACATGTCTCCCCACTCAAAGCACAGCAGCCGCTTCCCCACATTACATCTGGTTGAGCCTAAAAACTGATTCCTTCACAGTTCAGATGTCATCAGTATCCGGGCAGATTTCAGTTTTACCAGGAAGAAGCAAAGCACCGCTCTGATCTGAGTGAGTGTGAGCGAGAGATCAGTGGATCTGCTCATGTCTGATGATGAAAACACACATCACAAAGGCTTTTACACGACAAAAAACTACTGTATATAATAATAATAATGAGATTATTAAAGACAGCAGCAAATGAAACATGAGATTTACTTCATAATAAAAGCACCACAATCATTTTCTTGTCATGTGTAAAATGTCTTTGTCATTTTCCTATTGAGAGTCACAGGTTTGACCAAATAGCTTTTTCCTTGCTGCTCTTACAGGTCAAATCCACATTAGTTTATTCTCTGGGACGATGATGAACATTTGAACTTTCACAGATGTGTTGAACTTTTCTACACGTTGAATCACAAAGAGGCAGAAATCCCAGAGAACATCACTTTATTAAAAACAGAAGTACAAAAGGAATGAAACAGCAAAGCAGCTTAATTTAACATTTATATAAAAACCCGACACAAGAAGATAAATTGAGCCTCAACGTTCAGTTTCTACACTGTAAAAATGAAAAGTGAAATTGTGTTACTACGATTTCTAAATATAATCAATAGAGAATATTTAACAGATTTGTAAACGTATTTGTCTTCAACTAACTTTACTAAGTTAAATTTGTAAAGTTGAAGTTAAGTTGGCAAAACACAAAATGTACGTTTGTGATATGAACGTCTAGTCTCAGGGGAAACGTACCTACCTGAAGGTGAGTTTGTGATACAGGACGAAAATTTGGTGCAGTGTGGCGGATGTGACGGATCGTGCACTACAGAGACAGTGATCCCCAGCTCAGTCACATGTCAGTGTCAAACAGATCAGAACTACCCCTGAAGCTCGTGACAATGTTGTGATTGAGTGAATGTAAACAGTATGAGTGAATGTGAGTGAGTACAGTAAGTGTGTGAGTGATCAACAAGACGATATGAATGTATATAAATGTTCATATGGAGAACGTCACTGCTCAGGGTGATCACTTTCACGTCTGCATGTGGAATAAACTGCTTGAATCCTCTGGAGCCTGAAGAGCAGGGACACTAGAACTCACAGCTTTGAGAAAATGTGAAGTTTTTAAACTTACGAAAGATAAGTTATAAAGCAATACATTTTGCACTGTTTGAACGTTTTCATTTTTGCAGTGTAAATGTTAACAAGGCTAAAACTGAAAAGTCCCTTGTCCCTAAAAACTAACAGGAAATATTATCACAACATTTCATATGAGATACTTAAAACATCCCACAACCCTTTTATAATCTCAACTCAAAAGAACTTTAAAGATGAAGAACACAGCAAAGCATGAATATAACCCCCCCCCCAAAAAAAAGAAAGTCTTGATTAATTAATTTCTTGTTCAGGGCCAAAATAGAAATAAAATAAAATCTGAATATTTACACTTTAACTGGAAAATAAATTTAGTACTGAAGCTTGTGTGTGACAAGAACTCATTATTGTGTGTAATTTATGAAGTTATTTGAATTCTATTAACATTGATTGCATCACTTGTCCAAATCCCACCAGATTCAACGCTTCACTTCCTTGGGCCCTTAACAACACACAGGTCCAGTGTGAAGCTGATGAAATGAACGGTTCTCGAGATACGTGAGTCACAAACCAACAGATTTATGGAATCATGAGACAGATTATATTTCCAGACCCTAAGATATGGATGTATGGGTGTCTATATGTATATTTAGATTTGTATTATTTTAATGATTTTACAAGGATGCCCCAACACCAGGAATATTAAACTGTTACTAAGATGATCTTTAAAATAATTGTATTTGAACAGTGTTGTGATACTTTCATTGTTTTTGAAAATGTGTTTTACTTCACTCCAGATAAAGAAATAGTAATAATCCTCATTTGATTTATCAATATTTAAACAAACGTTTAGCAGAGGGAAGTTTATATTTCTTATTTTTAACTGAAAGATCAAATTTAATCAACGCCACCTTTTATTTTAAAAATTTGTCAGTTGTGTTGATTGTATTTCAATCAATGTCTGACCCTGATATCACTTTATGATTTGAGTGATGAATAATCAATGAGTTCCCAGAGTAAGGGGGAGACTGTGGTGACACTGCTTCTCGTCCATAAACCTGAAGAGAAAGAAATAAAAATGAAATGTTCAGTTCAACAAAGCCACGTATTTTATGTATTTACAGTATTGAGACCTAATATTTCCATGATTCTCTCAGTGAAATTAAAGTTTACTCAGATAAAATACGCTAATCTTAAGTTGATACATCCTTAATATTGGATTAATTAACATTTTAATTGTTGTGTCACTGCTGATATTTGAGTTTTAAGTCAACATTTAATCTGTCCTATTAATGTGAAGGTTTCTGATCTGTGCCTCGCTCTCAACAGATTATTTTATTTCTAATTAAAACAGAGGTTTTACACATGATCACACACATGTTACTTTGCACTTAGTTTGAGTCAGTTTTGTTGAACAGATGAAGCAACTCACTGTGTTCAGGAGGACGTCTCACTTGGAGAATTAGAACCTCCATCACCTGATCTCAGCGGCTGTGAGGAACCTGGATCTTTTCCAGCTGTGAGGTCAGAAACACATCGTTAGTCCATCCTCCTCTGAACAGACACTTTCATTACAAACCACCAACACTGCAGGGAACAGTCCTGAAAACTCTCTTCAGCACAAAATGAACACTATCTAATCTACAGAGGGTTTACTAGAGTCCTGCACTGGGTCAGGTTCCTGTGGGGAGACTCATAACCACTGAAATAAATATGGGCAGTAGTGTAGACGAGGCCTGAGTGAACATTTGTGGACATTTTGAAGACATTTAGTGATGTGATGTCCTCATGAAGCATGTGAGTATAAAAAGAAAACAGAATAGAAATAGAAGCTTTACTTACGAAGTGAAGTACATTGGGCTGAAATATAAAGAAAATACAAATGATTTCAGTTATTACAGTAACAACACAAACTGAATTGTGTCATGTTTTTCTCTGGTGGCGATCCTCCTCAAACGATCGACAACATTCTGTCACTTGTTATTGTTTGTGTGCTGGACGCTGTGTGCAGAGCTTTTTATAAACAGTCTATGGTGCAGAGGGAAGTTAGAAAACTTTGAGTGAACCCTGCAGCTCTTGAGACAGAAGTTGGTGTGTGAGGAACTGAAGTTTGTTTCATGAGGTTTGATCTAAACAAGCATTAATTAGGCTTCTGTGTTGATCTCTCACCTTTCTTCTTCCTGTACAAGATGAATCCAATGACAGCGCCGACGACAGCGAGAGCGACCACTGCAGCGATGATGATGATGGTGATGATGGTCATGTCGGTGGGCTTGTCTGTTGAGTGAATAAAAAAACAAAGCATCACAACTTGAACAGATGAAGCAGGTTGATCGACAAGAATCTCCCTGAACCACAATCCTGTCCTGAGACACAACAAACACACACAGTCACTAAACGTGTGAGTTTGTCCTGCTGTTGTTTCTACTTTCAGTTTTCATCTGTACATAATAACTGTATCTGTGCTTATTCAAGCTGGTTTGTTTTAAACTTTACTTCCAGTAACTGAATCATTTCATGGACTCATCTTCTACAACAGAGCAGCAGCCGAGTCTTAACAGAGACTTTAATGTTCACATGTTGAAATCAGAGTCTAATGAAATAAACACAGACGACACGTCTCCACTTCCTCCCACTTTCCAGAAATGAAGATAAAGTCATGTCGCCCATCTTTATTTACAGTCACTGGTTGAACTGGTTATAAACTGCCTGAAGACATGAAACTAACTCTCTGTTGTTACTCGAGGTGAAGAACGAGAGATTTGTTTGTTTGTTCTGCTTCATTAATTCTGTAGAATAAAAGTTTTCATATCAAACATCCACACTGATCTCAGTATGTCTGTGAGAGGCTCAGATCTGACCAGTGATAAACCAGTCTGGCTCCAGTTGAGACCTGCACAAACACTTCATGGAATAAAATCCTACAAGTGAATTTAAACAATTATAAATGTGTAAATCTAATTGATCAATGATAATAATAATAGTAATAAAATCGCAGTCACTGTTGCAGACACATTAAAACTAACTTCATTTATTCTTTTATTTTTCAGCGTCACATGATGGTGAAGCAAATGCACTGGTTTGACACTGATCTAAATTGATTTATATACATTGATGGACTGTTACTGTAGATGAAATGTGTGTTTCCCAGCTTCATCACTGGTTCCAGTCTCACCTCTGTTGGACTGGACTGAGTCTTTGTCCAGTTTGGTGACGATGTCCTCCTTCACACCAGAGATCTGGAACACACACTCGTAGCTCCTCCAGTCTTCAGGGGAGATGGAGGAAACCTTCAGGTCAGAGCTCATCTGGAAGGTTCCATCATGGTTGGGGAGAACCTCTCCACGGTACACGTCCTCATGAAGCTCCTCCCCTTCTCTCCTCCAGAACAACATGGCGCTGTCGGGGTAGAAACCTGTAGCGTGGCAGGTGACTGGAGAGGAGGGAGACTTCTGGAGGAGAGAGATCCTGGGAAGCTCTGGGGAGGAGAAAGAAAGAGAGTTTATGGATTATTATAATGTATTGCAAACTAATAATATCATTCCTGTTTGATTCCATTTATGTTGCATTAGTCATGTTTGTTAATATAAGAGACAAGTGAACAAACTGTGAGATGTGAGTGAGAGACAGAGGCTGAAGTGATGCAAAGACACTGGGGTGGACGATATGATGTAAAAGTAATATCACAGTATGTATTGACAGGTTTTATATCACAGTATTTATGAAGTAAACTTCCTGTAGTGGACAGGTCCTGATCACTTCTGATTAATGTTGGTATTTTCTGTTAAAGTGTAAAGTGAGTGCAGGTCGGTCGGGCAGTGAGGAGGGAGGAGGCTCCGGCTGGGTCTCAGTTCAGGGACGGCTTCCTTCAGAGGACCCGGTCTAATCCATTCATCAGTGACTCCAAGTGACCTGTGCCAGATGTAATGAAGTCCCCTAGGGGCAGTGCTATTCTGTCACATTTACAGTAACATGAGGTCACTGTGACCTTGACCTTTGACCTCTAGGCATGAAAATCGAATCAATAACCTCTAGATAATAATCTTTGTGTCCATGTGAAAGTTTGTACCAAATCTGAAGCTGATCTTATGATATCATCTTCAAAAAAACATAAATATACTTTGTGCGGCTACCAGGACATTGACCTTTTGACCTTTCTCCACCAAAATGTATTCAGGTCATTTGTGAGTCAAAGTAAATGTTTGTGTCAAATGATAACAGACAGGGAGCAGACTGAGTCCAGCAGGTGTTTGTGTATTTGCTCTCGTTCGCTGCCACAGAGAAAGAAAGAGGAACATTCAGTTGATGGAGGTTCTGTGATGTCACCTGTTCTCAGCAGAGAGCTCTTCCCGTGCTCCAGGAACTTCTTCACCCAGAAAGGACACTCCTTGAAGTAGAAGTTCTTACTCTGAGCAAGTAGAGCTTTATTCTGATCCAACTTCAGTTTGGTGATGACACTCTGTGGTTTAGGAGCGATCCACGTCTCTGTCTCCAGGTCCAATGATATGAAGTCTTCTCCATCATAACCATACTGCTCATAACCTTTAACTTCTCCAGTCTCATCGTCCCATTCACATCCGTCCATCTTCTGGAAAATGTGAACACCTGAGAGAGAGACAGAGATCTGAGCTGTTATATCACATCTTCACCACACACACAGAGACACACACAGACAGACACACACACAGAGAGACACACACACAGAGACATACACAGACAGACACACACAGAGAGACACACACACACAGATATATACACACACACACAGACACACACAAACAGAAACACACAGAGAAAGACAGACACAGATAGACATACACAGATAGACACACACACACAGAGAGACACACACACACAGATATATACACACACAGAGAGACACACACACACAGACACACACACAGACACACACAAACAGAAACACACAGAGAAAGACACAAACAGAGAGAAACACACACAAAGAGACACTCAAACAGAGAGACACACACACAAACACAAAAAACACACACACACACACACACACACAGATAAACACATAGACACACACACAGATAGACACACACAGATAGACACACAGAGACACACACACACACACACACACACACACAAAGAGATTCACAGAGACAAACAAACAGAGAGACACACACACACACAGAGACACAAACACACACACACACACACAGAGACACATACACACACACAAACTTAGAGAGAGACACAGACACACAGAGTACACACACATCAGACCCACACACGAGTGCGTGGGTCTGAGAATGTGTGTCTGTTTGTGTGTGTGTCTGTGTAAGTGTATTTGTGTGTGTGAATATGATTGTGTGTCTGTGTGTGTGTATGTGTGATTGTCTGTGACTGTGTGTGAATTTGAGAGTGTGTGTATGTGTGTGTGTTGTGTTATTATTAGAGAGTGAAATGTAAACAAACCTCCAGTTTGGTTGAAGCGTTCCTTTGCGATGTCGATGTTGTTTTTGAAGGAATGCTGTGAACCCAAAAGGATCCCAGTCTGCCTCTCCCAGTACTTTGCATCAGTTGCCTTTAACATCCAGTCCTGTTTGGGTTCTGCTTTCTTTGTGTTGCTGTCATAGTATTCGGTCTGAACGTCATCAATCAAACTAACATACACAAACTCTGGAAAGTTTGGGACTTGAGACGACGCAGTGTAGAAATTCTTCATAGAGTGAATCCCTGCAAGAAAAAGTTCAGTTTTATAAATCACTCAGAAACATTTGACGACAATAACAATATGACAACATTTTCATAAGATTGTCAACATTATTTCTGATTTAGATCCATCGACTGAAAATAATTCATCTGTGTGTTTGGCTCTGATTCCTAAGATGTCAAAGTCAAGTAATTGAGACTTGATGTTTAAATGTTGAACATAAGCTTCATTATGAATAACTATGAATCTAATAATGCGTCCATACAGAACTTGAATTAAGAAAATAAACATATTCTGTAAAAATGCAAGTGTGCAAACATAAAGGCTGAAACTTTCATCTCTGTGAAAGACTCACATCAAGCAGTCCGGCTTCAGTGCAGATGTTATCACATCAGAAAGTATTAACATCTGTCAGTTATTCATCATGGAGGCAGCCTCGTCCTGATTCTCTGTCTCCCTGATCTTTTCACTGACATCATTTACATTAGAGATGAATTTGTGTATTGTGTTAGTAACAATATGTGTTGATTGTGTTAGAGTAGGAGGACACATTGATAACATCATTAAATAGTAATATCTCATGTCAGTGACGTCACTCACAGTCTTTATCAGCCTACATGATGTTGAACATTGTACCAACAAAGCAGGAAGCAGTTTGTGCTCAGCAGGTTCCTGTTAATATGGAAACAGCGCCATCTACTGACTACAATAAAAAAAACTGAGTCGTCTTCTTATTTGTTAGTTTCCACAGTTTAGATGAATAACTGAGGTGTTTGAGTCGCTGGGAGATGAATCATAAATAATCTAAATGATGCTAAAATCTTTATATTTGCATATCTAACAGTCTTGATTCATATCAACAGATTGAACCTGTTATTTCTTCATAACTTTTTATAAACCAACTTGAAACATGAGACACGTCGTGAATAACTAAGTCTGAAATAATAAAGTTCATAATGTGCACGAGACAAGAACTTTGTTTTATCGAAGAGTTTAAACTTGATTTCGTGTTTCACTGTTTCCTGATTCATCGTGGAGCATTTCTCTTTTCACTTCAAATCGACGAAACACAATAAAACAAAGTAGAAACGTGACTTTAACTCACGAGCCGTCGCGCTGTGTGCTCCTGCCAGTAGAAGCAGGGAAAGAACAGTGAACATGGTGAACGGTGGTGTGTTCCTCTTCACTGGACTGCAGGTAGATGAGCTCCTGTCTCCACATAGAGAGAGACCTGACTGTGGAGAAAAGAGACGGAACCGGGGGAGACGAGGACAAACTGTGAGGCGGGGACATCCTCTGAGCCAATGGGAATTTAGAATCAGCCTCTACGTCACTTAAAACCGGGTGAAACTCAGCCACTGAGGTTGTAGAAGGAAAAGTGAAAGTAACAAACTGCGTAGTGTTATAACTTCACACCATGTATAGCCGAATAATTTATTGTTAAGATAATTTATACGTGGTGCAACACATTTGTAAGATAATCTGTTTGTTGTATTATTATATTTGCAGGATAACGTATTTATACCAGCGCAGTTTCTGTCTACATCTTTCTACACAATTATTTTTCCAGATTCATACGAGGTCACCATGACCTTTACTTTGACTTTTGAAATCTAACCAGTTTATCTCAAGTTGAAGAAATTCCCTCTCAGAGGTCAGACGTCACATTCAAGAGGACAAAAACATATGTTGTGAGTCAACTTCACCTTTGACCTTTGACCAACAAAACTAATCAGTTGGATCAGAATCCAAACTTGTACCGAATCTATCTGAAAACAAGCCCCACACACACACAGAGGCAAACAACTGACTAACACAGATGAGCCCCATTGTTAAGACAATTTAATAACACAAGATAATGAACGTAAAGTCATATTTTTCTTCTGTTTCACTCACAAGATAAATAATCAAACCGAAGCGGAAAGAGAACACAAGCATCAGATCAGACTCAGTTCTGTTGTGTTGCTGAAAACTGCTCAGACAAGAGAAACTTAACTCTTGTGTTGATGATTGAACAGCTGATGTTGTGTTTCATTTTTGTTTCACTCTCGACTTTCTGTTCACCAAGCACTTTATAAAATGTCTCATCATTCGTGTTCCACTGAATCGATGTTTACGACACTGAGGCTTGGTGGAGAAAGTTTCATCCCACACTCGACCATCAGAGTTCACTGAGACACTTCAACAGAGACACTGTGAGGGAGTGATGTCATCTCATTGAGAACCTGGGCTCTGTCCCACTGTGAAGGTCCCAACACACACCTGAGGGCTCGTGTGTGAGAGGAGTAAAGAATCAACTAAGTTCTCCTGCTCATTTCAAATGTTTTCTCTTCTCCAATCATTTCTTTTAGAGGAATATTAGATCATTACACCAGATTGAGCCTTGAACAGTTGTTTAAGGGATAATGTAAGTTTAAAGAGATGACTAATCTTAAAAACCAGAATTGATGTGTTGTTTTATATATACAGTATATTATATTATATTTTGGTTTTGGATAAGGTTTTACTGAAGGTTTAGTTTAAAGGTAGGACTGAAGGTTTGAGTACGTCTCCAGAAAATCAATGTCCTCAACATAATGTCCTCTGAAATCATGGAGGAGAACAATGTTTATATGTTTGTGTATGTGTGTGTGTGTGTGCGTGTGTGTGTGTTTGTCTGTTTGAGTTAGATCTCTTGTTCAGTTCACAGTCACAGTGCCACAGCGCCCCCACCAGGCACAAACAGCACATCCCTGTTTCTGGTAAATCACATGACTGTTCGCTTTTCTTTGGTGATGACACTGAGTCTTGATGCTTTGATCTGAGGGCGGATCACTGTGATGGTGTCATTTGTCTCTTTCAGGAAACTGAGGCTTCTTGTTCTCCTCGTTTGTCCACATTCTGCACAAACACAATCAAAGGTAAACAGTGATCAAACTTGTAACACACACACACACAATACAAATGTGTTTTCACTGAAAAATGACAAGACACTGCATCGTATAAAAGAAAATATATGATGTAATAATCCCATACAAAATATTTGCATGTTAAAAGTATATGTAAACATGGGCTGTGAACTTTTTGATGGTGACTCATTACACCAGATGAAACCTAAATCTTATTCAAGACCAACTCGTGTTTGAGTTTCTCATGACCTTATGTGACCTCTGTCCAGATTTTCCTCCGGGAAACCTGCAGAAAAATAATAATAATAATAATAATGATAATATTGTTTTTAAAGGGGGGGCATCAAAAGAAGATGAAAGAAAACCTAAATACACAAGTATTAGTAGTATTTAAGTAATGTATACATAAATTCGTATTTATATTAACTAATGAATCAAATCTATTTAGAACAAACAAACAGTTAAACTAAACATGTGCTTGGAATATAATATGTTTTGACAACTTCTAGTAGAGTTAATTTTTTTTTCGGGTTTTTCCACAGTTTTACAACTTCAGGGAGGTTGTTTTCGTCTGCATTTGTTTGTTTGTTTGTTTGTTTGGAAGATTACACAAAAGCTTGACATGAAACTTTGCGGAGGGGAGGGACACCATTCTTGTGCTTCACATTGTGCAAGTAAAACAGTGCACAATTTGTACATTGTATAAAAATAAAAAGTAAATGCTTTATGTACATTCATGACTAAAATATATGGAAACATTATTATTATAACTATTGTGAACGGTACTTAAAAAAAACAAGGGGACCCTAAACCAGTATTATGAGCCAATGTGACTGCCATTGTCCTTTTCAGAATAAAACGGTGTAGTGAACGTACACCATTTTATACAGGTTTGTACAGGATTAGATTAAAACCTGAACTCAGAATATGCTTGAATCATTATAGAAAAGCTGTTCTAAACATGAAAATATTTACTAATTAAATGTGAGTTGAGATTTAAACTATTTTCGTTGTATTTTAGATTAAACTATAACCTTATATACGTCTTTGAATTTTAAAGCCTTGAGTCTAAATTTGATAAAATCAATGACATTTTATTCTAATCTTTTCATGCAATCATTTAATATTGTTAAAGCTGTTTTTAAACAGATAAATAACCATATCTAAACGTATCAATGGTTCTTAATGGTCTGAAATCTTCCAATGGGCGTCGACATTACTCAGCCTCATCCAATCAGAGGAGACGATGCTGGGCGGACTTTAGCGGGTACATTTTCGACCTGGATTCTCCAGCGAAGTTGAGGAGCGTTTTTTTTGTTTTTTAAACTCAACGTCTGCGAGATTCAAATCACGATATCCTCGAGTCCCCCGCGTCGCCGGTTTTATTCGTTATGTGAATTCACAGGAAACGCAGCATGTGGACTTTTCTTCCGGTTCGTTCTTTCCTCACTTAGCGAAGTCCCAGCGCGATGCTAACGCTAGCTAACCGCCGTGAGCCAGTGTTGTGACGATGCGTCGGGAAGCAGCTTCTTCCTCCTTTGTCGTCCCGTCAAACTCAAGCCCGTGAACAAGAGGTCCGTGTGTGTGTGAGTATGTCTCCGGCCGTGTCAGGGAGCACATCCCTCCATCTTTGTCCCGCTCTCCGTCTGTCTCGCTCCTCGCTGTCACCGACCCCTTCACTGTGTGTTTCCCATGTTCGCACACAGCGTCGTGGGGCTCGGGAGGAACCAGGGCACCGTGGCTCTGTGTCTCCGTGTGGGGACTGTCCTGATGCACGTTGGGCCTGTTAACTGACACAATAGGGACAACGTCCGCCACCATGGTGTCTTTAAATGTGCTGGTTGTTTCTGGTCAGGAGCTCAAACCCCCTCAAATAGTCCCTGAGCTTCCACAGGAGACAAAGAATACAAGTTCTTCAGCTCGTGGAAGCTTGAGCCAGAGCATCTTTGGTAATTGTGTCTGAGAAACATCTCCAAATGATTAATAAGTCAACGGAAATGTGGTAGTTTACTGTCAGTTTGTTTAAACGATTTCCCAACCACTACAGGGAAAGTTGGATATAATGTAAATTCATGCAACTTTCATATTTAGAATTAGTTAAATTTGAATTCTATTGCCTTTTGTTATATGTGTTATTCTTTCGTCCCATTCCGCACCCAACATATAACGAGTTCCTGCCTGGCCCAGAACACACCCTTCCATCAAGGCTTATTATAATCCATCAAGTAGTGTTTGTGTGATCTTGCTTACAATCATACAAGTAACCAAACAATGGTGAAAAAAATCAAAAAGTATTTGATTATGATATGCTGATTAATCTTGAAGAATAGATCAATAGACTTATTGTTGCTACTTAGTTTAGTTTTATTGAAATGTGAGTGCTGAAAAGTAATTTTGTTCTTTGTGTGTTACTGTTATTAGTCTATCATCACAGAAGCTGTCATATTTCCTGTCTGATCTAAATGTTCCAGCTGTCTGTTGCTTCTACGACATCCTGCAGTATCGGTTTCCTTCATCAACATTTTCCTGTTTGTATTTCCTGAAAGCAGAAAGAACCAGTGTGTTGGATGGCGGTGGCTCCCGCCTCGATGGCGGATAAGATCATAGTCCTTGACGATGATGAAGAGGAGAGTGCTCAACCCTCCTCTGCTGCTTCCACCTCGTCCACGGAGCATCAAGCCAAACATGTCTCCCCACTCAAAGCTCAGCAGCCGCTTCCCACCCACATTACCCAGTCACCCTTTGCCACAGCGAAAAAGCAGAGCCATGTCCTGCAAGCAGAGAATGAGAGACTGTTCACTGAGGTGAGCTCTTATTAAAGGACACAAACTGATTCAAGTACTCACTGTCTTTTGTTACTTTTCTACAATCCAACTCGAGCACTCAATCGAGGATGAATGCTTAATTATTAGTGGAAATTACTATAAAAATGTACAGTAACTCTGAAGATGTTTCAGACATGTACTTATGAAGAACACAGCAGAAGAAGTCAGAGTCAGGCGCGTTCACAACAGGAAAAAAATCAAATGTCATTGTTTTTCCCAGTTGGCGTCTTCGTCAGCATCTTCTACCTTCACAACTTCTTTCTTTCATTCTGAGATATTTGTATTGTTCCACTTTCCCGTCTGTCATGTGTTACCAATCTCATCAACATGGTCACTGTCGCGCTCTTTTCATCTGTGTGTTTTCTTCTCTGCTTCCCTCCAGTTTTTTGAACACTGCTCGACTCTCACCCATGACTGTCCCGAGGTCTTGAAGTACCTACAAACCAGACACGCCAAAGCCTCCCCTGACTTTCTGTCATCCGTGGAGTTCAGGAACACGTTGGGGAGATGTTTGACCCGCGCGCAGGCCCGCCGCTCTAAGACCTTTGTCTACATCAATGAACTGTGCACCGTACTCAGGCAGCATACCGCCAAGAAGAGGCAGATCCTCACCAAGGTTGAGCCTGGGTCTTCTACCTCAACGTCAAGTTTTCTCCAGTCTACCTCTGTTATGCTTCAAGGTCAAGACAAGACTAAAGTTAAGCTAGAGGAGGACGGTGGGAAACCCTCAGCGGAAGATGAGCAACCTTCCACCTCAGGGCTGCAGGAGGACCACAAATCAGAGGAACAAGCAACGGAGAAAAAGGCAAAGAGGGCATCCAGGAAACAAGTGAGTAAAGCCTAGTTTTGCTCTTGACTTATAATGACCTGTAAATCATTCAGCTGATGATTATTGTAATTAATAGTGATATTTGTTTCTTATTTGTAATGAAGACTAGAGAATGAAATCAGATGCAGCCTGTCTAGAGGAACAAATCTGACTGTGTGTGTTCTTAATTCCTGTCAGATAGCGTACCTGGAGAACCTGCTGAATGTTTACAACGACGAGATCAGCCGCCTGCAGCAGTCCGAACTGAGTTTAGACGACCTTGGAGCAGAGGACTCCTTATACATCCAGGAGCACAAGCTGAAACGCAAGGTTAGGTTGGGGGCTTGGTGGAGAGTCTACTCAACATGCTTCAGTTACAAATTAAAGCGATATGAGTACACCATATCAGACCTCTTTCTTCTTTGTCGACTTCTTCTCCAGATGATTAAAATCTTTGAAAAGCTGTGTGAACTAAAAGGCTGCAACACGCTAACAGGCCGAGTCAGTGAGCAGAGGATCCCTTACAGTAGCAATCGTTATCCTGAGATCAGCAAAAGGGTAAGATGTCATTTTGTGGCTTAAAACCATTTTATAAGTTTAAAATAAACGAAAAGGGCAGAGGATTCTGCCATCATCAGCTCTATTCTCCTTAAGTCCTGTGCAGACCAGTGGTGCAGGACTATGGAGCAAGTGCTCAGTGTTACCCAGATTGTACCACATCTGTAGAAAACCTCATCTTCAAATGGAAATACTGTATTTAATGTGGGTGAGTGACATGCTCCTAATATCCTACGTCCCTCCCTTCAGATCGAGCGTTACATTAACAGTCAGGAGGCCAAGATGAACCCTCCGGATTACCAAGACATCCTCCAGCAGGTGTTACGTGCCAACGAACGCTACAAGCTGTGCCTGAGCCGAAAAGTTCTGAACCAGATTGCCAAGGACGCCTTCAGCGAGACCGGGAGCCGCAT
The DNA here is from genome assembly GCA_038501795.1 of Pseudopleuronectes americanus. NCBI lineage: Eukaryota > Metazoa > Chordata > Actinopteri > Pleuronectiformes > Pleuronectidae > Pseudopleuronectes > Pseudopleuronectes americanus. Next base: position 1,581,117 of record CM076731.1, read on the forward strand.
ACAGGAGAGACGTCACCTGGACCTGGTCTACAACTTCGGCTCGCATCTCACTGACACCTACAAACCTGGTAAGGCTCCTGTGTCTCAGAGTACCTTTTAATCAAATTCATGAATAAACATTTACATTTAAGTGATTTTTAAAATGTTTCATTCCTTCTCTTTTCTGTCTTTTGTTTTTATCTAACTCTAATTTATTGACCTTTTTTTCTTTTCTTCTCATACCTGTCCCACTGGTCCTTCTGCTGTCCGCTTGTTCTTTTCTCTTCTCTTTTCTCAATCACCCTCCGAAGCCTCAGACCCGGCTCTTTCGAATCCCTCACTGCAGAAAAAGCTACGATCCAACAGAGAAGTGGCGCTCTCTAGCCTGGAGGCGGTTATCACCAAGTACGCCGTCAAACAAGATGACACGGAGGAGCAGGAGAGGAATAAACGACAGGGGAAAGAGGTTTGTTTTTTTAAAGATTAGTTTTTTTATTGGGACTGCAGCAGTGAGTCCTTAAAAACACAAAATGCTTGTGACTGACTGAGTTAGTGAGTAAGAGATTTGCACCATTACCGAGCCTATCGGGTGTTGGACTTGTTCGTCCAGTTAATATTTAAATCATGAGGGCGTGTGACTCGTTTCTGTTGGTTGCTCTAATGCACCTGTTTTTTTCACAGTTTAAATGAAACAAATTCATTTCTGTGAGGGAAGAGGAACGGAGCCCGTTAACTTTGAGGTGCACCATCTCTCTGGTCCCAGACTTGTAATGGTGACGATTACGTCTCCTAATGTAACTGTCTGTTTTGCCTTTTTATTATTTATAAATTATATTACAAACTCAAAAAGAATATGTTTTTTAAATGAGTTAAAGTTAACATCAATAGAAACTAAATAAAATTACATTTCTTGTCAATACAATTAAATAAAACTGATAAACATCAGGGAGCAACATTTTGCCCATCAGTAAAAAGTCATAAAGTAGAACACATGCAATATAGACCTGTATTTTAAACTATTTTTCCTCCTTCCCGTACCTCTACTCATCATCTGGTCCTGTTTGACTCTCCTCGCCCACATCTTCTTTTCAGGAAAACTCAGAAAAGGGAGGAGAAAGTAAAGAGGTGAACGGAGTGGCAGAGGAGGAAGAAGAGCCGGAGGAGGAGGATGAAGAAGAAGATGACTCATCAGACCCAGACATAGAGAAGGAGATCCAGGCCAGCACTCAGCAGGATGGACCTGGTAAGAGTGCATATTAATTCACATTCCTTTTTTAAAACTTTTAATTTCAAAAGATTTTAGCCAGTCGGGAGCTTCCACGGACTTTCGACTTTTAAACTTTGCAGAACATTTCTCATTAACACCAGAAGAAAGAAACACTGATAAAGCCTACATATGTCTCCTTTACAGTTTGATGATAAAATGACTGTTAGCAGAACAAGATGACGGGGACAGGGTGTAAAAATTGCATTGCTTAACTTTTCTTATATCCATAGACGATGATGAGAATGAGGACGACAACAGCAATGAGGCGGAGCCAGCAGGAGATGACGCCCAGAAAGAGGATCAGACAGACGAGCTGTCGAGAAGCGTTAAAGATGAGGCAGAAGAACCAGTCACAAGAGGAATCAGTCCTCTATCGGATGACAGCAAATCCCAGATCTCCCTGTCTGATATCCCCTCACCTAGAGACAGCCCGAGCCAATCAGAGCCCATGCAGACCGATGAGCAGCAGCCATTGTCTAATGGTAGACTTGCAGGACTAGAGGAGCATGAGGATTCCTCCAATCATGTCTCGGTCGTGCTGGTAAGCACCAGTAAAGTCCCTGCAGACATCTCCCTGGCAGCAGCCAATGGGGATTCTTCGCCCCCGTCACCAGCAGCGATCTCAGAAAAATCAAAAACGATGATCTCCAACGGCACGTCGCCACCCCCCACCCCCCGAGCTACGAGGAGTCAGAAGAGGAAGAGGGAGGAAGTTACATCAGAGAACTCCATAAATACAAAGCACATGATCATCCAGGACAGGTACTGTCATGCAATACACATTGTGATAGTTGCAGCAACATGGTCATGCAAAAGTAAAGCCAAAGCGTCTCCATCGCCATCTGGTGGTTGGCTGCAGCATAGGTCATAAACCACCTCCTTTTTTTTAGCTGGGATGGGACATGGACTGAAAATGTCAAAGTAGATGTCAGATAAATCTTTTTTCCAAAGATGGTGTCTGTCATTTTCGGTAGTTCTCATATAAGGTGAAACATCATGTTTGACAGCGGAGACAGTCTAGTTTGTGTTTGATGTAATCTGTCTTCACATGTAGCCCCTGAACTTAGACACAGATATTGTACAAACTGAAATACGCGAGTTAACACACTGTAACCGTTAATTATATATAATAAATTCAGCATGTTTTTCTTTAATTCAGGATGTTTTTTAGACTTTGTCAGTCACCAAAATCAACAATTCAACAAACAGATTTTTAGCTGCACTGTAAACTTTCCACATCCTTCCCTCCTCCTCTCAGTGAGGTAGACATCCCTCTGGATATGGGTGTTTTTAGCTGCAATTCTCCACCTGCCATCCGAGCAGACACTCCACCCCAGGACCTTGTCAGCAGCTCCCAGTCGACGCCGCCTCCCAAGGAAAACAAGGTGTGATAAATACTGCACTAGTGTCCTGGTTAACCTAAACAACTGTACTCCTGTGATTTGGTCTGTGAGAGGTGCTAGATTGAATTAACATGAAATGTTCCCCTTTCCAGGTCAATGTGTCGACCCAGTGTGACCCGGATGAGATCATTGTCCTATCAGACTCAGAATGACCTTTCACCTTTGGTCCCTCACTTGTACTGAAGAGATTCTTCCACCTCTGGCTCGATCCTCGGAGCCATCCCCTGAAAGCTCCCGTTTCCAAGGTCCCACTTGTTGAGAAAAGTGCTGATATGAATCCAAACAGTCAAGAAAACAACGGAACACAGGGAACTCTGAATTCAGTACCTTGTGTCGACAGACTACCAAACAAAAGCCAAGGCACGTTTTTTGTAAACAGCTTTAATAAAATAATTGTGAGCTAACATTTACAGGAAAGAGCCTGAACAGGATGTTTTTTTGTGAGAGGGGGACAGTCCTGGGAGGCCTCATCTTCCGACATCTTCTTCAGAGAATATATCTTATTTTTCTCAGAGCAGAGAAACGCCGGCTGAGGTCGACCTCCGATGTTTTATCTCACTTTTGTTTTTTCTACAGACACTTCGTCTGAATCTTATAGCAGATTAAAGCTGATTCCTGCCCGTCAGTGCGACACTACTGACACACTCCTGTGGTTCTGTTTGGCAGCATCACTGAAATCATTGTAATTGACATGAACCCTGAACTTTACGGAGCATTCATTAGGTCAGAATCCAGTGCCTAAAAACATGAACTGTTCTGTCAGACATGTGGCAGGAACAGGGAGTTTCTGTTTTCACAGACACTCGACTGGCGGCGGCGACAGCAGCTCCCTGCCGGTTTGTTTACATTTTTATATTTCAGTGGCGTCTTCATAAAGCAGAGGGGAGTGCGGGTCCGTATGAGAGGAAATGATTTGACTTGCTGTTGACGTTGATGTGTTTTGAGTGCTTGAGCTGTGTGGTGGTTTGCGCTGATGTTGGCAGTAGTGGTGATGAGAGATTTCTTTATGTCTCCCCTTGACTCAAATCTCTATTTTTTGGTGTAATATTAGGTAACCTTCTTGATTCAGACCTGTGGCTGCTGCAGCCTCACTGAATCATTTCCTAGTCAAAGTGAATAATTTATATTTTTGTTGCTGTGAACAAATCCCACAAAAAGACCAAAACTATTCATGAATTATGACTCAACTTTGTATCTGAAGTCTGATTAATCTCTGCTATAGAGACATTATTGTCCCAAAAACATACACATAACACACATTTTGACTCAGTCAGACACACACCATCCTGATGCTAGAAATGCACATCACGGCCACTGAAAATAGTCCCAAGCAAATGCATATTTTACCCCTTTAAAATAATGTTTGCTGAAGGCAACTTTTTTCTTGTTTTTAAATGATCAATTTGTGACCCATTTTTTAATGTTAACTTTGAGTAGGAACTAGAATGTAAATCAGCAGAGCACAAACCTCCCTCGAGGTCCAACAGTTCTCTTATGAAACCACATTTCAATTCACCAGATTTTTGTTTGTATCTGCACCAAGTCTTTTCTTTTTTCTTCCTATCAAGATCTATAAATTATTCTTTGGGGCAATCAATCAATCTCGGTCCATATAACATCCTTCTATCAAGTTCGGTGGAATCAGTTTCGTAGTTTTGTCTAAACCTGCAGACAATCCAAGCAACCAACAAACATACGGGCGAAAACCTCCCTTTAGTGGAGGAAACCAGTGGGTTTGGATCCGAGAGACATGAGATACGGACAAATACATCGTTGCTTTTGGTCTTTTCGTGGCGTTTGTTGACAATAAAGAAAAATGCTGAATATTTTCAGGCTCCATGTTAAAAATGTTTGTTGTGATTCTGACTCATCTGAAAGAAAGATAATGCTTCTTAATCACAGTTGCGTGTCGTCATGAAACTTACCTTCATCCAGAAAACAAAATTGCTTCATGTATTTTGTCTCAATCTAAACTGGAGATAATCGAATTTAAATGTATTTGTTACAAAAACAGTGAATTCTCTCAACATAGAATGAAATCCAGCTTGATTAAAATATCAAAACCAGTGAAGTTGAGACTTCAACATCCCTGTTATATCCAGAGTCAAGTTGTTTTTCATGTTGGACAGTGCTGCCCTTAATGATCTGCAACTATAATAGATTCAAAAATGTTTAGGCCAAAGTGCAGATGTGTAGCTGCTCCTTCTATAAAATATGGGCTTTTATTAGATTTTGCTACAAGTGAAATATTTTGGGGGAAATGCTCTTTTCTAAGTTTCCAGATTGTAGTCCAGGAATGTAGTTATCGTAACTACGACCCATCAGGCCTCATTTATGCAGATGAGTAATCATTCACTGTGAACTATTTTTTCTTTTAAATTTTTGATAAAGAATAAATGATACATTTTAATATAAAAAACATACAGACTGTGTTGCTGATTTGGGGTTTTACTTCTTCTTGGACTAAATATATCGGATATTGAGGAGACAAAGTAAATTTGATGTTTCAACGGCCGACTGTTAATAAAGATGGACAACGCACAATTTAGAGCCCTGGCTTGTGCAGCAGCGAACCTGGTGTGTAGCTGAGGATCAAAGTCCTCGACCAATCACAAGTAAGTCTCAGCTGTCAATCATTACATTTCACCTGGTTTTTATATCATCAAATAACTAATTAAAACCAAACCTAACAGTGAAAACATCAGTGTAATAACTACCAAATATATTTATACATTTATCTTATAGGTCCATGTCCCATCTGCTTACCTGGAGGTTACTGGGTTTGGGTCTCATACAGTAGCAGGCCACCAGGAGGCGATCAAGATGATTGGGCTTCCCTATTGTGTCCATCTTTATTTATAATAAAGTCTCATACATAGATAAAGCCCAAGATTTCTCTTCACATTTGTCGAGAACAGATTAAAAACAAACACTGTCGGTTATTTGCACCAAGTTATTTATTAATCCATGATTTCTGATACAGGGCAGATGTGAATATTCATGTACTGTAGTTTCTTACATTATTAGTACCACTCCATTTAGGATTTACATGAACATGTCTATTGATAACTTGTCGTTTTCTATTCAACAATCAGCTGGTCAGTCAAAGACATAGGAACCTGTGTAATGTACAAAAATAATAAAAAGACCTCAGTCTAGTTTTCAGCAGCTTTCAGCTCTCGAGGCTGATTCTCCATCTTCATGTTTCATTCATCATTCAGAGACTCGATGCTACAGCGAGTTTTAATTTGTTGTTGGTCAGGAACTGTTTTAATGTCCAGCAGGTGACGCTGCTGACTGTTGATCCATAATTTGGAGTTAGACAACAAAGTGTGAGGTCTCTTTGGTTATTGATTATTTTGTTATAAAATAAGATTAATTTAATGAGTTCAACTTTCTGATTTGGACGTTTTAACATCCCAGGGCTGTTTAACACATTTATTTTATGTCACTCTGAAAAAAATTAAAATCTAATTCTACAAAGGAGAATTAAGGTGCTGCTCTTTTATTTAAAGCATCACTATAACTTTATAATTAGAAAATAAGTTTGATTAAGATGAGTTACTGTGAATATTGAGAATGTTTCCTCTTTCATTACCACTTCTCATCCTAAACGTCCTGCAGAGGGCGCTGTTACCGAATAAGAGTTACATAGTGTTGCTTTAAATACAGGTTTATCCTTCCTGTGGCCGACTGAAGCACAGTCCTGGAGGTCATTTATGAGAATGGACAGTGAGACTGAGACTCTGTCTGCATGTTTCCAAGCTGTTTCCAAGTATTGGCCCACTTTAAACTCCCCACCAGAGAAAACCATTAGATCGCTATGAGACCCATTTCTCACACGTTAACTTCCAGTGTTTTCTTTTGCTCTAATTCAGCAACGGAGCGAACAAACATCAACTGAAGCACAGTCCAGGAGGAACCACTGGAGGGCGCACTTCACAGATCACTCACCACAGAGGAAAAGCCTTCCACTCTGACCGAGCTACAAACCTGGGTATATAAAAACATCCAAACTCAACCTTCACAGAAGGTAACACATTCAGGTCCTCCGAAGGGAAACATCTCTGAAGGCATTCAACATGTTCATGAGGTCACGTGTGATATCTCATCCACTGCTCACTGTTCTGTAACGTCACTGAGACAATGGAACTATGTTTGGTTTGATTGACGTATGTTGGACATGGAACTGAAACAGTTGTAAAGCCACATATCTTCATAAACACACATTATAACGTCAGTCTATATTATTGTCATATCTTAGTAACAGTGTCAGCTCTGACCACAAGGGGGTGCAAACATCTTTGAAAGCAAATACTGATTATTATGATGTTTTGGCTTCTTTACTGTAAAAGCACTATACACGGTATAGCTTAGTTAAGTTCACCATCTTCCATCATCAGGTTTCCCTAAAGCTACTTCAAAAATGATCTCTAGAACTAGAATCCGTCCCCAGCAGGGCAGACGCATCAGTATTTAAAGTTAGAATTTGTTCCAGGTCTGATGATATATCTCTATTTATTTACAATAAGCATATTATACTCACAGCACGAGAACTCTGTGAAAGACAAAGTTAGAAAGTGAAAGCAGGTAACAGCAGTGAAACTGGCGAAGCAGTGGTTCCCTGTACACGTGTCGGGGTTTGTCCCCTGTGATGATGATCTGTGACTGTGACCCAGACAGCAGCGTGGTGTCATCTGTTTGTTACATGGGGCAGGAGAAGACGCACTGCTGCTGCTGTGAGGAGTTCAGAGAAAGAGAAGAGAAACACAAATCTGCAAAGTTTGACTAAGAAGTGAGTTTTGAAATCTGCTAAAGACCTTGTGCCTGTTTTGGTATCACTATGTAAATCTCCTCTTTTCCTTCATTCCTAGTTTTTTTTTATCGGATTACAGCAAGAAGTCACGATACGTTACTGCAGAAAACTCACAGCGATTTAGAAACAGCCATTTTTCTACTCTACCGATACTATAATGTTGTCACAGTTAGTGAAGCACTGTCTTCTCATTTTTGGTTTCCTCTCTATGCGCACGCACTCTCCGGCAAAACCAGAAAAATTAAATTTTATAACATCTCACATATTTAAAACATTAGCTTACTCACTGAGACAAAAGCTCCTTTTTTTTACGAGGCCACTTTTTCGGAGACAAGTTTCGTGGAACAAGAACTTCAGATAACGTCCGATTAGAAAAGTCTTTTTTGAGAAACTTCTCCCCACAAGTCGACAGGAATCTCAACGTCTTGTTTTTCTGTGATCATCTACAGCTTCGTCGCCAACTGGAGCCTCGGCTGTTCCACCATCTTGACAAAATACGCACCTCCTGCTTGAAATGCTGAGTGTCGGCAGTTAAAAGAGTTGTTTCTAAAACAGCAGCAGGAACCAGGAACACGACTGTTATCTCACCAAGAGGCGCCGGTTGGACATGACACACAGTTTGGTTTTAAGTCACACTGTTATCATTGGTACTGACTTCACCACACACACTCCGACCCAGCGCCAGAGCACCAAACATCCCAGATCCCTGACCTGGACTCTGAGACACGACCCCCAGGAGCACCCCTGCGGCTGCCATGTTGTTGCTGTTGCTCAAACTGCTGTTGCTGCTGCTACTTCCTGTGGCTGAGACGCTGCCGATGAGATGTGGAGAAGAAACAGACACTCCTCCTCTCCCTCCTCCTCCTCCTCCTCCCTGAACATTACCCTGACCTCCTTCACCTGCAGACAGGAGGAGGTGAGCAGAGGAAATCAAATCCGGTCCATCCTCACCTCCGCCTCCCCCTCTTCTCCCTCCCTCGCCGCTGCCCCCTGCCTCCCCGCTCTCCCCCAACCGGCTGCGCCTCTCGCAGTGCGAGCGGTGCCTCATGAAGCTGTCGCGCCACATGAACTTCTTGCCACAGCCGAGGCAGTCGTACGGCTTGAGGCCTGTGTGCGTCTTCATGTGCTCCGTGAGGTGATGCTTCATCTTGAACTTCTTGGCACAGACGGGGCAGTGGAACGGCCTCAGGTCCAGGTGCATGTTAATGTGCCGATCCCTCATGCTCTTGTGGGGTGAACGTCTTACCACAGTGGCACATAAACATTTTCCCAGAACCCCCAGTGCTGCTGTTGCTGCCACCTCCAATCCCCCCGCTGTCCAAGCCATCGACTCCCAGTCCCCCCTGCATCGACAGCTGGACCGCACCGTGCTCCAGACTGGGACCTTTGAAAGACGCTGCTCCTATCATACCACCTGACATCCCTAGAGGGGGGGGCGGCAGCGTCCAGAGAGAGTCCTGAAGCCTGGCTGTAGAGGAGGATCTGGTTCCCCTGCATGTCCAGGGGGAAGAGCTGGGCGCGGGCCGTTGCCGCAGACTGAACCTGGCCCAGCAGCGCTGAAACCGCACGGTTGGCGCTCTGGCTCTGACCTGCAGCGCTGTCGTGAAGGTGCTGAGCTAACGTCTGGTCCATTAAACTGCCTTCAAACTTGAGGTAGTCTTCTGAAGACTGGCAGTAGTCCATCTAGAGACAGACGGGGAGAGGGGACTTTAGATGTGATGAACGCATAACAACAGAAACCTACCTGGAGAGACAGTTTGATGGGATCTAGCATCAACAGGACACTTAAGACTGTTAATGTGATTTGACACGTTCTGCTGTGGGCACGTGCAACATGGGTTCAATGAGGATGCGTTCTACTCAAAGTGTTGGCTGGCAGTTCCACTTTATCAAACGATGCTGTAATCCTTTATAAACCTGTTGACTCTCAGCTCACCTGTGAGTCCAGTTCGCTCTCGGCTCTGCCGCCCAGCTCCACAGAGAGGCTCCTGACGTTGGAGATGTTGAAGTCGCTCCTCTCCCTCTCTCTGGCCAGCTCCAGCTCCCTCTCGTCCTCCTCCTCCTCGTCCTCGCCTCCCTCTTCCCCAGACACAACGATGAGGTCGTCGTCCTCCATGCGTTCGGTTTTCACCACCACCCACTGTTTACGAGGCATGATGCTGGGCTGGCTGTAGGTGGGACGCTTCTGCGGTGGCAGCACCGAGTCCAGCCCGTCCTTTCAGTGGAGATATTTCACAGTATAATTTACATCTGCTCTTTGTTGTCAGTGGAAGCTTATTCATCTTCCTCTTTAAATAAGTTTGATAGATGGATTTAATTTCAATATTAATTTCTACATTATCTGCTTTTGTAAATGTTTTGAAGCCATCAATAGAAAATAATAAGCGACCACTGACTAAATACTGTATAATTTCTTCTGTAGGATTTATTTCTGACAATTCAGATACAAAGAGTTTCATGTTCCGCCCTGACAATCACATCTACAATAATATAAAATGTATAAATTTATAATATTCAACAAGAATAAAAATGCAAAATTGTTAATTTGAATGTACCACTTCCTAAAATGTAATTTCAAAGTAAAAGCTGAAATAAATGTGTGTCAGTGTCAGGACCTTCACCTGATAGGACGAAACTCCGAAGCTGTCGCTGACCCCGACTTCCTGCTCTGACACTGAACTCATTTTCTTCCTCCTCGCGCTGCCTTCTCCTCTTCCTCTCTTCCTTTGGTGGTACAACACCTCCTCCTCTTCCTCCTCTACTTCCTCCTCCTCTTCCTCAATTAGAAAGGCCTCCTCCCCTCCTGATGGGGTGCAGTAGCTGGGGGTGTTGTTCGCCCCTCCTCCGTCCACTGAAGCTCCAGCTGCAGCTGCACCGCCTCCCCCAAAGCTGCTCCCGTCTCTGGGGCTGAAGTAGTTGGTGCTGCTCGGCGACTGGCTCTCACTCACAGAGGTGTGACTGGGAGGCTGGGAGGAGCGCTGGGGCTCGTTGGAGCCCACCACCTGAGCTTGACCACCACCGCCATCACCACCACGGGCTCCATTACCCCCAGCTGCAGCACTGTTACTGCTGCTACAGCCGGGGTTAGCTGAACCCGCACCTCCTCCCAACCCGGTTATGGACCTGCACGCCTCCTCCTCCACTGCTCCCCCCTCCGGCTGCAGCTCGGCCCTCCTTCAGCAGCTCGGTGCACTTGTCCACGATGTGCCACATCTGCAGGACGCTTCCCACTGTGAGGTAGTTGACGATGTCTTCACGCAGCATCCGGAGCTGACCCGTGTAGGCACAGCTCAGCACGCTCTCAAACGCCAGCGGGTCCATCACGGCCGGGATGGAGACCGTGGACATGTCCTTCAGTAGAACCTGTGGATGGATGAAGGACACCATATCACAACCTGACTGCCATCTCCTCACACAGATAACTGGGGCCGGAATTTATCTTTGGCTGATGAATAATGCTTTCTTGGAAAATCCAATTTCATCTTTTCAATATTTAAAGTTAACACAAATCATTTAATTACTAGAGTGGCATTCAGTGAATATCAACACCAAGGCCTTCAGCCCAATCAAGCTGCACCACAATGTTAAGGGAAGTAATATAAAATTGCTGGTTTGCCCAAAATTGTTATTCTTTCTTAATCCTTGTCAGATCTTATTTCTAAATTTTTGTAAAAATCAGTTTTGATGTAATCCTGCTGATAAACAGAACGGGGCGGATAATAACAAAAACAGTGATGTCAGGAATGTGTTCAATCCGGTTCATCAGATCCCATCACAGCCCGCCCCTCCCACCTGGTCATGGAAGTAGGAAGAGGACGCGGCCAGGACGCAGCGGTGGGCCTTGAACACTTGTCCCTGGACGTGAATGGACAGGTCACAGAGCCGGCCGTCCTCTCTCTGCCGGTTCAGGCTGTCCAGCACCGAGGCCTGAGCGCTGGGGAAGCACACCTGCACCATGGAGCCAGAGGTGTCGCTGTGAGCTGAACTGCTGCTGCTGCCCACTTCCATGGGAAGGGACTGCATCTGGGGGGTAGACAAACATTCATGAGTGGCAGTTCTGTCAGTTATTTTGAGATGCATCAATGCAGGGAGAGCTGTCCAGACCATAAACTGTAAATACGACTCGTCTCCTTCGTCCTCCCACGACTCAGAAGCAGTCTGCGCAAACCTTAAACAACAGAACCTTTCTGATTTCTGACATCTTATTTTGGTCCATCTCCTATCTGCGAAACACAGAGGAGGAGGGGTTTTGACCTATAATGCAGCAGGCCACTAGGGGGTGATTGAGACGCTTTGGCTTCACTTTTGGAGAACTGTCATGTCCATCTTTACATTTGAGATGTGTCCCAGCTCAGGGGTCGCGTCCTTCAGAGGACGTGGTCTACATAGCTCCTGAAGACGGTCTCATTCTGGAGCTGGAGGAGTTCCAGTGATGGAAGTTGCATCTTTCATTGCTCAGGAATGGAGGGATGCATTTGAAGGAGATGGAAAAGTCTAGTCGCCCAATGCAGCCTCCGAACGCTGCGTCCCCTAACAGACTGTATTTCTCACCATGACTGACTCAATGCTGTATACTGGGATCAGATAAATAATAGGCAGATGCTCTGATATGAAGGGGCGGGGGGGGGGCGCAAATCAGCCTTGTTCAGCCCTGTGAGAGAAATAGTGATTTGTAGAGATGGTCTATACAAATAACATCTGATTGATTGATGATATTGTTACAGAGAAAAAGCTGAATATACTGTGTCAGTCACACACTGTGTTTAATGTCAGAAGGGTCAGAGGTCAGATCATCAGGGTCAGAGGTCAGATCATCAGGGTCACATGCACACACTTGTCTTGTGTTGATGTTGTCAGTGCGTGAGGGAATCTACAACAGCAAATCAGAGCTGTGGATGGACGAGGTTTAGGTGATGATGATGTTAGTGATGATGAAGGTTGTTTTATTGGAGGTGGAGGTGATGATGATGGTGTTACAGGCAATGATACAGATGATGGTGATGATGAAGATGATGATGTTAGTGGAGGTGGAAGTGATGATGAAGATGATGGTGTGTTAGTGATGATGTTAGTGGAGGTGGAAGTGATGAAGATGTTGTTACAGGTAATGACACAGATGATGATGTTCGGGATGATGATGAAGATGCAGCAGACAAACAGCTGTTTAGCCTAAGACACCGTTACAGATGTGACGTTAGCCTGTAAGCTAGTTCCTCACACGGCTACACGCACACACACACAAACACACACACACGAACTGACCGTCTCAGTTGACCGAACAGCGGCTCAGAGTGAAGGGTGTGTCCGAGCCGAGGGCAGCGAGTCCCGCTGGTTCCTCCGCGACCTGAAGTCTAACGACCATCTTTAAAGAAGAACTCTTCTTCTCCTCCAGTGGAGCTGCAGCGGCAGACAGACACTGCGCCTTTAACCAGCTCCAGACAGGCGAGCCAGACTTTAGCCGACAGAAAATAAAGGATCATTGTACATACAATAAATAGAACTACAATCATTTATACTACTTTAATTCATCCTGAATTCTAGTTTTAGCAACGTGTGAATTCTATCAAAATTAAATATGATGAAGTTGTTGAGGAAAATTGAGGGATTAATTAAAAAAGAAAATGTGGGAAACTCATTATTTCCTTACAATAGTGTTCCCTGTTTCCTTATTTATACAAATAATTATCACATGTTTTTATTTCTCCTGATTGCATTACAGACAAAGTAAATAAAATAAGACTAGGGGTAAATTCAAAAGGTAAAACAGACTATTTTATTAAAAAATCTAAAAATTCAACATTATTTCTTAAATGAGAAGATACTGAGGGTTAACACTAATTGAAAAAGAGAAGACATTTGTTATTTCCTACCTTCTTAATAAAAAATAACTGACAATTTAATTCTTCCTGAATTCTATTAAAATTCCGATAAATTTAAAGTTGGACTAAAGCGCCATCTCAAAAAAACTGAGATTAAATTCCTGGATCTACTCCAAACTGTAATGAATTCTTTCTTTGGCTCAACCCATCCACAAACATTCATGGAAATCAGGTCAGTGCAGTTTTTTGAAAAACCTGCCAACACACAGCAATGAAAACCTAATCACCTTGGCAGAATAAGGCAAATGAAATGCAAGTAGGCCATCGACTGAAGGACTTTATTATTTCAGCATATTAGCTCAGAGAGTACAGATGGAGAAATAATAATATAAAATACAAGATTACTAATTATCACAAGTGTCACAAAAAACGATAACATCCATATTGGAAATGAGAGTTTACTTAAACAATTGTTTGCAGTGGAGATTAAAGCATTGACTGTTTAATCAGAAAAAAAACTCACTGTATATAACAGAGTCGTATATATGAAGATTAAAAAAATGTGTAGAAATATGCATATGTACACATCAACTGGATTTACATAAAAAGGTGTAAGAATCTTTAGAAGCCTGTTAGTGATCACTAATCAAGGCCCTGAGAATATGTAAAAGGATTTTTAAGGTTTTGGTTCTGACTGATGGCACCACAGTGCAAACCAAACAACTCAATCTGTAAATAAAAGACAGGATTTCATGCTGCAACAATAACGGTAAAAATAGGACAATGTATGTTTTTTTTTCCAGAGCTTCACTCTACTTCCTGTTGGCACTCGCAGTCCCGATGACACAGTCGTTCACCTGAAACACAAAACACGAGGTGTAAACATCCAGTACACTGTTAAAAACCATAGCATGGCATCGACAATATCATCACCTCTGATTTTACATTTTTGTCATGTATTAAATTGTGAGATTGTTGATTGGTTTGAATGTTTTTGAGGAAGATTACACAAAAACATGTCAAATTCAATTTTGATGCAGATCCATTTGTTTCCACTTCCTGTAACATTGCAATTATTTCCACTGATTTCTCATAAAATAATTATAGCATGGATTTTGATGAGGGGAAAACAATGTTTAGAGGACTGATATCTATGAGTGTGTGTAATTTGGTGCATGTTGAATTTAAAGGTACGTTGGGCCATGGTGAGCACTCTACTCAGTTCAATCTGGTTTCATATTGTTTATGTTAAGGGACTTCAGTTCATGTTCATGTCAGGTTTTAGCAGCCATCTCAAAAAAGGCACATATTTAAAAACAAAAACACAAAGATGCCACTGACCTTGCTGGCAAACCTCAAGGAGTTGAGCGTTTCCCCGAAGCTGTCGGTCTCTGGGGCGATGTTCACGAACATCAGGCTGGGGTGAGCGCGACAGAAATAGAATCAGCATGAATAAACTTTTAAGACTAATGTGACACAGCGTAATGCAGCATCTTATGTAGCAGACTGTTGGAGATGGGAAGATACACTAAGGAACTCACGTCTTGCTGTTTCCTCCTAAGCAGCACTGCAGGAGGTATGTGAGCTTGGAGTTTCTGTACGGAACATAGCTCTCCTGGATGAGAAGAAAAATAAGTTTATGCCAAACAAAATAAACAAAAAAGAATTTAGATGTTGATGTAAACATAGTTAGTTTTGATCCAAGCTCCTGCTTACAGACCTTGTTAGCCAGCGCGGTGATGACGAGGCCGAGGTTGGACAGAGAACCGTTGATGGCCGTCATCTCTTTGAAGCGCTCGCCCTGAGACTGACTCTTCACCATACGCTCACTGCCAGCCAAGTCCACCAGGCACAGAGTGGCTATACACACGAAAAGAAACGTGTTATGAAAGTTATGAAGGCTAACAAATGCTTGATTATAAAAGAGCTTTTTTGAGGAACAGAATAAGAAGCTTCAGAGGCACAACACTGATGTTGATTTCCAGCTGATGGCCAATGAACATTTTTGATTTAAAAAAAAGAAAAATACAAGTGAGGCCACAGTCCTGATGCTTGTTTAATCAATGGGGTTTTACTCACACTTGCATTTGACATCCCTGCCCAAATTCACTCCCTCGATATCCAGCTGGAAGACTGAATGGGAGCGAGAGGAGCGGTCGTTCTGGGCCGTCTGGGCTGTGGAGCGGTTCTGATTGGCCAGGGCGATCAGGCCGAGGACCTAGAAGGAAATCAGCAAATTCCTTACTCGTGAAAACTGTGTGTGGATACTCAAGCACTTATTGTGTACTTATTTCACAATTTCAAAATGAACAAGCTTGGAAAATCTGCAGAGTTTATTGTCATCTTTTTGAGAGATACTTTTTTCTTTTATAAAGATACAGGTTATGTTGTTGATCATCATGTGGTTTAAGCAGCTGAGATATAATCGCCCCGCCGTACCTGATCCTCGTTGGAGACCTTCTCATAGGTGAGGTTGGTGATGGTCACCTCATTGTTGGTCGACTTTCGGATTTCGTGTTCAGGCCTCTTGCTGGCTTTGCCGGTGTAGAGGAGGTCCTTCAGGGTCTCGTTGTAGATTTCAACAAAGCTTGCTGTGAAGGTGAACTGAGGAAAAAACACAGACACAATTCCTGTGTGTTATTATATCTCTTCCACAGCTAAAAACATTCAGAGATATAAATCAATAGTGAGGATTGTATTTAATGCTCTAGGCTCCACACCACAATATCTAATATGCAGACCCATGCATCACAGACCACACTAACCTCCCAGCCTTGTGCTCCTAGTTTCTCTGCTGCTTTGAAAATTTGCTGCACAGCTCTGGGAATGACGCCTCGGGTCTGGTCAAACTCGTCTCCCTCCATTGTGTATGTCTTTCCACTTCCTGTCTGGCCATAGGCAAAGCAGCAGACGTTGTAGCCGTCCAATGCTGACTGCACCAGCAGAGAGATCTCCTCAAAGACCTGGAAATAAGGTGAAACGGTCATTTTGCATTTTCCTGAACAAAATATGTGAATTTAAAAAAAATACCTTTGAGTTATTGATGATAACTCAAAGATTGCTTTATAGATAGTACTGTAAGCTGTGACACATGATTAGTGTTTACCTCTTGTTGTGTGGAATCGGGGCTAAACACACGGTCAAAGTTGAAGTTGTAACTCTTCTGAGTGTCGGCGGTTTTGCCTGTATGAGACTGAAAAGAAGGAAGAGGGTAAAGAAAACAGTTTCTGTGACCACAAACATTCCTGTGAGAGATGTGGAATGCTGACAGGATTCTCACCTCCTCTGTTTTGGCCAGTGTTATCATCTTGTTGTCACTGGCTGGGAGTTGGATCTGCTTGCTGAGGCCTCCACCAACCAGTGGACGCACTCGGCAAAAAACCCTGATGTTACCCTGCGTGAGAAAGATGATGGACAGATTAGTCTGAGTCCTAACTACCACGTTTGGGTTTTAAAAACTAATCACTGCTGTCTAATCTAGAGTGTTCCAGCATCTAATACTGAGAAGTTTGGAAATTCTACTAGCCCAGTTTTAGTTTTCTGCACGGGCAGAAACTGAGACATTTGGAGACTTAACGCAGTCAAACTCATTCCTTTCCTGATCAGTCACGTCTTGACTGTCAGCCGAGAAGGCAAAACTTTGGTAGCCCCGTCAGTAACAGTTCCCCTTTTCCGCCATTGTTGTTTCTTGTTCGTATTCGATGTAACTAAGCAACCAACTGCAGAGTAAACAAGTAAACTTCTTGCTGTTTACATCGGTCAGTGTTAAACCAGCACACAGATCAGCTGAAAGGCCTTTGAGAGAGTCGCCAGGGTCACGATAACTCACCTTGAGCTCCTGAATGGCATTGTGCAGCCGCCTGCGCTCCATTTCACCGGCATGAAGGTCGTCTCTTTGCTGGACCATGGTCTCTTTGAGACAGCGGACTTCTTCTTCAGTGTCTCTGAGGGTTGTCTGCACGCGGGTCAGAGTCGTTTCCTGCACTGAGAGCTTCATCTGGAGCGAAAAGGAGGAACAACTGAACCATCTTTTCACAAAATCTGAAAATCTTGGTTGGGCTTTAAGAAAGTTAAAGGTTCTTTAAACAGTTGACCAGTTGTTTGCTCAGATAAAAAAGCAGATGTGTGTGTAATTATACTGCACAATGCAGATCACTAGTATTCTCTGTTGACCAGCAAGTGACGTTATACCTTAAGAGTTTGTAGCTCTGTCTCTTGACTGTCTCTGAGCGTCTCCATGACCTTGTATTTGCCCTCCAAGTTGGACAGCTCCTTTTGAAGAGTGCTCTTATCACTAGACACTTGCTCCAACTCATCCCGGACCCCTGACAGGGCCTGCAGCTCCTCTTCGTAGTCACTAATGGATTACAAAGAGACAAATGAGTGACACTACAATGTAATGGCAGTAAAATGTTTAATTTAATACATTTTTCTAGGTCCTTGGTACCTGATCTGGTTTCTCTGCTTTTCGAGCTCTTTCTCCATTACATCCACTCTGTTCCGACTCTGGGTCATGGAGCCTTTCAGAGCCTCATTCTCCTGGTTGACAGATTTGAACTTGGTCTGGTAGTTACGGATTTTACCCTCCATGTCGCTGACCTTGCCCTTCAGGTCCCATGCATGCCGTTTATTGGCGGCGCCTCCACCTGTAAACAAGAGCATCAGCAACAGTCGTGACATTTATTATCAGACCTCATCTTGCCCAGTTCTCATTTCCGTCCCGTTTGAAAAAACTTGTTTGCCCTTTTCACACAATTGCAACATTTGTAATTTGTGAGGAAGGCAAGTAAAAAAACACTGCCATTAATTTAACGGCACTTATTTCTCACCTGCTTTTGGGACAGTGGCTGCAACAGGTTGTTTCACATTGCCTGCCTTTGCTGAAGTTGCTGCTACAGACGGTTTTAGGACACCTGATGGGAAAGGATGTGGTGATGGACAATGCATAAAAATTAGCAGAGAAGTTCACATAATAGATTAATTACCAACATACTGATAGATTAAGCTAAAAAATGTAATTGTCTTGATATCAGCTGGTTAGCCCATCTCCAGGTTAAAGGTTAGTGAACTCAATGCTTTCATGGTCTTACCTCTGGAAGGACCAGCAGCCACGGTGGCAGCTCCCATTCCCCTGACTGGCTTCACTGTGTCCCGGAGAAAAGACAAACATCAAAATAAGAAATAAACTTCTTAGAGCTAAAATGTTTTGAACCCTTAACAATGTCATGGATTGTTTAACCCTTAACAGTAAGACACACTTGGCAGAAAAAAATTAAATAAAACAATGGAACATAAGCAAACAATAACAAAAAGTTACAATTATAGATATAAATGATCAAATAATATAATAGTCAGTTCATTAGGTAAAACTTGAAGAGGGGGTTTGAAAGAAGCCAGAAAGTTAGTCAGTCTACGTTTAATTGGCAGCAAATTCCATAATGTTATTGTTATCAAACCCTTACTACAGGTAAGAAATGTATTTAAGGCTTGATACTTTGATAAAATGAAAAGTATAGAGCTTGATTTTAGAAACATAAAGAAGATACGCAGAAAGGCAAAGCTTTTCTGGTGTGAGAATCAGGTTTGAGATGTTAACTCACAAAGAGGGGCCCTGGCTGCTGCAACAGGTCGCTTCCCACCGATGATGGTCGCTGCTGCCTGTGGTTTGAACGGCTCTGGGTCCTTCCGAGTCCTCTTCTGTAAACACACACACACACACACACACACAAACACAAAACACCATCAGCACAGAGCCAGAGCAACACATCCACAGTTTGGTCTATAGAAGGGATCTCCTCTATTCTGTACACCACACCCATGTATAATAAATACCTCATCGTTTTATGGCCACGTTCAAATTGTCTCTGTGGATTAATACTTTTATTGGCTTCTCAAATATCGGACTTAGCTGCAAAAAGATGTATTCTTAAGAGTTGTACATGAAATATAATATCATTATCACAATTTGATTCCCATCTGTAACACAAGCAGTTGGAAAGAAGAACAGTTTTGTGGTCTGCAAATTAATTTATCAGAAATGTAGAGCTATGAAAACAAATTAGTGCAAGATATTAAATAAATACACAACTTAAACATCTGCATTAAGCACCAGAATATCCATTATTACGAGTCAAGATGGCGATGTACTGCAATAGTGATATTTTATCCCAACCCTGGCATACAAGCAAACACTCACAACAGTATACAGTATGATGAGAATGTAAGAATGTTATCTATATAAGTTTGGAGTATTTCACAATAAGAGGCATACATATGGTATAATATAATATATGTTATACAGGTAGAAATTCAGGCTTTGTGCAGAATTAAAATCTTCGACCTTCAATCTGGATTATCAACTTGTCTTTAAACTTAAGGAAATAATAATAGTCTTTGTCCCTCAGTGCATCGCAGATAACAGATAAGTGTTGAGGACGAACCTGAGCAGGAGCACAGTCCGGGCCATTCTCCGAGTCGCTGCTGCTGGTGAGGACTCTCTTACTGGACATCACCGGTAAACGGGACATGCTCTGTCCAGTCGGGAGGGAAAACATCCATGTTAGCAAACCACAGAGAAAACAAAGTCTAACTTAGCAGGAAGGAGAATGCAACTGATGCACATTAGCTCAAAGTCAGCGAGCAGCCGTTAGCCACATCGCTGACGTTAGCCGCCATTAACTTGAAGAAACAGGAAACAGCTCCGCTGGATGAGCGGAGGAACCGGGTCCTAGAACCGCGCGGTCACACTTTGTGTGATTCTAATGAAAAGTGAATTCTTACATGGACGAGAACAGAAAACTTGGATGACGATGATTCTTCTGCTCCGCGTCCGGACGTTTGAATTCAAATCCAACTGCTGGGCTCGGCGCTCCCGACACGCGGCCGTGATTGGCTGAGCCGGCGCAACCCACGCCCATTTGTATTGATGTGTTTGTTATTCTGCACTGAACGTCCCGCTCGGGCGGGATACACGGGGTTTGCACAGTCTGAAGGCAAAATCTCAATATTGATGAGTGAAACGAATCGTGCTTTGAATTCACTGTAGCTCCGTCACTGTAAACAGATCTGATTTGATCTATATCTTCATTTTATCATCTTTATTTTTAATCTATGGACTACATTAACCTCACAAAGTAAAGTTAGCTCACCTCTTTAGAATGTTTTTAAAAATAAATATTGTAAAAATAAATCATACTTAACTTTTTTTAAGTTAATTTGTTATTCCAGAGCTCTCCTGGGTTTTTAAATTCAAAGCCAGTTGTTATCACTTCCTCTTTACCGACACTGATATTACATAAAAACATCTGTAGTCGAGTGTCTCTCAGGCCCAATGAAATTCAATAAACAAACACACAAACCAACCAACAAACACACAACAAATGCAACAGAATTTATCAAACAAGTAATGATAAATAATAATCATACATGCTTGTCAGGGCCATACAGGTGGAGAGTTAACAAAGAGGACAATAGAGCAATTTCTTCATAAACTGTTTTTGGAACTTTATTCTCCTTAAGGGAAGAAACAGTCTGTTCAGATGAGCAAGAGGTGTAACTGTGTGCATACAGTATGCCAGAGTGTAGCATACGAGGGCAGTTAATTACTGTTCTATTATCAGGAAAATCAGTAATAACATTAACATGAATATTGGGAATGGGTTATTTTTCATAAAAAGACACAATGAAGTACAGGGAGGATTATATGTGAAGACACCAGGCCGTTGTAGAGGCCGTCAGAACATTGTGATTGGGTAGAGCACAAAAACATGGCGGCAGTGTCCCAGGTCAACAATGTCACAGCCTCGTTACCTCCACCAAGGAGATCAGGTTTTTGTCTGCATTTGTTTCGTCGTTAGCATGAATATGCAAAAACATACTGAGCCTATTTCCAATAAATTTAGCACTTTCTTTAACATGATATATATATTAACATTTTGTTGCTTTCTCAGAGATTTCATGGATCTTCAGGATAAAAATGTTATATTTATACGACTCATATTTTTGAGTGTTTGCAATTTCGTGCAGGTCCAAATGACAATCTGGACAGAGTGAAATTAATTGGGTTTCAAAATAGGACTGCCTTTTTTTGTAATTAAGATGAAAAGTCTTCATGGAGAAATTCCCAGCAGAAACACAGCAACAAAAAAAAATAATTGAAAACCCTCTTCTGGCAAATTTAAAGAGTTATCTTATCCCCAGCTCCATCTCTGCCAACTGCTCTGTAATGTTTGAGGTTCGGTTGAAGTCTGGAAAAGTTGAATGGATGAGTATGATTGAAAGTGCAGCCAATGTTTTTTTAGTCACACGTTACAGAAGGGACAAAAAACTAATAACTTAACAAACCTTTTTGAAATTTTCCAAAGACTTTTCTTTATCATTCTTTGCAGACTGTGTTGAGCGTAGCAGTTACGGTCCCTCAGTGTTAAGGTGACCTGGGACACGGCCAAAGATTTGGTACTTGTTCATTTGAGTTCCTTTAGTTTCTGTATATGCAATACACAGGACACACTTCCCTTTTACAGATGAAAAAGTATTTTCTATCTATTTTATGTACAGCATACTGAAATACAATAATGCCTCAGTTTGATAATAATGTGGATAATATTTGCAATACAGTTATAATGAAAGTAGTAATAATATGTATGAAAAGGTCTTTAAAAAAAGATTGATAACAGTACCTGTCAGCCATTTTTATCACACAATCATTATTTGCCCAAATATGTCGAGTTGGGCAGTCTCTACTCTCTGGAGGTTAGTTAACTGTCTTCCTCTGAATAGTAAGAAAAAAAAGGAACAAAAACACTCTGTACAGACTTTTCCCCTGTTCCCTTCACATTCATGCACTCACATGGCTTTCTCTCTTGTTCATACGTTCCTCTGTTGGTAGAAAAATACATACATGATATATTAAAAAAATTACAATGATGACAAACATAGGCGTGAAGTACGAGCTTCACTAAGTGCGTTCGTTTTGACCCCTCCCGCCCCAGCGACCCCCTCGCTCCCTCATGTGTTTACATCTTGCTCTGCTGCCGATCCCTCACATTAGTGCTTTCTCCAACCGCTCGTCTCTGTCGTTCAATACTTTGGGAAATGGCTCCTCAGCTCCTCAATGTCTGAGGGGAGGTGGTGTAAATAAGGACAACATGATTTGTGAAATGATCGCTGAGATTCAGCCTCAGGCTTTAAACACACCACGCCCTTATCTTTCTGTAGCTCTGCGTCACTGTTTCAGTTGCATTTAATTTAGCTTTTTTCAAGACCGATTCCTTCTTCTTTCCCTCCCTTGTTTTGGCTTGAACTTAATACTGGAGAATGTTCAGATTAATGTGATCTGAATGTGTTATAAAACAACCACACCATTCTCTGGACTATAAATGTGCAGAGAACAATGCAATTTTTCTTTTTACAGATATTTTACACCTCAATCCAACAATGATGCATATTGCAAACAATGCAATAAAAAAGAGATGTGACACCGGTGAGCCGCTTTCAGCAAGATTCTCAGAGCAGGACTGCTGGTTAGGATTTTAAGTGCATTTTAAAGAGCAAGTTGTTTTAAGTTAAAATTGGAATAGAGATACCTCAGGTCTGGAAGTCACATTAGCAAGTCTTCACAAACTTGAGGAACGTGGATCCAGGCTGAAGAATAAACCTCTTATATCTCTTTCCTCGACCAGCATTTCTATTGAGAGAAACTTTGCACCATGTTGGCTCAGGAATCGGAAACATATAGTAAAATATTTGTGGTTGACCAAGTAATTTAATCCTCTATTCAACATTGAAGCTTCTTAAAATGAAGGAAAAAATTGCACTGAGTGAACGAAATTAGACATTTTGAATCTTTGACCATAAGCAAGAAACTCCTTTGAAATATTGTCACTCGAAGCTACAAGGAAGTGAAACCAAATGGATTCCACTGGTTCCTTATACAAGTATCAATAACCAGATGATCTAGTTAACAACTTCCACCAATTTATAGCCATTTTTCTCCTCGTTTTAAAAAAGCTACAATATTGAATAGAGTCAAATTAGTTGTTCATTTGGACCTTTTGTTTTTACACTGCAGACACATTAAGTAATTCCTCAGAGTGGGAAGATGCAGCCTATGAGTTCATGTGCTCCACCTGTATGGCTGATGTGGAGACAGTGAGGCAAAGGTCTTTGTGGACCACCGGCAGGTCTGCCACCGAGACCGGTTTGTACTGGATCTCACCGGCTGCCACTGTCTTGTATTGATGCAGGTCAAACGGACACTGAACCACAGCTTCCGTGGGTTGCTGGTAGCTGCCTGGGGGTCCTGCATTAGGGTTCTGGTTGCTATTATTTGGGTTGTTCTGGCTTTGGAGCTGGCTCACTCTGCCTGCACCGCCTCCTCTTCCTCGTCCACGGCCTCGGCCCCTGCCCCCTCCTCCGCCTGGCGTCAGGCCCTGGGCCTGCTGAGCAGCTACTGTTGCTGCCACTGTTAGTGGGTCGGGGTTGTGCTTCCTCATGTGTTTCATTAGATATGTCTCCTGTAGTAAAGGAGAGAGAATAGAAGATAGATGAGGGCAGGACAAAAAAAGAGAGAGGGTGGTACATCAAAGATCAGTGGTTTCTCGTCTACGTCTCTGTCAAAGACCCTGTTCAGACTTGACATCAACATCCCGAGTGATTCCATCACAAGTTCAGGTCTGAACTCACCCAAATGCCTCCAGAATACATTTTGCAATCTGAGCACTCCACATTTGGACACATTCAGGATGCATTTTAATGCCAGGTGTGAACAGACGGACACTTGTGTTTGGATCTCTCAGGACGGATGTTAACATCCGGTCTGAACTAGGACAAAGTTAGTCTGTCTTTTCTGTAAAACCTTAATGTGAGAGCTTACCGAGGTATAGGATCGGTTACAGAGGCCGCAGGAGAAGAGCTTGGCATGTTTGACAGTGTGTGTGGACAGGTGCACCTCCAGGCTGGCAGCATCGGTGTAACCACGGTTACAGTTGTGGCACTTGAATGGCTTGTCTTTGTTGTGCTGTCGACGGTGAGACTGAAGGGAGGAAACATACACGTTTCAGTTAAGAAAGACAAAAATGGATAAGAGGAAATAAAATCAGATAACATTTCATCCGCTGTGAATTTATCTACCTGTAGGTTGGACAACTGAGTGAAAGCTTTCTCACAGCCAGGATGGGTACACTTGTACGGCCGGTCACCGGTGTGAATCCTATAAAAACAGATGTAAGTTAATCACACTATCACTCTTAACGGGTGGCAGAGAAAATTTAAATGTGAGTGATTTGCCTTATTGTGAGTAATTAGTATGTTTCTTCGTATCCAAACCACATCAGTGTCCCACAGCATCACAAATCACTGTTGACATGCATGCACAGGCATTACGACCAAAGCTTGGTATTTTCTCATGCCTAAGTTCCTCCTTCATTTAATTTCACTTCAATAAAACAAAACAAAATTAGCATTTTATTTGGATTAAAACTTTAGTTTCACTTTACCACCTGTACAACATGCCAAATCATCATGTCTTACACATTTTAAAGATGCTATAAACTCTCTACACACCTGCTCCCATACATGCAGACACAAACACACACTCAGACGTTCGAATCCACCCAGCCCAGCCCAGTACCGTGTGTGCTGCTGTAGGTGACTGAGCTGCCTGAATGTTTTCTGGCAGTAGGAGCAGGAGTAGGGCTTGGCCCCAGTGTGGATGCGGATGTGCTGGGACAGGTAGCTGGAGTTGGCAAACGACTTGGAGCAGTGGGGACACTTGTGGGGCTTGGACTCAGTGTGGTTTCTAACACCAGGACCGGAGGGTTGAGGGGGATGGAGAGAGAGAAACAGAGAGAGAAACAGCGAGAGATTTTTAAGCTACAGCATGAACAAAATTCATGATGAACTGAACCAAATCATGCGTTTTACAGGATCTGCGATCACACGCGTTGATCTTAGATTGTTAAGTACGACAGTGTGCTCTTTGTGCTGCGTCTGAGTTGTGAAAACACAGAACAAAAACATACAGCAAGCACAGTCACACTTTCTCTCTCTCTCTCTCTCTCTCTTGCAGTCTCTCTCTCTCTCGCAGTCTCTCTCTATTTGGTATGGGTGTGTATTATGTATAATATGTGATTATCTCGCCATATGTGCTTGAATGTTCCCAGTCTGACCCGGATAATCTCCTGCTGTGTCCTTCATATGTCAAAGACATAGTTCAGAAAATGTCTGGACCAAAATTGTCTAGACTTTTTTAGGAGTTTATGTCTGAAAATATGTTGTCAGTCAGATCCACACTTCTCACAGGAGATCGTACCAGCTTATCAAAGACGTTCAGGGTGAGGAGTGGGAATGAGAGAGGAAACGTTCTCCCTATTTCAGGGCAGTAAACCATTAAACATTAAACTAATTTTAAAGCTGTTTTAACCTAAAAAAGTTGCAAAGTGTTGTTTTAATTTCCACTATCGGTTAATAAGCTTAACATAATCTGTGTTCCGATTTGATTTTATCTTGACGTAAATTTTATTGAAAAGGGAACGGTTTAAAATAACAAATAACAACTACGACAGTGAAAGATCTGCAGAAGGTGATTCAAACCAAAGATAGAGGTGGATCCAAAGAGTAACCAAGACCAGGCAACATGCATGCAATACCAAGCCGAGCCGAGCCAAGCTTATGATGGTAACACGGGCAGGATGAGAAACGTAACATCAGCCTCCTGAGAAATTCAGGTATATTTCAGTGGCAACTGGTTCTGTATGATAACAACCTCAACCAACCACCAGAGCATCCATCACCGCACTCAAGAGGATTTTAGCTCATAATTCACCGAGTCCTCTTCTGGTAATATCTCAGTTACAAGTAAAGAAATTGATGAATACACAAAATAACAATCTTTGGTTTAATATGAGTGTCGCACTCTAACAGGCGATGGCTAGATTGTGCAAAAAGGGGTTTACACTGTCAACACACTCCCAATAAATCTCTATCTTACCATCCCTTCCTCCCTTCATTCATCACCACAAACAGACCCACACACAACAGAAACACACTTGCACAATAATGCAACTCCTCCCAACCCCCTCCACAGACACACACGACCCACTCAGCTCAGTACCGTGTGTGCTGCTGTAGGTGACTGAGCTGCCTGAATGTTTTCTGGCAGTAAGTGCAGGAGTAGGGCTTGGCCCCGCTGTGGATGCGGATGTGCTGGGACAGGTAGCTGGAGTTGGCAAACGACTTGGAGCAGTGGGGACACTTGTGGGGCTTGGCCTCGGTGTGGGACTTGGCGTGGATCTGCATGTCGGACTTGCTGAAGAATGTCACTGCACACATCCGACACCTTGGTGAGTGAGGGAGACAGACAGAGAGAAGAAAATCTTTAGAGATTTAATGTACAAATCCTGAACATTCCCATGATTATAGCATCTGTATTAACATGTTCTGACCGTTTTCTCTAATCAAAATAATCGAATCTAATCGACTACCTGTAGGATTTGGGGCCATCCTTGCTAGTATGATCATCCTCGTCATTTGACAGGTCGTATGGATCAGCAGTGTGGTGCTACAACACAATGTCAACATATTAGTTTTGCTGAGAGGGAAAGAAAATGTAAACTATATATACAATATACATGTAAGTATGTATATATGATAGGCACCTGTCCACCAGCAGCTAGATGAGCAAGTATTAATGTATCGCTTCCTGGAGGGAGGACCCCACCCACTCCCGCCACTCTGCTCATCGCCTGTTTGCTCTTCCTGCCTCGCTTTGATGGCGTCGGCATTACGACAGCAGGAGGGAGGGCAAAGTCCTGCTTCTTGTCTGGAAACAAGAGAAAAGTCAAAAGAAACTAGGGGCTGCTCTCCAGGTGGCGCTGTTGAGCCATGTAGCCACGCCCATTTCCAAATACTCCAGAATACGTAAATTTTCACCAGTTTCTAATTTACTTCAAACTTTAGCAACTTTTTGAGCCTGTTGAATACCTCAAAAAGCCCATTCTTTCGTCCCGAGAAAAATAATAATGATAATAATAATAATAATCATTTCAATTCTTTATAGGGCCTCCGACCGTTCGGTGCTTGGGCCCTAAAAAGAGAAAGCGCAGGGCGGAGACAGAGAGGGTGACTAGTAGAGATGGAACAATCCAACACTCATCACTTGCATGACTAGTTCCTGCCTCAGGATATGAGATAGACCATGTGGGAGAGACTGAAGTGATGGGGACTGTACCTGTGTTTGAGGGGTGCACTGCAGACACTATCATGGTGGTGGCAGTGTGGGGTCCCGCTACAAAGGACTGTGTGGAGGCAGTGGGGACCAGTGTGCCTTGGGGGGGTGGTGATCACTAACCCCGCTAAGAGGAAAAGATTTTTAATTTCACTCTCTAGGCATGTGAGACTATTATTCCTTTTAAAACAGACTATTTGGATTAATAATTATTTGGACCATTATTCGTTCAGGTTCTAAACTTGTATCTTAAAGGAGATATATGTTTTTTCAGTGTGTCTTTCCTCTTGTGTGTTACATCGATTTTAATGTAAAAGTTCTTCTAATTTTAAAAGCTTCAGGTCCAAAAGCTGACCAATCACAGCAGACTAGGCTTTATGGAAGTTGGATTTAAAGAGACGGGAGCTAAAAACAAGTGTTTGAGACAGAGGCTGACAAGAGGAGCTGCAGAGAGGGACAGTTTGTGATGTTTAATCTGAACATTAGCGCATGTTAAGCTTTCACAGTAATAACACTAACTAAAATTATCAACCTGAACATGTGCAGGTGTCTCCATGTGTCTCCTTTAAAACCTGGGGATAATGACACTGAGTAGAAAGAGACTTTATTGGATCTAAAGAAAATGTTCGGATCCAGATTCGTGGCTGTTGTTGGATCTTAGTTTTCCTGACGTTCATGCATCCATCTCACCAACACATATCATACAACTAGAGGGAGATGGTGAATGGATAGGGGGTTGTCATGATTCAGGAAAGAAAAAGGTGGGACACAGCAGCCAACTAACCTGCAGTCATGATGCCCGTGGAGGGAACAGGCACCACCGTGACGTTCTGGGAGGTGTGTGATTGGTGCAGGTGCCCCCCTCCGCTGCCCCCCACTTCCTTCCTGTTTCGGGACAAGTCGAACACCGGCCCCTGTGTCCACTGAGCCGGGGATGGCGAGCACAGCCATAGGGTAGTGGGGGGAGGAGGTGGACGACGCAGAGGATTGAGAGAAGGAGGCTGCATTGGCCTTCTCCAGGCCTAGCTGCTCCTTTGCCTTGTTCAGGAACATGGCGTTCTCAATCTAAACAAGGAGGAGTGGAGGGGGTGGGAAGGTGGAAAGAGGAAGGAAGAGAGGAAGAGAGAAGGAATAATGAGGAAAGGAGTGAAGGATGGGTAAGGGTTACATTTTGGTGTGGTATGGTGGGGTTAGGAAGAGATATGGGACCACCGAGAACATGCGAGAACAAGAAAATGAGAATGAATGAAGAAAGAGGGATGAGGAACGAGGGGTTGTGAAGAGGTGAGGAAGAGGAAAAGTAGCATAATGATAATTAATGAGATGAATGAGGAAGAAATAAGTTGCAAAGGACAAAGAGAAAAATATAAAAAAAACAAGATATGTGGGACGACAGGCAGAAGAAAAGTGACGCATGGTTTACATAGAGAAAAAGAGAGAGTGAAAGAAGTGGAAGAGGAAAGTTCACAGAGGAAAAAAAACGCAAGATGAAAAAGAGAAGATAAAAGATGATGTGGAGAAAATAGTGTGATGGTGAAAGAGGAAGGGATGGAAGAATGAATAGAGAGGATAAGGGGAGGTGTCCCAAAGCAGGATGAGGAGAGCGAAGGATGGGAGGGGGTTAGGGAGAAGACGAGGAGGAGAGGAAGGCAGTGGGAGAGTGAGAGAGGAGAGAACGAAGGCATGGTGAGATGCAAGAAGTGAATGAAAACAAGAGATAAGAGAGGTTGAAGAGAGGAGAGGGACAGGAGTGATCACGTGAACCTTCACAGAACTCAAATAACTTTAATGTGAAGTTAACTTGACCAGCTCAGCGAGTGGTGTCATTTAAAACAAGTGTATTTCAAGACAATTACGACAATAAGGTTGTCTCTACCTGTCCTTGTACAGTTGGGATAGGAGACCAAAAGTATGATGAGTTGAAATGAGAATCGTCCATTATTTCTGTAATTAGAAAGCAAGACACTTAGAAAACACCCGTCCTCCTCCTCCTCCTCACTATGACCTGGTATGAACCATCCTCTTCGTTTGTTTCCTTTCCTCTTATCCTCTCCTCTGAACACATCACGTTTAAGGATCAGTGTGGAGTTGGAAGCTTTTGACATTTCAAAGTGCCTGAAATGCTTTTCAGATTTATGCTGCTGTGTTTGTATTTTTTTAGTTTGATCAGATTCACAGAGAAGAGGATGTGAAAGGTATCAGGCGAAGATGCTCAATCCCAGAAAGGATGGATGCCGGAGCTGAAACACTAATGATCATCAGTCTTGGAGGCTTTTTGTGATGTTTTATGACAAAGTCCATGCACTTGCTCACAATCTCAGAGTTGTGGCTTTATCAGCGACATGTCAATGAGTTTAACTTTGTAAACGTGTCAGGATGTTGTTGCCTGGTGAGGTAACATGGCTAACTTCTTATTACATCCTTTCTAAGAGTGCCTACAGTTTATTGAAAACAACACCCGCTGTTTTAAGCTTCGTTCAGATGTGAACCGAAGTCTGGATGTTTTCCTGAAACAGTTGCTCCTGATCTTATCAGGAACCTTTCGTGCCAGCTCCCTTTTATAAACTGTCTGGAAGATGTCAGGGCGTGTTTTAACATTTCGTTTGACTGACGCAAAATAGGAAAAATGTTACGATGGAAATGAGCTGACTAAGAAAAGGCAACGAGATTCAAAAGCTTTGGGCGATAACGTCGCTGCTGTCAACAGAACCATGTGATTTCCTCATCAGGACTCATGTCATGTCCTGTTAGCTCCGCCCCTCGCCTGAATGTTCTGGGGATTTTCCTGTTGATGTGAACACGTCTACCTGCACAATCTCCTGCTGCCTCTTCATGTGTGGAATTTGTTTTAACATTTTCCTTCGTTCGAGTCTGAAAACAGCTTTTCAACCTGATAACTGAACCTGTTTCCTGACACACAGGCATCACATCCTCTTCAGCACACAGGAGGAAGTGTCATAGTTTCATCTTCTGATGTCGGCCTGCGTTTGCACTTTATTGTCAACACACTCTGCTCCTGCTGCAACAGTAAAATGAGCTGTGAGACTGGACTTTGTGTTTGCATGTGAAGTCTGTTTACATGCAGAGCCACCAGACGCATGCATGTGATTACATGTCAGTAAAGATGAGCTGACATTGAGTCTAACTGACACTCTGCGGGAGAACAGGCCCATGAAGGATAAACTTCAGACTTGAACTATTGACATAGATAATCTGAGGTGACGGCATATCGCTTATATCTCGTGCATAACATTGGCAGAGTGTAATAAAACATGTGCATGTGTTATTTCCCATGAGCCTCCTCTCCCGCTGCAGCTGCACCACCTGTCGGGAAAGCCTCTAAAAGGCAGAATCAGTGCAGGTATGAGGCAGCTCGGCGGCAGATCTGAGATCTGCTCCTCAGAGCCGTGTTACCGTCCAGTGACCCGAGAGACATTTGTGAACGCGGGTCTCAAGCCGCCTGCAGCGCAGTGGCACAGCTAGCCGCGGGCTAACGTTAGCAGCTGCGTAAACAAACACGAGCTACGGTCGGATGGAGCAGCTCGGCGCTAGCTGCTAGCAGGACGAGGGGCGCTAGCTGCGAACTCGCCTCCATGAATGTTCTCCTTTTGTTCGCTGCGGCCCCACGCAGGCCCGTGTGTCGCTGCGGGGAAGCAGGTGAGTAAACCCGGACCCGCTCGCTCCCTACGCCCCCCTCCTCCGCTCGGTGCTCATCTCACTGCGAGAACAGGGAAACTGAAAAAGTCTCCGATTTAAACAGAAGACAGAAAAAACGCAGGAGTGAGGGAGACGCAGCTCGGCGCAGACTTCCGGCGGCCGGTGCTGCGCGAGCCCGTGGAAATAACACTTGTTTCACGGTTGGTTAGCGGCTCCGGGGATAATTACCGGTGGGATCGGGGTCCCGTCGACCCCCCGCGGCCTGCGCACGTCCCGACGGAGGAAACTTTGTGGAAATCCTCAAACCTCAGACCGGCCTCTTTTTTCTTCTTCGCTTTTTTTCCCTCCGGCTCGTCGTCAGTGTCAAGTCGCACATAGTCAAACCGCAGCATTTCCGGTCGCACCTTTCAAAAATAAAATCCCCGCAATTGACAGGCAATTCAGCTGTAAAGGGAAAGTTCAGCGAGAACAATTACAATACACTTGTTATCTCAAGTGTTTGAGTCCACAAAACACAGTTTCATGTTTCATGTTCCCCTAATCTTAAAATTACTTTTGGCTCCCTGGTGATTTATCCTAATGTTTTCATTCCTCCCACTATTTGCTGTATTTGATACCAATAGATAGATAGATAGATAGATAGATAGATACTTTATTGATCCCAATGAAATGCTAATGGGGATATTGACAATGCAAATATTTAAAGTATAAGGTGATTAAGGTATAAGACAAGTATCCGAGGCAGAGTAATGAGGCCAAATATAAATACAGATTTGAAAATGAAACCTGACGCTATACTAACCCTCTATGGGATATGTCACCCATAAATGAAAATACACTCATAATCTAGTCACCACTATGATAATGATAATGAACTTTGTTTATATAAAACCTTTTAAAAACAAAGTTTACAAAGTGCTTTGACAGCAACGCAAGAAAAGTAAATATAAGAGAAATTTCAAACAACCACGTTTAGCTGGAAACAAGGTCATGTATAAATTAAATGAATAAATATAGAGCTGTGTCACATGAAAACTCAGGTTTGTCTCACTTGTGAAAGAGAACAATCTCACTTCCTGTAACTGTTGAACTATCCAACGCTAACTTGACACAGCTGCCAACCTCCACACACAGTCTTCCCCTTGTCAGTAAGAATACATCATTATATCAGATGCTTTGTAAATTATGGTCTAATAAATGTCATAATCGTTAGCACAACACAATTTTCCAAATGATGGCAATAGTCCCACACACCTTTCAAAACTTTATATTTATGCAGTGCCCGGTATCGGTCACAGAAACAGGGGCCAGTGATGAGGTTGCACGTTTGAATCCCTGGATAAAAAAAACGAGTTATTCCTAGTTCGGTGCAAACAGAAATAAAAATCTACAATTTGTGTCGGATCATGAAAACAAATGTTTGTTTATTAGGACCATGTGAGCGCTGGTCTTCATGCAGTCACCATAAATAACATTAACCAGTTACAATTCAACAGAAACACAACTTAAACAATGATGCAAACTAGAAAAGGAATAAAAATACAGCAGCAGCAACAACATGCACAAATCAGAAAAACAAAAAACCAGTAGATAAGATATGAGTTAAGTAATAAATAGACGACAGGAATTAATTACTCTCTTCTCAGAAAGAGAAAAAACAATTGCAATTTAATGACATTTATAACGTGTACAAGACAGTGGAAAAACATTTCAGAATAATTTAGATGCAACAGAGTGGTATTTTCCAGTAGTTGAAATAACACAGAAAACCACTAAACTGATTAAATACATTTATAATGAAACAGTGCTGTTAGTTAAAGTTAGTAGAATTGTTAATGGTAACAGTGCTACATTAATACTTCATTAAATATCAAATATATACTGTATAAGTACATCTATGTTCATACACAGTGTCGTGTCAGTAGAACACTTCAAGTCACTTCAATACAGAAGCACAAAGATTACATTTCCTACCTGACGCGACCGTGAAGTAGCACAAAGTGAAGCACATGCATTCTCAAGATTACAGTTAGTGTGACAGGTATCTGTGGCTGTGTGATAACAGCAGTGTTCATCTTCCAATAAATAGAATTGACCTTTTTAAATCTGCTTAATTATTTGGCTGTACCGTATCCAGCAGTGCACAAGCACACAGAGAGGCGTTTGGTGCTGGGTGTCATGCAGAGGAGAAAGAAACAACCTTTCATGGTTGAATTTACTGCTGCAAACAGCCACGATAAAACAGAAAGTGCAATACAAATACTTTCCAACAAATGACACTAAAGAAACGTAAACATGTTTTCTCGGATAAATTCCTCAACTGTTTGTGTGTCTGTTGACACCTTAAATTAGGAAATAAATAAGATATCCCACGTGAAACATGATTTAATACCCAGCCCCAGGGGTTGTGGTGAGGTAGAGGGCGATAGAGAGTTATGATATAAAGTTGATAGTTTTATAAATAGTTTGAGCTGTTCAGAGATAAACCTTCAAGAGCATCAAACCTTCTGTGGGACAGATACATCAAAGATAAGAAGCTGCCAATATCCTTTTCTCACCACTAGTTTATCGCTCCTGATCAAATCTATCATCTCCTCACTGCAGACTTTCATTAAAAAAAAATAATCATACAAATATCCTCATTTTAGCACAGTAATCTCACATGTACACTATTGCTACGACAACAGATTACTTTAATCTTTGTTTTCATTAAGCCATAATGTACAAGAGCTGCTACATAACGGGCTTCTATAAAACAAAATGCACCACTTTGCTTAAGAATAAATCCAGAAAATACAGTATTATTAGGATAGTGAACATGATTACATTTGTCAATATTTCTATTTAAAATCTTAGAGAATTATGGTATTTAATACCAGATAGAGTTGTATAACGTAATCAAAGGGACCTTACAATACATATTTAAAAAAAAACAATGAAAGTTAACACTGGTGCAGAAGGATAAGATGAGAAGAAATCACCCAACATCGTAAACGGTGAAAACACATAAAATATAAAACAACAATTAACATGTACGGGATAAAGCCACAGAGATTTACAGATGGTATCATAACACTGATTATGTTTAATCTGAAACCATCTGAGATAACACTAAGTACTTATGTTGTTTTTATAAATGTTTGTGTTTTAGTGATTTTGTGGATTAAATAAAATAATAATTAAAATACTTCAGGATTGACAAATCCTTAACTCCTTCATGTAGTAAATATCAATTCTGATTGAAACGCGTGACGTGCTAAAACTACAGGGGGCGGTG
This sequence comes from Pseudopleuronectes americanus, assembly GCA_038501795.1. Classification (NCBI taxonomy): domain Eukaryota; kingdom Metazoa; phylum Chordata; class Actinopteri; order Pleuronectiformes; family Pleuronectidae; genus Pseudopleuronectes; species Pseudopleuronectes americanus. The sequence continues at coordinate 1,615,559 of CM076731.1, forward strand.
TTGTATTAGACTGAAGAGTTTGTAGATTGGTGAATGAAGGTTTTGGAACATTTGCATTAAACTTTCATGTTAAGATGCACTTAAGGTTTGGCAGCAAGGCAACGCACACAGGCAGTTAAAGAGGAGACATTACAGGTACACACACACACACACAAACACACACACACCCATTAAGAGAAGAAGAAAGTACATGATTCACGGAGACTTTGGTTACATTTGTTGCTTATTTCTGTTTTCACATCAGATTATATCAATGGAAATCAATTAATAACTCTGAATTTTGTGTTATAACGCTGAGGAGGCGTTTTAGTTTTAAAGCCCAGAGTCTGTAGAGGATGTACTCAATGGACACATGGATCATACAAGAACAAATCTATTGAAACAACAACTGTAACTGAAGCCAGAGGAACACAAGACAATCTCCCAAAACAAAGCTTACAATCAGTGACACAAAGGAAAATGAAGAAAGTGGAAGATTTTTTCACGTCACAGTAACGTCAAAAGAAGATGTTGGTGGAGGAAGGGACATATTACATGAGAGTTGTTAGGGTGGAGGAAGGAGGCCATGAGAGCAGACGTGTGCAAAGAGTCCAGGCAGACTAAAGGACAGCGGGAGATGATTCTCTTCACCCTGTACGAGAGGTCGCCTGCACCAAGGAGCATCAGAGGGAAATAAAGATTCAAGTTTAAAATCAGCCTCAAGTTTGGATCAACCAGGGGCTGAAATACACAACTTAATGGAATTAGAATAGTTTTTTTAACACTTAACCTAAATAAACTTCAGCAGCGATGATATAATGGTCTTGTGTGTTTGTTTGTGTTATTTTGTGTCTAGTGGCCAAACTTTGTACTATGATTGGGTTTAGGTGCAGGAGAGCGTTACCATGGAGATGCTGATTCCAGTCAGTTTCTCCACCGCCTCAGGGAGGCGGGTCATGACGTCCAGCACCTCTCCCGTCAGTTTGGCTGCTCCCACTTCGCCTCCTCCACTGGACACCATGATAACTCTGTTGGCCTCACACAGAGGCTTGCTGATCTCCTCTGCCATCTGGTGGAAGACAACGGAAATGTTCAAACTCGTGCAGAGGAAACGTGAAGAACGGATCAGGAGGCAGATCCATGAAGTTGTCGTGGGCTGTAGAAGATATCGTCTCTCACCAGAGGCAGTTTCTCCAGCAGCATGTCCACCATGGCTCCATCCTTGTACTGCTGGAAGGCCTCCGCCTTCTTTGACATCTGCTCCGCCTCTGCACGACCTTTGGCCTCCACTGCAAACGCCTCAGCCTCTGCTTTAATCTGAAGGAGACAAGAGGATGGGCTTCATTTTACTAGAAAACACAAAGCTTGTCAAGAGGCCACATCCATCTGATAAGATCAATACTGAATATATAAATAATATTTCCATCTTAAGCTTTTAAAACAAACCGCCCAGCTGAGTTGAGGTTCTGTGACTCACCCTGATGGATTCTGCTTCAGCTTCTGCCTCCATGATCAACTTAAGACTGGACACAGAGAAAGAAACACAGATCCATTCTCAAACATGTCATGCTTCTTACAACAGAGAAAAAAGTAAACTGAGAATGAAGGTTAAAAACTCACCGCTGAGCTTCGGCGAGTTTCTCCAGACGGTAGCGCTCAGCCTCTGCAGGTTTCTTCACCTTGGCCTCCAGCTCCTTCTCCCTGCGAGAGATCTCCTGCTCCTGCAGCATGATCTGCTGCGTCCTCTCCACAACCTGCACCTGCATCTTCTCCTCCTCGATACGCTGCTTCGTCTTTGCAACCTGGAAAAGGACGAATATGTTAAAGATAAGCAGAGGATGATGTAAACAGTTCAAATTCTTGTCAGAGAGTCAACAATTTAAAAAACTCCAAGATGCTGATGAATGCACCGGACAATGTAGGATACATAAAAACCCAGATATTACCATAAAGAGTTAATTCATGATATAATCCAGTAATTTACTGTGACATTACCTTGTGTACCTGCAGCTGATAGGCCATCTCCGACTCAGCCTTCTTAGTGTTGACCTCAATGTCATACGCTGCTTTCTTCAGCTCATAGTCCCTCTGGGACTTTGCCATCTCGATCTCGTTCTTGTACTGAGCAGAGACTTTCTCCTGCATCGCGTGGGCTTCCTGCAGAGACACAGAGCAGAGAAACAATGATGAACAAGTGAAAAACATGATCAATGGGAATGACTCTTGAATATGAAGCCCCTTTTCCCACTAGTTAAAAAAACCCACCAACAATAATGTGAACTTATAGAGTAATAGCTCAATCCCAGGTCACGTGACTCGGCAGAAGACACAAAGGCAAGACAGCGAGATGAGAGAGCTCCTCCTCATCCGGGACGCTTGTGACCTTGAACATGACGGAATAAACCAAAAGCAAAACTCTACTACGAGCAATGTGAAGGAGTCAAGTGAAAAGTGTCTGATACCTTAAAGTCCTCTACAAGCAAGATGATCTCACAGACGGCCTCAGTCGTATCCTCAACATAAAGAACACAAGATACTCGCTACCTGGTGGAAAGAGGTTTTTCTTGCCATGAGAAACGGCTCCGTGGAGGAATAGAAGAAACATCTCACCCTGATTACAGCATCTCTCTTGAACTGGGCCTCTCCCATGCGAGCGTCTTTCTGCACCTGGGCTGTGCGACCTTTTCCCAGGGAATGAAGGTAATCCTGTATCCCAGAGGAGAGAGACAATCACACATGTTCATTCGTGGCCGACATTAAAATCTTGCAGTGCATCACATACGGCTATGCATTAGAGTTTACGATGTGGTTATTGTGGACCAGTACCTGGTCGTCGTGAACATCTTTGAGCGTGTAGCTGACCACGCTGATGCCCATGTTGACCAGGTCTGAGGACGCCACCTTGAAAACCTGCTCGGAGAACTTCTTCCGGTCCTTGTAGATCTCCTGTAAGGGGAAGATGTTCAGTGTGATGGGGGAGTCGGCCATCTTTGTCCCAACAGCACGCTGCTGGAAACCATTACAATGAATGAATTATCACTTCCACAAACCGACTCACCTCGACAGTCAGGTGGGCGATGATGGCGCGCTGGTGCCCCTCCAGTGTCTCCAAGGCGATATGAGCAATCTCCGGCTCTGACTTCCCCATGAACATCTGGCAGGCTGCAGCCAGCATCTGCTTATTCTGACCCTGGATCTTCATCTGCAGGAAACAGCAGCTTGTTTACAATCAAGAACACAGCACGACACTGAAGACTTCTTGTGTGTGAAGCCGAGTCATGTTGAAGTCAAAGCCAAGTCATGTGGATCTAACTAAAAAATCAAAGTTCAAATCAAATACATTCTCCTCAAAGATGGTTCATGTCATTTTATGGAAGTGATTGGGGAAAGATGTGGAGATGCATAGGGACGTGTCGGCGAATCGTCCATCTTTCTCTGATGCTCACTGACCTGGGCTATCCCTGTGACGGAGATGGGAACTCCGTGGCGAGTGTAGACTTTATCGCTCTTCACGTTCAGAGTCAGAGTGTTCAGGGAAATCCTGGAGATGGGCAGGGTAAAGATATATAAAAACATATTTATTGATGGATTATAAATAGCTCTAATGGTTTAAAGTGTCGCCGTCTCTGCTTTGTGTTTGTCATGTTGAGTTATCAGCACTGAGCGCAGGGCTGAGCAGGTTCAGGACGAAGGCCGGTTACAACACAGACACACACAAACATGGAGTGTGGTGCCCGGTAGGGATTAGTAAGTAACGTGGGGGGGAGCAGCAGTTAACTCACCTCTGTATCTGCTGAATACACGGGAAGACGAACACTCGGCCTCCAGGTATCATCAGTGGAGGAGAACGACAGAAAACCTGGGAGAGATCGAGAGGAGCCTCGAGTCAGAGACTTTCCTCACATCAGAATTTATTAGTTACTCAAATACCATAGATAGTAATTGTTTAACTGGTATTTAAAAAAAAATATTGTTTAAATAATTGTATATCAGGTAGATTTTGGTCCACTTTGTACAGACCATGGAATGGATGGAAATGACATCTATAAGCTCGATATGGAAAAGTGTTGTTTTTGATAAACGGACGTGGTCGTCTTTTTACCTGACACCACCATGGCCTCGTTGGGACCACAGGTGTAGAACATGTCTGCTGCTTCAGCCTGGAGACGAGGACGATGCTTCAAAGCAAAGAACCTGAAACACTCACATTTAATAAAGGAAATATTTATGTGCTCAGACTAATTGGCTCCACATCTGGTCTCTCTCTCTCTCTCTCTCTTCTCTCTTTCCCGTTTTTTCTCTGCTCACCAACCGGTCGGTGCAGAAGTCGTCCGCACTGAATCTGGATCTGCAGGTTTATTCCAGTAAATTAGTTTTTCTCTCCAGTTGTCAAAGTGCTGCTCGTTGTGGGAACTGTTGGTTTCTCTAGAATTTTCAAGGTCTTCACCTTCTATGTAAAGAGCCTTGAGATAATGTATTTTATAATTCAGCGTTGTATAAATAAAATTGCATCTACTATTTTATTATTATTCAGATCGAAGACAAAGTAGATTCAAATACCCATACAGGCACGAGAGGAAAAAACATAGAAGTCCACAACTGACATATTAAATGTATTTTAATTGAAATTTTGGGTCTAAAAATCTAAAGTGTATTAATACATATAAAGAATATAAATATGCCTCTTCTCTCACTCATTAAATGGAGACAGTGGATCAGTGAAACGTGACTGACGCTGCTCGCCGCTAAATGTCTGTAACACGTCAGTGAGCAGAGAAGAAGAGAGAGAATGTGGAGCTCACCTGTCGGTGCACAAGAGCTGGTTCCAGGTCACTGTTGATGAATTGATCTTAAAGCTCTCATCAGACTCTGAATATGACGATGATGATGTAAACACAACACCGGGCTGCAACTCTATTAAATCGAGCACGCTTATCCCTCCAAAGGTGCGCCACCGCCAACTACTGGCGCGGCGGAGAAGTGTCGCTTTAAGCATTTTAGTTCAACGAGCTTTATGTAGAAGAAGAAGAAGAAGGTGTAATAGCTTTATTTTGAAAGAGGTTATCGGAAACAGTTGTAAGCTATTATTTTAACTTGATCAACTGCCCTCTGGTGGACCCAGCGCGTCACTACAACTCAACCTTTCACCAGAGTGACGGTGAGTATGTTTGCCATCTAGCGGCGACAGTGAGGAACTGCATGAGTGGTGTCAAGTTAGATGTGCTTTAGGAACATACGTCGGGTAAGTGTTTTCAAAATAAAACATTAACGATAGACGGACGTGAGATGACGCAGAGTGATTCACGGTGAACGGAGCATCAGCAAACTGGAGATGATTCGTGACTGGTACTTAGTAAATCTATTGTCATTACACATTTTAAAAATATACTAATTAAAGCGACTAATCCAGTTCACAATCTTTTAAAAATAATACATAGAGTATTTTCAACTTGAGTGAAGTATTTTTTATCACTTAGGTAATTCGTTTATAATCATTAATGTGCTATATGACGAACAGTGGTTTTTTTTTGGAAAGTGCTTACCGGAACTAGATGTAGGCTATTATTTGGGATATAAACAGAGCACGGCCCTCTGGTGGCCACAGTGCGTCACTACAACTAAACTGTTCAGACACTAGTTTTATTTTTAAAAGTGCGTTCCGGAAGTAGATTTATTCTGTTATTTTAACTTGATCAATATTTGCCCTCTGGTGGTCTGAGTGTGTTACTACAACTGAACTGCTCAGACGTGAATGTGAATTTGACAACGGGAATTTCCGCACTCTAGCGGCGATAGTGAGGAACTGCATGCCTGGTGCCAAGTTTGATTTACTGCAATAAAGAAAATTCTTCCGATAATTGAATTCAAAATAATTATTCCCAAAATCCCTTGTTCAGCAGTTTGTGCAGCTTCTGCAACTATTTTGCGACTTCATGAAAGTATCTCTGAATAAAATTCACAGGCGCTTTTACTTTTGAGAGAAGAATTTCAGTTTTACATTTCATCGTATAAATTATTTTGATAAATCTCTATGTTTACACTCTAAACCAGTTCTCATTCAAACCACACAGGTCGTTCTTGTTTGGTCGTTTCTCTTATTTCCTGTGCTAAAGTTTGATTTGATTAACAAAAACATATTAATCAGGTATCAAACTTATTGATTATACATTTTCTGTTAATTAATACATTGATCAGGGAAAAAAAAATTTGCCAAGATCTATTATAATTATTTTCCAGTTAATCTGGTGAATATTTATATATTTGTAATTGCTCATCTAATAAAACCAGTTCAACCCAGTGTAAAGACGCAGAGAGACACTGGTCTCCATCATCTACTCGATCCAAATACCAATAATCGATTAACTTCGATGAGCGGAAACTGAGGTCTGTTGTTTCTCCGGATCGATGGACACCGTGCACGCGTAAAGATCACGATGGCCCGAAGTGAAACTGCAGACTGCTCGTGCATGTGGCTCAGAGCCAGAATCTACGATTCTTCCCGAAGCGGCCCGAGCACCTCCGAGCTCACATGGGTCCAGAAACCCGACAGGAGCCGAAACTCCCGAGCTGAAGTGTGTGTGTGTGTGTCGGGGTGAGACGGAGCAGCACCACATTAAGGACTAATTATATTTATTCTTCTTCTAAAAGGTGATTTCCAGGATCCATCACTCCTCCGCTCCTCCCAGTCCTCACAGGGTTTCTTTTAATTCCGGATCCGAGGCGTGAGAAGGTAAGATGCTCCTCTTCATCACTTCTACACGAACAGCTGGTTTCCTGTGCTCGGTGCTTGGCTCGCAGGGACACACAGGGTTAAATCCTGCAGTGTTCCCTCTCTGTGTGTTTGATGGAGCTACTCGGAGGCTCAGGAGGATCCAGGGCGTGTTACCGGGCAACGAGGCGAGGGAGGGATGCTTGAAGCTGGAGGCTGGAGGCTGGAGGCTGGAGGGTGGAGGGTGGAGGGTGGAGGGTGGAGGCTGGAGGCTGGGGGCAGCGTCCTCAGGCGGGATCACGATGAACGGTCCCTCACATGTAACAGGCTCGACTGCAGGATCCCCTCCAACAGGAGCACCAGAGATAAAACACTATGAGCCTCCTCCTGTCTCCAGTCTCTGGGGTTAAATCTGTATTTTCTTTCATCTTTATTGTAAACTCCATACTCACAGATATGACCGTATAATAACCATAAGACTGATGACTGATGAGATGATAATAATGTTTGTGGATGTTGCTCAGCCTGTGGTGCAGGACCAGGTCCTACATGTGGGATATACCCGCAGATTAAGGGGGGGTTTCTGGTCCATCCCCGTGGAAACGGTTACACAATGTACTGGCACACATCCAAGCTGCTGACTCAGAGCATTGGACGTGAGGAACAGGAACTGTTCTGGATGCTTTCAGGCAAGAAAGTAAAAAACATGCAAATCTCAGTCTATAGAGCTGCTGCAGTTTGATCCCAACTCTTTGATTCCTGCACATTGTTCATTTCATGGCTTCATATCTGACTGACCCTCTTTCTTTCTTCATTCAACTCTCCTCCTCCTCCTCCTCCTCTTCCTCCTCTTCCTCCTCCTCCTCCTCCTCCTCCTCCTCCTCCTCCTCCTCCTCCTCCTCCTCTTCCTCCTCCTCCTCCTCCTCCTCCTCCTCCTCCTCCTCCTCCTCTTCACCCCCACCTCTCGTTTTACTCCATCTTCCATCCGGACATCCCCAGCTGTAACGGGACAGCCCCTTCATGGTGACACACCCTTGGTTGCACCAGCAGCTGCCTGCGTAACGGGTGAGGAGGGGGAGAAAGAAAGGGAGAGAGATGAAGTGGAAGAGGAGGAGCGGGGCTGATGCAGAAGAGGAGAGTGTGTGTGTGTGTGTGTCGAGGATCTTAAATTCTTTGATTTGAGATTGTAGCATTAAGTTTACTACTTCTGTTCCAGTGGTTAAAATAATGAATGAACAGTCTGAAGAAATATTTGTTCTCGACACAGGGATGAAGCTGATGAGCCGTAGAGAGTGAACAGGGTAACAGTCATAATTCCTAAACCATAAAGATTCCATAACAGGTGAAACATCTGCAGCAGAACATCAGGACCGAAGCTCTGAGAGAGAAAGCTTCATGTCCACTGTGGGCTGATACGTGAGTCTAGGAGTTATTTAATATGACGGCAGCACAAGCCCAGGATCTCAGTCGGATTGACCCTAATAGGATTTAGCTGGAATAGAAAGAAGTCGATAAAATAAAGACAAAGGCAGAACAGGACAGAAGAAGAAGAGAAGGTCCCAACAGAGGGAAACAGTTTCCTAACATTCAATCAAGCAGCTTCATAGATTTTAAACTCTTAAATATGTCAGATTTTCTTCCAACATTATTACCTCGGGGGAAATTGGTTAAAAATGTAAAAGAGAAAACGCCCTTCATAGTATTACAGAGGGAAAATCTGGACTTCCGGGTTTTCCCCTCTTAATCGAACCCACACCAATATGGATTGTGTTCTTTCTTGACTCATGTTCTACACTTTCATCAATTCATGTTCTCTGAGCTGTGTGGGAGAGTCGAGGGAGAGGAGTCAGTCAGGATGGATGATAATAATAATAATAATAATAATAATGATAATAATACATTTTATTTCACAGCACTCAAGGTCACCTACAAGGCAGAGATAAAAACAGAACAAACAAAAATCAATATATCTAAATAAAGAATAAAATGAACAGTGAATAAAACATTTTGGAGGTTTGCCAAACGGAAAAGAACCATCAGACTGAATGGGCCAGTTTAAAGAGACGGGTTGTGAGACAGGATTTGAAAAATGGAGTCAGTGTTACGGATGACTGGTGGGAGGGGAGTTCCAGAGGAGGGGGGTTCCAGAGGAGGGGGGTTCCAGAGGAGGGGGGTTCCAGAGGAGGGGAGCAGAGCGGCTGATGGGTCTCGATCCCATGGGGGTGCAGCTGGCAGGTGGTACAGTGAGATGGATGGAGGGAGAACACCTGAGAGAGCAGGAGAGCTGAGTCCACAAGCCTCGACTCAGAATGGGCTGATGTCATGTAAAAGCTCCTCGCCTCTGAAGATGAAGCTGCTGGACGTGTCACCACCGCCGCCCCCTACAGCTCGACTGGTGTAATTGGTCATAACTGGGGACAGGGGGGGCAGTGACCCCATTGACCCCCAGTCAAATCACAGCAGTGACATCTCAGGCTTCTTGTACTGATGCTAAAACATAACTTTATACATTTTAGAAGAAACACACTAGTGAAAACATCACTAGGATTATTTTTAATTCAATTTCCAATAGATCACTTCTAAGTGATGCTGAGGAGGAAGATTGTTTTCAGAATTTCACATCTTACAGGGGATCGCAGCGCCTCTCATTTACTCCTCAGGTGTAGATTCTCTCTCCTCATGAATCAAGCCTGAGACTCACATCTCTGCGCTGCCTGAGCACTCACACAGGCAATAAGCTAATGGCTCTGTAGAGCACTAGAGAGGATGGATCAACCTGTCTCATAAAGCAGGAACTGGAAGATATGCTGTGATTACCGTCTTCCGCTGAAGGACTAAAAGGCTCTCGAGCGATTTTCCTGCCCACATTACTGTTGGTGCGTCATTTTCTAAGTGACTTTGAGTCACAGTGAAAGTAGACGGGCTTTCTTCTTGTTCTTTTTTACTCAAATAGCACTCAGATCTCATATCCTAAGATCCTGGCAGGAATCTAAAGTTGTTTTATTGTTCTATCTGTCAGAGTCTATAGATTCCTAATGCTGCCCTCACGGTGTCAAACAGTAAAAGAAATGTTAGATATCAATTTCCTTTTCTTACTAACATGTTCTTATGTGTCTGAAAATCAACTCTCTTTTCATTTGAATTACATTTATTAACGTTTTTATATTTATCTTTATTGTAAAAGCACTTTGAGCTGCATTTGCATTTGAGGAGCTGTACAAATAAACTCTATCATTATCATTGGCAACACACGTCCTCATGACACTGAACCAAACCAATGATAAGTGTGATAGTGTTAAATTAGCATGTGCAAGAAAACATAAGAATACAAACTTTGGGTTTTAGTCGCAGAGAAAAGCACAAACGATGACCTGAGAAATAACTTCTAAAGAAAACATTATTCTGCGTATGATTCTAAACTTTCAGGATGTTTCTCTGTTTATTGATCTCATCTTAATGAAGCGCTGCTAATGCTGCTTCCTCTAATCCTCTAATCCAGTGCAGTTGTGGTAACAGGTCCGTCTCCTCATGCCAGCTGGCTCCTGTCCATCCCATCGTCCCTAAGGGATGAGCTCACACTCAATCATAGAGATCTCTCCTCCTCTCCGTCTCTTCCTTCGTTGTTTCTCTTTTCTTTGGCTCCTGTTCTTCTTTTTCGCTCCCTCTCTTTCTACCTCATTGTTCTTGGTCATGTGTTGTGAGTTGACAGATTCCAGGCACCACAGGAGACACCTGTCCATACCTTGAAGACACATCATCTATAAATCTTGGATTAACAGAATATTTTAATTACAGCAGCGTTATAGAGTTTTCTGTCATGGATATTTGGAAGGATAACTTCAGCAAGATTCCAGCTTCCCTTCCTCGGACACTGTTTACATTCTGCTGAGTCTATCGAACCTTTCTCCACAAAAAAAAACAACAGCAGTGAGGCTTTCTGTTGTTGTTTATGTCAAGTCAACATCTTGGCTAATCTCTGCCAACAGCTATTGGCATTGGAGTGCAGATAGATTAAACAGCCGATACTCAAAGTATTTGGGTCAATGAGTTTCTCTGCACTGGTGACCTGTGGGAAACCTGCTGGTCCAACTAGAAACAGAACCAGGAGCTTCCAGCCTCAGAACCGTGTCCCTCACTCAAGATTCTGTTTATTCACATGAAGAATCTGATTTTAGGGATTAACTGACATTTGACAGATTCAACAAACCCAAGGTAGTAATTATAATGAAACTATGAACTGAGCACTAATTTAACATATTTGTCTGACTTATCTATAAGTTAACCTCTTTTAAAGAAGGATTATTGGTCATCTTCTTTTTAAACATTATAAAACAATTGTTTTGTACTGTGTGTGTTCTTCTTTTTTCAGAGAACGACTATTCAAGATGAAAGTGATCAGCGCTGCAGTGCTCAGTGCCGTGTTCTGCTCGGGTAAGCACAAACACAATCAGTCATCCGGGAGCAGGTCGGATAACTGAACAGCAGAAACAAACTTGAAGCTAAAACCAAATGTGCTTCAACTGAACGATTAACGAAGACACTGTGAGAACGTCATCAGAGAAACAACCTTGTTTTGTGATCTGTTTAATTTCCTCTTATTTTCTTTGTTTCCTTTTGTTTTGAGGCGTCAGATCGTATTCACATCTGGTTTATATTTAGCTATGTGATACAAGTTGTATAACTCTTACAGCAGTTGCGTGGTTCTTCACTCAGAACAAAGGGACCCTGGTCTTTGTTCAAATCAAGAGACGACTGAGAAAAGATGTGTTTTAAAATATCCTTCTCTTTATCTTTTCTTTCACAGTTGTGTCGGCGTCTGTGACAGGTAAAATCTCTGGTTCGATGGGCGAGCAGTGCATGAGAGAGAGTAAATAAGAAATCGAAGATTATCTGTCATAGGTCAGATTGATTAAACATATCATCGATTGCTTCCACCAGTCAAAGAGGAGCGCCGGACAGCGTTCTTCGGGGAGGACATTCACATGGAGGTCCCGCCGGGAAACGCTGGAGAGGTCGTGTTCAAACCCAGGACCAATCAGTCCTATGATGTGGTTCTGATGCGAAGCGGGAAGTTGGTGAACCCACGGGGCCGCCTCAACCCCCTGGGCCACCTGTTGCTGGAGGACGTGCAGGAGGAGGACGAGGGCGTGTACGTGATCAAGAACAGCCACAGCCCCCACACAGTCAAACAGCTCATCCTCACGGTTCGAGGTGAGTCGTCTGCTGAGCGTGACAAAGTGTTAACCAGACTCCAAATTGACTTCATGTTTTTCGGGAGCTTCGGTCTCAAAGATCCTGCTTCTGCCCTCGTATAACTTTCCTCTCATTTTGTCGGATCAGACTGTGCCTTGGAACAAGGGATAAAGTACGGAGAAAGCTTCTCCATCCACCTGAACCACGTCGAAGGCCCCATCACCCTGGAGTTCAGGTACAGTCTCTGAATCGGCTTGAGTCAGACAACAAATACACATCTGTTGTGTTGCTTCCCCTTTTGGAACAAGTTTTATCTGAATGGTTCCTGTTGAATAAACATAATAAAAGAATGACCCAGAAAGGACACGTGGTGGAGCTTGTCCCTCTATCAAGGCCCAGCAGCGGCTCAAGCTAAACGCCTAATGAATCCACATCATCTCAGTCACACATTGGTTTTAGTTACAAGTTTCTAGCCCCATTTGTTACTTTACAGCAGCTTAAAATCTATTACTAGACCATGAATCTGCCAGAGCTGGATTTCCTGATTGTGCCTCATCTTTTTCCATCAAGATCAATGAATTATTCAACGTTAGACTGGGGGAAAAAGCCACATCCATCCCGGATGGTTTCTTGGATCCACTTTTCTGGTGTGAAATTTCAGAAATCTTGGGGAATTGGCTTGTTCACACTTTCAATGGCACAAAAATGATAAGGGATAATAAATTCAATAGTTTAGATATCTGTCTTATCACGGCTGCAAGACTCAAAATGCTTAACTGGAAAAATCCCATAGGGCCAAAGAATGAGTTAATGAAATGATAGAGACCTATGATCATATGAAACCATGTTGAGTTAAATAATACACCTGCTCTGATATGCTAACTACACTGGTTGTTGATGGGTTAGTCTGAATAACTACCTGTTCTCTTCAATACATGTTTTACCATGACAAGGCCCAGTCTGATTCAGGCCAATCAAACCGAGATACAGCAAACTACAGAGCCTCCGCCCGTGGTGCTGTACAACCAGACGGCGGTGTCAGCCGAGGAATACGTGGGCCGCCTCAGTGTATCGGAGAAACTGGTGACGCTGCACTCGGTCCGGATGGCGGACGAGGGGAGCTTCACCGTACTGGACCATGAGGGCAAGATCAGGAGGAGGAACTGTCTTAATGTCAGAGGTGAGCAGTGATCCAGTGCTCGGCTGCTTTAGGTTTGAAATGACAGATCAGTCAGTCTTACGTGTTCATCTGTACATGCTGGTGTAGTGTGAGTGTGTGTTAGTTGTCCTTACTCTTGTCATCCTCTGCTTTTTGTGGTTCTCATATTCTACATTTTCCATTCGGTCTACAGACACTGCATTATTTCATATTTGATTGAATTACCTGTAAAAATCCTTACAGCCTTAATCTCAGAAGTGGTCTGTATTTTAATTTATGTAAAATGAGGTTAAGACAGTTGGCAGGGATACTGAACTGCTGCAGCAGTAAAGACAAATCACAACTTGTCTCATAGGGCTTCACACGGTGTGACATCCTCTGTTCTTAACCCTCAACAAGATTACATAAAAACTACAAAAAAAATGGAAGAAACATTGTGCAAGTAGAGGAATGTCCTTTCTGAAGACAAAAGAAAAAGCATGTAAGTGTGTGTATAAATCCATGTGTGTGCTTTTTCAAATTAAACCATCGTCGATTTGACAGTCTACAGAAAAAGCAACACACAGTCACGATCGTGGGAGGAAGTGGCGTCGTCCATTATTTATAGTCTATGGTCAACATGCATCATATATTACTGTGTCTTTCCTCACTTGTGGTTGTCTCCTGACTGCTAGTTTGTTTTAAAAAAAAATCAACTAGGGTAAAACTTAGTGTAGTGAGTGGACGGGGGCGAGCTCATATTGGTGCTTTGTTGTCTATGTCTGCTTTAAACTCTATTGTGGCCTTTGATAGCTCTGTTCTTTGAAAAGAGCATCACTCATTGGGTTGCCACACATTAATAGAAAGATATAAGAAAAAAGTGTTTACTCAGAAGAAGTAAAATGTTCCATGCTACAACTCCCCGGCCAAAAACCAAGGAGAGGGTCGCAACTACCTGGCCTCAGCCGAAATCCAAGGAAAAGGCAGCAACTCCCTGGCTCCCAATGAAAACTAAGGACTTGATTGTAACTACTTTGCTTCAGCCAAAATCAAAGGATCAGGAGTTAACCCCCTGGCTCCGAATGAAAAATAAGGAGCAGGCGGTAACTCCCTGGCTCCAGCCGAAAGCCAAGGAGTGGTTGGTAACCCCCTGTCCCGAGCCGAAAGTCAAGGACCAGGCGGTAACTCCCTGTGCCCAGCCGAAAACCAAGGACCAGGCAGCAACTCCCTGGCTCCAAATGAAAACTAAGGACTCTATTGTAACAACCTTGCTTAAGCCAAAATTGAAGGACCAGGTGATAACCCCCCGGTTCCGAATGAATAAAATGGAGCGTGCAGTATGTCCCTGTGCCCAGCTAAAAACCATGGACCCTGTGACAGAACACAAGGACCAAGCGGCAACTCCTTGGCTCCAAATGAGCACGAAGGATTGTATTGTAGCCACCTTACTTAAGCCAAAAGCCACTGACCAGGTGATGACCCGCTGGTTCCAAATGAAAAAAATGGAGCGGGCGGTAACTCCCTGGCTCCAGTTGAAAGCCAAGGACCAGGTAGGATCTCCCTGTCCCCAGCCGAAAACCAAGGCCGGCCGGCCACTCCCTGTGCCCAGACGAAAACTAAGAATCGGGCGGTAACGCCCTGACTTGTCTTGAGTGTTGATGTTTTTGTTGACCTTTACCATTGACCCTCTAAAAGTTATTTATCTGAAGAAAACCCTCCAACGTAACATTCCCAACATGTTTGGTCAAAGTAATTCTTTGTGTTGCATTATTTTTATGGTGTGAGTGAACAGGGACACACATTCTTGTTACCCAATTTTACCCTCTAAAAATAAAGTCACAATACAGTTTTTTCACTTATTTTGGTTTCATCATTTATCCAACAGTTAAATAAATATAAATGCTCATGGTTGCAGTTTTCTGAAACTGTAAAAGTCACATGTAGTTTTTTGAGCCATGGCAAATAAAGACCTGCTGCTGGACTCGGTCCACAGAACCTGAATAAAGAGCTGCTGCCACACAAAGAGCTGTTCACCTATTTATTCAAAGTTCTGTGAAGCTCTACCCAGTACACAGAACCTGGCTGCTGACCACTGCTGATGTAAACTGACTGAGCAGCTGTTCCGCCCCCACTGACTTTTATCGCCATTAAATGTATCCCCTGTCTGAATTGCATCAAATTAAACACTGCTCTTCCTCTTGCCATTTACCAAACACATGCCAAGTGTGAAGCTGACAACGTGCTATACGAGATCTGTGCTCCACATACAGACAGAAGGACATATTGAAATATGTGGAATTAGGTCCATTAAATAAAGCTGCCTGAGATTGACCAACACATGGATCACATTCTTAAACATGAGTCTAATCACAATCAGTTTGAAAAAAGTTAAATTTGAATCGGTTATAACAAGCAAATGGCCCCCTACGTTGGAATGAGCCACGTGTGTTGATATTTCTTCCGATTGTCCTCCACAGAGCACCAGGACTTCAAGCACCTCTCCTACGGAGAAAACCTAAAGATGAAACTCTACCTGCACCACTCCAACGCTAACATCGTCTACAAGCCCAAATCAGACAATAAGGACCGGGTCATCCTGGACCAGGGGGTTCTGATGATGCCACTCGACCCGCTGCTGGAGGGCAGGCTGACAGTGAAGGATTCGGAGCTCTTTGTGAAGAAGGTCCACATGGCCGACACGGGTGTCTTCAAAGTGACAGACCTCGCCGGGTTTCCTGTGGCAAACGTCTACTTACAAGTGGAGGGTAAGAAAAAAGACCTCTAATGGATTTAGTTCTGAGGTTTCTTTGTTGTGATCCAACACATTACATATTGTAAAGTGCCTCTGAGGTGTAGATTGTGTTTTTGATAGGGTTTATGTGAGTGAGATAATATGACCACTGTAATTAATTATTTATGCAGAGAGGCTGATACATCCTGTTAGCTTATGTGCAAAAAAGATTTAGCCTTTCATATTATCTGTCTTTCTTTGATCACAATTTTTTGTCCTTCATTATCTGTTAATACACCAGGCTCCACTTATGAGCACCTGCAGCAGGAGTTAAAGTTGTTGATGTTTTAATAAGATGAAGTTAGTAACTTTAGTACATCACATTACACTTCATAGGATCTGCTTGTACCTATATAATATTGTTTTTTTAATTAAACCAGTGCTGTGCCTGATCTAAAACTCTGTTGCTGACGTCCGTTAAGCAGTTGACTGAAGACTGAAAAAGTCTGGAGGCCGCTTTATTCAAATCAAATTAATATTCAATATATCAAATGTCCAGAAATGCACCAAACTTATGCTACAAATATCCAAAGCGACTATTTATATTGCATTGTAGAGTGTCAGCCAGTCTTTATATGGATATCAACCAACTGCTGCAGTCAAATAAACCTGCTGATGAAAATTACGTTTTGTTTCTAGAAGAGTCAGCGATGAAAGATGAGTCGCTGCACAGCAGAGTCAGTGTGCTCCTAATGGAGGCCTTCCCAGGCTATTAGAGAAAGGCTTAATATTTCTCTTTCCTGTCCTCGTCTCGCTCTCAGCCTACAAGCTGCCGCCCCTGACTGTGGCCATTCTGTGCATGCTGGGTCTGATCGCCTTCATGCTGCTGGTGTGCACGCTGTCCTGCCTCTACAAAGTGCACCAGAGGAACCAAAAGAACAAAAAGCTCTTGCTTATTGCGCAGCAGTCTGGCAAGGGCGACGGCGAGGCTTTCAGACAGGTAACACCCACAAGTGCATTACCATCATTCTGCATTTCACTGACTTGGGACATTTTCTTTCTCATTTAAAGCCCTTCTGGAAAGTTACAGGAAAATGTTTCGGGACTTCGGTGCAGGTCTGAAAGCAGCTTGTGTTTGTGTGTGTGTGTGTGTGTGAGTGTGTGTGTGTGTGTGTGTTATTTAGGAGAGGATTAAAAGGTGGGGGCTGACTTCCTCCTTTGCAAGACATAGCAAATATGGTTTTGTACCAGGCTCAGCAACTGCAGGGAACTCATGATTGGTCAACATGAAAATTATTTTTTATTTGCCTTTGTAAAACAAATCATGAGCTAATTTGAGCACCCTGAATGTTTCTAGAACACTGAGCACCTGGTGAATTGTTATTTGATCAATTATAGACGACTGATTGAATACAATTTTGCGGTGCCGTGCTCACTCTGTCAATTGTGAATGAATCTATGAAGTTGTGAATGGATTATGAGGGTTCTCTGAGGAAGTGCTGAGCCCACAGGAGCAAAATAACAAAACATTGATCGCTTTGTAGTTGGCCATTTAAAAACTGCTGCTCCTTCTTCATGCTGCTCGATACTGGCTGATGTACTGACTGATTGGATGATTTAGAGGAGTTGACAGTTAACCCCCTCTGTCAACGCAAGCATCCATCAAGCAACCCCAGTTGGGGATTTGTTAACCAACTGAATTTATTGAGCGATTAAGAAGCCATTAGAAACAGATGACTCCCTCATAGAGGACACCAGCAAAACGCTCAGGTATTGACTTCTCTACCGAGGGAAAGGAGTTCAATACAACAAGGAAGCGGCACAAGAAATATGTCTGGATCAATTCTGTAAGAGTTTCATAAAATGTAAAAACCTTGGCTCTCAGATTGAAGAATAATCACATCATAGACTATAGTTTATTTAGCATTTTGATGTCATGAAAACAAGTGGGCCTAATTTACCATTGGACTTCTAATTTAAACAAACTGAATTATCTAGTGTTCCTGTTCTAAATTGATGACTGACAGCCACTGGATCATTAGAGATCGCTGAGATGACAGTTAACGCCCTTCCTACCAAAGCAGCGTTCTCATTAGAAGATTGTTTAATCTGATTGAATTAAGAACCAGTTAAACACCCACAGCAGTCACATGACTCCCTCACTGTGAAAAAGCCCAAAAGAGACTCATTGCTTTGCAGAATTTATTATTGATTACTATTGATCTCTTTTCAGCAACTTCCAAATCTCACCCATGACTGAATAACCGGCTTAAAATTATATACTGTGAAATAGTCCTAAGATGGTGTTGTCTAAGAAATGTTATCATTTTAACCACAAACCTTTATCATAAATAACTACAAATAAAAAGAACGCAAAATTCTAATGACGAATTTCAGAGCATTGTATCAGTGTAGACTGAAGCTGACCATTTTTCTGACCAGTATTTGTCTGTGAAGTCACATCACTGTTGTTACCTGTGTTTCTCTGAAATGATAAATGTTTTTCATCTTTCAATTTCACATCTGTGGAGTGAATTCAAAACGCTGCTGTGGAAACGAGGCCTCACAGCTCAGTGATGGCTGGTGGCCCAGCTAACGCTGTTGCCTGTGCGTTACGTTTCTCCCTCTTGCTTTTAGGATCCTCAAACGGAACCTCTTCTTGGTGAGAGAATTGTGTTCCTGCCTCTTTTCCCCCTGATCCTCCCTCTTTATATTGGTGTGTGGAAAAATGTGCTGCGTTTGTGGCAAATGAGTTCCTTGATCAACTTGTTGTTTGTGACAAGATCATTGGTGACAGTTTCAGAAACGTGTTCTCAGTATTTTTCTAAACTCTGGTGCTTTAAGTTGATAGAAATGAATCAAGGATATTGAGCAGCGCCACATTAGACAAATCCTGGACACTGAGGAGAAACTGCTGATGATGAACAAGCAGCAGTTGATCAGAGACTTACCTCGAGTGAATCTGGCACCATGACCCGGGACAAACTGTGTCTGTGATCCTGACAGATCTGTTAGCCGGTGGCATTGGTCTTCTTCCTTTTTCTTTTCTTAAGCTTAGTGGAAAGAGATGAGGCCATTAATAGGCTGGAGCATAATTGTAAACTGTATTTTGCTTTGATGAGCTCGGTCAGGTGTGAGAACTGTCTCTCAGGAATCAAGATGCAGCTTTGACCGAGGTCAGGGTGCAAGCTGACAAATAAATGTTAATTTTAACACGTCATTTAACACAGTATTTATTCTCACGTGTGTTAGAAACAAGTGAAAACCTCCATCACAAGAAAAGAGCTCAGTTATTTTCACTTGCTTTAAGAAAATTAGATTTTAAACTTCAGCAAAGAGACTAAATGACCTGTTGAGATGGTTTGTATCTCTTGGTTACCGGTGTGTGTAACTCTTTCTCTGCAACATCTGTGCTGCTCATTTTCTCTCAGGAGCTCTGCAGTTACACATTGTGATAACTGAGGTCATCATAGCTTCACTGCTGTATTTTACACGCAGTAGTCTGTAGTGATCCAGGGAGCTAAGCACATGCACATATTTCTTAAATGGGTGTTTTATTGTATGGTATGAATTTTAAGGTAAATATCTGCTGGTGTGTGTGGGTATCTGGAGTGGCTTCATGTGTGCTGTAGGGGGCAGTAGTGATTAACCTGTTTGAACAGGTGATTTATTCTGTTTTCTTGTGAATTCTAATCAACTACGTGCCCAGTAAGTCTGTGAGTGTGTTGTCAGTGTTTGTTATGTCTGTGTCTAGTTGATGTGCATTAAATGTTGTGTGTCTGTGTTATAGTCTTTAAGTAATGGGAATAAATCGATAAACATGTGACCCGACATTAAAAACTCCGAATATGGCATGCTTATTTTTACATTTATTCCTATTTATTGTTGCTACTTAACAAAATACAGCATAACTCAGATTTTAGTTACTAATCAAGATTCTTCCAGCTCTTAGCTTTATCAGTTATCAGTTATCAGTTATCAGTTATCAGTTATCAGTTATCAGTTATCAGTTAGCAGTTAGCAGTTAGCAGTTATTAATTATTAGCACAGGCCACAAATTGAACTTTATTTTTCTGGCTTTACTCACAACTATTCGTTCCAGAATATATGTTCTGTTTCTATATAAATCCAGGCTGCCCAATGTGAAGCCAAATTGTCTCGGTCACCCCCTGGTGGCTTGCTGCAGTATAGGTCATATTCCCCTCCTCCTCCATGTTAGCAGATGGAACAGGGACCAAACTAAAAAGTCAGAGCACATGTTAAATAATGTTTTCTCTCTCTAGTCATCACGTGTTTGTGTGTGTGTGTGTGTGTGTGTGTGTGTGTGTGTGTGGACTAAGGTTGAGATGACGGCAGTTGCCCTTGGCGTCGCTCTGACATGTTATGGATTTCCTGCATGATCTGAGAACACTCAAATCAATCCTCCCTCTTTCTGTCTCTTTATCTTCACATCCCTCCACCTCCCTGCCTCTTTTCTCTGTGCATCTTTATCAGCTTCCTCAATCTTTCACTTTTAAATCTCCTGTGTGTCACACTCTGGCATTTTTCTTCCTCACACTCCGTCTCTTTGTTTCCACTCCTGTCTCGTTGTTCATACTTGTCACTCTCTCATCCTCCTCTCCTCATCCCTAACCACATCCCTTCATCCTACTTTTCTCATACTCACATTTGTTCATTTTCTGTCCTCAACCCGACCTACATCCTGTCATACTCTGCCTCATTCATGAATCCACCTCAACCCTTCCCCCCCCCCTTACTCTTTGGACTTTCTGCCTCCATGAATCTTTCTTGCAGTTCCTCAGACTCCAGACATTTTTTGAAAGACTAAAGCCCCGGCTCGGCTCTGCCTCCTCTCAACCTCCAGCCTCAAAGCTCGTCTTTCAGTCATGTCACACAAGTGTCTTCTTCCATGTCTTATGTGTGTTTGTAGTTAGAGTTTTCTTACCCTGTGTGTGTGTGTGTTTGTGTCTGTGTCCTCTCAAGAAGTGTCCATGTGTTTTTGATCAATAATTGGATGCAGTACCTCAGCTGCTGGGATGCTACACTGTTGTGGCCACATTTTGACAATTCTCCTGTGTGTGTGTGTGTGTGGATCTGCAGGTGGTCAATGAGGTGTACACCAGGTTCACTGAGGAATCTCTGATGCAGTCCGTGTGTGAAAAGCCCTCGGAGAGCACAGAGGTCACCATCAAGGTCAGTAATGGAACCGCAATGCTGATCTCCACAGCAAACAAAGTCTACTGTACCACAAAAGTGAAGCCAAATCATCTTCATCGCCCCCTTGTGGCTGGCTGCAGTATAGATCATACCCAGGTCATATCTCTTGTCCTATAGTCGTGATGGGTCAAGCTTGTATATTGTCTAAACCTTGATTCTGCGGCTTTTTATGTCAAAAGCACATGATAGCATCGCCGGTACCCGAGGGATTCTAGCTTCACTTTTGAACAATGTGAGGAAGAGGAGATGCATCGTCCATCTTTATGTATAATATATGAGTAAAATACATTAATATATATTAACAAGCATGTGATTAAAAACATTAGTCGATGGAGTTTTGTTCTGCTGATACTTTCTGAAATTAAAAAGCATATTTAATAAGACACACAAACCACAGATGAATATAACAATGGACATAGACTCTGGGTCTGGTAAGTGAAGCCTATGTGGAAGTGCCTGAAACCCTTTATCCTCTCAATTGACCAGCAGAGCAGGATCTGGCAGCGAAGTGGAGTATGAGCCGGATGCTTTTATACGGCAACATTTGACTGATGAATGAATTGCAGGTTGTTGAATGAGTTGGCAGAGGATGAGAACAGACACACACACACACACACACACACACACACACACACACACCCAGGCAGAGCATTCAAGAGAGATCCAAAAATAGTTTCATAGCTCCACAAATAAATAATCCATGACCCTAACAGACTGAAAGTTGACATATTGCACATTTGCTGAGTTACAGTGGTGCAGTAGCTGAGCAGTTTAGAATGGAATGTAAACATCTGTATTGTTCTGTCAGTGTGACTGAAGGTATCCTGCAGATAGTAACATGGATCTCAGAGTCCAGTCAGTCAGTGTTTGGCAGCTTTCCGTCCTCCTATAGCTCTTTGTTAGCAGCTGCTCTCTGTTTGCCTGTCGGAGATGTGACAGCCCCGAAGCGCCCCCTAGAGGGCAGCAGGTCAAACGGGCGATGTCCGGGGTGCGATGGGTCTTTCATCATGTTGGCAGCTCTGCTGAGGCAGCAGGCGTTCACTAAGTCCACCACAGAGTGCAGTGAGCAGCCGATGATCGCCTGGGTGCTGTTAATGACCCTCGGAGGAGTTGTGCTGAGGGGTCGGAGATGCAGTCAGTCAGCTCACTCTCAGTATGAGTACTGCTAGTACTCATTGAAAGGATATAAACACACATACAAAATTAAAACACATACTAAGTACATTTGTTATTTTATCCATTATTCTTAATGAAACATGGTCTCATCCATAACCTCATGTGTACCTTTAATTAAGATTTTCTTCCTGGGTCCTTAACAATTTGTCTCATGTAACAAGGAACATTATAGTGTTGGTATGTTAGTGGAAGGTAAATCTATAAATATGATTCTAGAAACATGAGAATAAATTATTCATGTTGCTTTTTCACTGACCTCAATTTTTACCACTTCTTCTCCTTCCCTTCCTCCACCCTACCCCACCTCCCTCCTCCATCACTTCTCTGTTCTTGTTCTACCACTTAATTTCCATCTCCCCCACCTCCATTTCTGTCTTGTCTTTGTTTCTGTCTTTCCGTTCACCTCACTTTACAATCACCTTCTCCTCTGAACCCTCTCCTTGTTTTCTCTTTTTCTTTAATCTTGCTGTGTGTCCTTCCTTTTCTTAATTCACATTCCCTTTTCTTTTAATCTTCTTTGACCTTCACCTCTTCCTCTTCTCTTTCCCTTCCGTCTTCCACTTTTATCATAGGGCCTTGAGGTGTCCAAACCAGGCCGCTACCACGCTCTTTCCTCAGACAACTTTCTGGAGATGAGCGACTCTGGAGTGGAGTTCACCATCCCCGCTCTCCCACTAGACAGCGACACTGATGGCGCGATGACCTACGCCTCCCACAAACCCCTCCTGAGCGCCATCTCCCCGACCGCCATGACCAGTGGAGTTCAGTCAGACAGCCCGGAGGTCACTGCCGTCCCTGATGGCGACCTCAGTGCCAGCCGGACCCCTGACTCGGCCATGAGCGGAAGCCCTGCGTCCAATCCTCGCTCAGTTGCAGCAGCGACCCCTGATGGCAGCCTGTGTGGTGCTGCATCACCAGGAACAGCCTCCAGGGGCACTGCTGGGTCAGATTCAGCCAAGACAGAGGAAGAAGCTGAAAGTGGAGAAGTTGGGCAGAAAGAGGAATTAGCTCAGAGTACCTGAGAGGATCGACCACAATGGTTTTTTAATCTCTTCATCATATCTCCTCATACAGTAATGACATCCACTTCTGGCTCTTTCATGTAACCATCACCAAGCCCTTGATCACTGCACTGAAAACATCCCAGACAAAATATATACATCACTTAGATCTGGATGTCAGTGCAGCCCAGGATAAAAAGAATAAAAAGACAGTTGCGATGAAATGCACTATGCACTGAACAATTTGATGCAAAAGGTAAAACCTACTGTAAGCTCTATCAACAGAAGAACAAAGCAATTTTGTGCACATTGAAAATGCATGCATTTAAATTAAACATTAGAGTAGATACCATAGTGGAGATCTGCAGGACAATGCTGATGTTAGGGTAGAGTGACTGCATGCAAACCTGAAGGGACTAAAGAAGCACAGGCTCCAAAAGAGGTTTATGTGAAGAGGGTGAAACACTCATCACTTTGAGGAAAACACTTAATCAGGATCAAATGATCTCGGCTCCTGTCGAGAAGGTTATCACAAAAGAAGTTTGTCAGTTTGAGTCAGTTTGCATCGAAAAATCTGACGTTATTACCGAAGACCAAGGCGACCGACAACGATGGAAGAGTATCTCCCCTCGTTAGAGGCAAATCTGAATGTGTTGCCTCTGACTGTACTTGTGTCTCCTCTCACCTGAAGCTGTCGTTGTTGCATTTTTAAGACATAATCTAAAAAGATCTGTGTGAACATCCACCACATCTCACTCACACTAATGATGACGTGCCAGAGAAAAAACCCCCAGAGGCACGACAGCAATCTTTGGAAACGAGACCTCATGTGTTTTTATTTCTTCATCCCGATGGAGTTGTCACAAGTCCTGTCAGAGCAAAGCAGAACTGGGGGAGGGACAGTCCCAGGACTTTTGGAACAGTTCTTCAGAGAGTAATTGGATTCTTGGCCTCTTTGCAGAGGGACAGATTCACGGACACTTTTATATTTAGAGTGAGGAGCGGTGATAAAAGAGAGAACAGTGATGGAACCGGAGGCCGTTCCGAGGAACTGATAAATGGCTTGCATGATTTAAAGCCTCCTATTTTCATCTCGGCCCCCATCCATCGCACTGGCGCTCTGATTATTGTTGCCTGGTTGTTTTCCAAAATGAAGAAGACTGGGAGGACGGATCAATCTGTGATAACGACCCAGCCCATGCAGCTCTGACAGAATGAGGTGGGTGCAGTCGGTGCGCTGGGGGAGTTTCTTACAAAGCCAACCAACCATATTTTACATTCAGTGCACTGCCTGGAGACATGAGTCCATTCAGCCAATGAAATATAGAACATTAAAAAGAGGAGGACATTACCGGAGCATATAAATCCCAAGCTGATGTTTAAAGTAATATCAATAACTCATAAAGGCTAGTCCACAAGTTTACTCATGGTGCTCTATGAATCCAAACCCCTCATTTAATTCACCCACACATATTACTATTGACTGTAGCAGCAGTAGTATATGTCGTGTGTATACTTTAGAAAGGTCACATGTTTACAACCACCTCAGTTTAAAGGAGACATATTCTGCTCATATTCAGGTTCACACGTCAATTTGTGTTATTACTCGAAATTGTTTACTAGCTCTAATCTGAAGAGAACACACTTTGCATAACTTTAACATTTACAAAAACACTGAAGAGGCTTCAAGTGTCTCTTTTAAATGTTTTCAGCCCCTCCCACTTTTAAAAGGCTTGGACTGATCAGGTCCTGCAGCATATCTGTTAATTCAGTCCCTGGGCCACATCTACACTATTACAGTAGGTTTTCATTTGAAAATGCATCAACTCTTTTGGTTAGGGAGAAATGTGGAAGCGACGCTGACCCTGTTTTAGTTAAAAAAATTCTGAGGCTAGATTTTAGTCTGGACGGGCAGACACGGAGATGTTTGGAAACGATGACGTAGACACTCAGTGCTGATTGGTTAGAAAACAACCGCTATCAGTTATGGATGTAAAACGCAACATAGATAATCAATTACACGCGTTGCTGACGCTGTTGTCTTTGCTTACAGCTGCAGTTAAATTCTGGATAAAGCCTTTGATAGAATCAGTAGTCCTGCCATTTTTTGCTTTGCTTGTTTTTCAAGGACCAGCTGTTTACACAAGGAGATTTGTGTAAATCTGCTCATTCACCTACTGACCGAACGACAAGAGAAAGATTCTGTTGGAAAGTAAAGAAAGAAAAGACACAAGTGACGGACCAAAGAAGTGCAGATGAGATGAGAGAGTGCAAACAGTGGCACAAGTTCAAACAGATTTAAAGAGAAGCGCTGACGGACTCAATTAAAGAAAGCTCCCACAGTGCTAACAACTGCTCCCGTCTAATTACTTCTCTTATCTGGCTGTAGAAGGAGCCTTCGGGCTAATTCAGGTCACAGGAAGCTGATTTACACCAAAGACGTTTCACAGAACAAGAGCGAGACATCTCACGCTGCTGAAGAAACGCTGTTCAAGCACTTCCTCTCCTGCACGGGGTCAAACAGTCTGAGGTACTTACATTGAGCCCCTGTGCACTTAAAGAGCACAGCACCTTAAGGGGGGGAGGCGGGGCGGTATCCATGGCAACACTCAGTGGATTCCATCACAACGGTCACCTTTATTCAGATGTCACTGTTAGCATTTAGCATTCGCAGTGTCGCTACCTCACGCTGTACATGAGTTGATGTCAATCTGGGAAGTGTGAATGAATTCTGACCTTTACCTCTGAGTTGAGCTCGTCACACAGACACGTGTGTGATGTCTGGAGAAGAAAAGCACAAGTATCGAACCAGGCGATCGCAGTGTGGTGTGTAGTTTGGACCGAGTTGTTATGAGGGTGTAAAATGACTTACATGTCGCTGAATTACTGATTTTATATGACAATTTTATAAGGCAGCGCTTACATGTTAAACATAAATATAAGCAGATTCCCTCAGCTGTTGTGTCAAGTTCATTTGAATAAGCGCTGATCAGAAAGTTCAATGGGCAAGAAGGATTTGTATTTACATCTAAAGCAATATTAATGACAAAGGCACTGAAACCTCACTAACACGCACAGGTCAGTGAGGAATCTGACAAGCACTTCGATCACGTCAATATCGGCCGCACTTAATCATCCTTTTTTCCCACTGCTGTATATATTTAAATATATTATATGCATGTTTATAATGTGGAAACACTAATATGTTTCGTACTGCAAGGCTTATGCAAGATTTTATACAAAACGCTGCATCGATCCTTTAACCCGATGTCCACAGTAGTAAGTGAAGAACTGACACAAAGTGCTGGAGACCCCCCCCCCACCCCCCCATCCATCCAACTCTCATGTCACGTTTACATTTTAGTGAGATCCTTTCATCGAGGTTTGCCTCAGCTGCGATGTTGTACCTCAGGTGTGTGCACGTTTTGAGGTCCTGGACTTTGCTAAGAACTACGTAAAAGGACAGAAGCCAAGTTTGAGAAAAACATATATTTAACATATATACGTAGATTTTCCGTGTCCCATCTGCTAACAGGGAGGAGTTGGGGTTATCTTTTTGAGATAGATATATAACAGAGGTGAGGCTGCTTCGATATGTAAAAATGAAACGCACCTGGCTTCTGTGAATATATCTTTCTTTCTCTAAGCAGAGATTAGATGTTTCATCCTAAAGAATACATTTTAAAACCTTGTTTGAAAGACGCTTCTTTTGGTTTTGAATAGAGACGGGTAAGGAGCGTCCTCTGGATTTCTGTCTGGCGGGAATAATCAAACGGTAGCTTCAGGCAATCACAGCTGATCTGAGCTCGGTGAAAGGATTTCATTTCTGTCATTCAGACCTCGCTCTGATGTTTTCTGTTTCATTACACATCACAGCTGCTCATTCACAAAGCCTCTCAGAACAGAAGTGCTGATCCGTGTGTGGGCAGAGCAGATTTAATAAAATGTCCTTTCACTTCTGCTGGATTCGCTCGTCTCTTAATCTACTGTTCTCCATAATTCAAAAGAAAATAATGAAAAACCATGAAACGATGTCTGCGCTGCTAATACCTTGGCTCACAATAGAAATTTGCTTTCACATAAAATATCAGAAGAACTGTCGAGTGCAGTTTCCGACACATATCAATTAATTTCTATTCACTCCGATGCAAATCTGTGGCTTTTCCTGTGCTGAGTTATAATTGAATTTGGTCTTATCTATGATTCATAACGGATTCATTGAAAACCTCTGATCTCTGTCACTTGGAGCGCACTCTTTGAGCACAGTATTTTACTGTGAGAGCATTTTTAAATCATGTACATATTCTTCTGGACAAACTGATCCCAGCTCAGCTGCACTTTTACTCTGGGCTATTTTGTGAACTGACATGCAATGCACCCCCGTCTGCTTGAACCGTGCTTTATAATCACACATCTGTCTCCACTGTCGCACTCCCAGCACTAAAGAATGTTTTTTATAAAAAATAGAAAAATACTATTCCTAGAAATAACAAATATATACTTTTCATATAATCAGTTACTCTGGGATCAATGTACCACATCCCAAGTGCATTTGCTGGAAAATAAAATCGCACTTCCTTTGACTGAATGAATGAACCTGCTTGATTACATTTCATAGTCAGAACTTTTTGTAGCATCACATTTAGCACCAAAATACTTACTCTGATATTATAGCCTATACCTGCTGTCCCAGTGTATACCTAAGAGTTTCTGTACCTGCAGCATGCTGACCTGTAGATTGCTTGTGGGACAGCAGGTGGATGATGATAGTTAATATAGTAATAATGTGAATTGCACTTGTCCATACAGCTGAGTCCATCCTCTTGTCTGACTCTGGTTTCCCATGATCGCCCCAACACTATAGAAACCACATATTAGTGGTTCAGCTTAAAGTTGAAGGAGATTACTGGTGATTTTTGTTTCTAAAGCATAACAGATGTATTAATTACCTCCGACATGCTGGTTATGTATTCGCCCCTGTCCAATTTTTTGTTAGGGAAACTCGATTATGCAAAAAATACAGAATAAACTTTCTTAAAATCACTTTCTGTAACATTTATTTTTGAACATTTTCACCAATTTCACAGAGAAAATTAATGGATCTTGATGAGAAGAATCTGGCAAAACATGCATTTATTTGGTGGTTTATTTGAATTCAGAGCCTTGTCGGAGGTCGGTTATGTTTTCATATTCTTGTGACACTTTCTTTATGTCATACATGCAAAACTGTACCATTCTGGCTGGAAAAGAGAAAAAACATGAAATTTGGTGGAAGGACCGAAAGAAGAACCCGTCGCCAAACATTAGCATTAAGACCTTTGTTTGCAATTTCACTAATTTCCTTGCATGGGATTAATTAATGTATCTTAATGAATACGCTCTACTGAGTGCCATGCTATTTCTTTTGGGTTCTGCAATGTAGTTGAGCTACAAATAATAGGCTGTTTTAAAACTATTTACTTCACATAATGAATTTGAATTATCTGTTAAAAGTGTAATATTCTTCTAGATTTAGAGAAAAGAATTTCAATGCAAGATCTTACTCTGAGCATCTGTTGTAAAGTTTTTGTTACTCTCACATTGAATGCCATGATATTTATATCAACTCAATGTGATCTACAGTTTCTGTGAAATCCCAACATTAAGAACATCCGCTCTCTCCATCGTCACGTGGTTTTAGTTTTGGGAAACCACAGCTTCAGTGTGGCTCGAGGCTAAATGTTGGTTTAACCCATGACTCAGGCGGGTGAGGTATTGTCAATGTCAATATTCCTGCTGTTGCTTTTCAGAAAAACTTAGCTGAACAATTTTTACATTAGAAAAATCATCACCTTTTCACTCGATTTTGTACTTTATAGAAATAAGGGTAGTTTCTAAAGTCAGTAGTGTCTGTTTCATTTCTGCAAAAATAAGGGTAATGATTGATAAATGAATATATTGGTGTTAGGATTTTTTTTTAATTCAGACTATATATTTTGCTTTATACTGTGTGTTTTTTCTGTGTTATGTTAGAGTTTTGATTTAGTTGAATCAATAAGTCAATTTGCATGTCAGAAACTCTGCTCTGCTCACTGGTTTGTTTACATTCAGGTTTTGTTGCTTTCATTTTAAAAGAAATCACGTGACTTCTTCAAACTTACGACATCAGATTCCATTTGATGGTTTTACAAATGTTAGTGAATCATTGACAATACTTCACTGCTCTGTCATGGAAATGAATCAGTAACTATTTATATACCGATAAGACCTTCTGGCATCCTGCACAGACTTTTGTAAAGCTTCTCTCTTTTCTGTATCGAATGAATTGTTGCAATTAAAATAACTTTAAACAGAGTGAATGAAATAATGTTTGATCTTTTGTGTTGATGCTGTTTCCATTTCAAGTTTAGAAGATGAAGTGTTAAACTGAGTTATAGAGATCGATTTGCAAACATTTCCAAAACATACCCATGTCTGGAACCTGAGATAAATACATTTCTATATTATGAAATCATATCAAATAGGCACTACAATAATAATCCTGTGAAAAACTGTTTTAGGGCAACTCTGCAGCAAAAATAAAGTAAACAGAAAGAAATGTGTTTAATTCTGACGTCTAACTTTTAGGGATTCCAGCAGGGGGCGATCAAAATGATATTGTTTAACCATTAGGAGCTTTCATCTCATCCATATTTATACTATTGTGGACTTCAAGCACAACAACGACAAAACAAAATAAATAATGAAGCATGTTAGTTTGTGATCTGACATTGTGTTTTGTTGTGTTTTTCTTTATTTGCCTTTTTGTTGTGTTTTCTTCTTGTTATGTTTTGTGATCTTTGTTATTTGTTCTTCTTCTTCCCACTTGTCCTGTTTTGCACTTCAGGGCCACAGCATTATTCATTTATAATAGTCTATACAGTCAATCATTAATTTTACTCAAATTAAAGTTATGACTGCTTTTCCCACCATTACATTTATTTTTATCCCCCTCCACTTCCGGCTCCACTTCCTGGTCCTGCAGAAGGCGCCCTGGCCGTCAGCCAACCAGGGCGGGACGGGATGTGACGCAGCGTCTCGCGCAAGGAAGCCTCTGGACTGGGCGCGCCAAATTTCAAAGGACTTCCTCCTGGAGGACGGAGCTGCAGCGGAGCCTGAAGACAAATGGCGACAAAACCCCTGTGAAAAAGCGGCATCACAGTGAATCCGAGGCGGACGTGGCGGCGGGTGGTCTGCGGGTCGAGTGGCCGGAGGAAGCGAACCCCCAGCGGCCGGAGAGACGCAGGAGCAGCCGCTCCCCAGCAGCTGGTGTAAGTGGCAGCTTCGACTTTCATTCGAACGTCAGCTAGCTTAACGCGAAGCTGCGTCCGACGAGCTAAACCCAGCGAGACGTGCCCTGGCTCCGTGGATCCGGTTCTAACCCGACCCGGCCCGGATGTCACCGACTGAACGAGGCTCCTCCGGGTTCAACGAGCTGTAGACAGAAGTTTAACGTGACGCTCCGGCTCTTGGAGGTTTCTCGCTTTGTGTCTTGCTCCCGTGATTTGATGCTGCACATGCGCTGACGTTTACATAATGAAACCGAGTCTGACACCGGGTTCAGTTGAACTGGGATCGAACCTGTTTGTGAAGAGGCAAATAAAACGTGTCTCTTAAATCTAAGCATCTTGTATTAGGTATAATGTTCCGGACACTAAGTAGAACAATTAACATTAAAGCCATTTATTTATTTTAATGTGTTTTTCTTTTGTTCTCTCTTTCAGATCTGAGGCTGTCAGGCTTCCCACCTGTGAGACGGCTGATGTCAGGAGACTGGGATTCTACTATCTGCAACACACAAACACACACACACACACACAAAGACACACACACACAGCTGACAGCCAGTCACACAAAAATATTAAACGTCAGGACTGAAAGTCACGGCTGTCAGGTTTTTACGCAGATTTACTTTTCAAGCTTTTAATGTTTACTGCACCTTGCACATTGGCATCACACAGACACACACACATACACACGCAGGTTGTCCAGGTTACAGGAAGCCTTTGTTCTCGAACCCTCCGTGGCACAGCCGTCACTCCGCGGGGGGATTTAGTCTCTGAGCTGGATACACAGACTCGTTTCCTCCTCAGCTCACACACGACTCTGGATCCTCATTATTTATTCATGCTCTCGCAGCAAGTCATCAACTTTCCATGCTGCTGAAAACACCTGTTGCCTAAAGGCCCTGCACCTGCACCTGAATCTAACCTCTAACCTTTAGGCCGGGGTGATACTATCCCAGCCTGTCGAGCTCGGAACTCTTATCAAACCCAAATTCATTCAGCCCATGTTCACTAGTTAGGAGTTGGACCCCAGAAGGGGCCGCAGCCTCCTGTAGCCCAGGGCCGTTCACAGATCGGTTGGGGCCTCTGGGGGGGCCGGGTGGAGGCTCGAGTGGTGGCAGACGATCAGACCCCTCAGTCATGGTGTCCGGGGTGCAGCCGTGCTTCCAGCTGCTCCGGATCGGTGCGTCGACGGGCGACTCGGCACGGGACCTGTACACGTTCAGGCCGGCCCTGAGCCACTCTGTGTTTCGTCTGGGCCGGGCGGCGGAGCTGTGTGATGTCACGCTGGACTCCACCTCGGTGTCACGCATCCACGCCGAGCTGCACGCAGAGAGAGAGGCGAGCGGGGGGGCCGCGGCGCCGCAGGAGGAGGGCTGGAGGGTCCACATCAAGGACAGGAGCAGTCATGGTGAGGCTGAGTCAACACACACCATCATCACCAACACACCCCCACCATCATCATCCTCATCACTTAGAAAGACACATTCTATTACATTCACGCTCCTCGACAGTCATTGGCAGCCGCCATGCAACCAAGTCTACGTTTTAAAACTCAGTGTTGCTATGGTTGCACTTCCCGTCCCCACTACTCCGGAGCTTTTGAGAATCTAAAGTGTAGAAAGTTGAAGTGGAATGTTTTAGATTAGAAACTCTGGATAGACACAAACTGAGATGTTTGGACCTGAGGACTCAGTCACTCGTTCTCCATATATTTTATATTCCTTACACTTAACTATTGCGTGTTACTTATTATTTAATGATGCCTATTTTGACTTTAGACTCTTGCTGCTGTGATATTGCAAATGTCCCTATTATGGGACTATTAAATGGTTCTTATCTTATCTTAACACAATGTCTTTTTATGGATGCAGCAGTTGTGGTAGAGGATCTGAAAATCAGACACACAACTAGTTGTTCATGGACAACAAGACAAATATTTTGGTTTTGAGAGACACAGTTGGGCACTCGCTCAGTCATGTGACAGAAATACTAAGAAATAAAAAGTGCTGATGGAATCAATTCTTGATCCGCACACATTTACACTTTTGTGTAATCCTGCTGAAAAAAACACAAAAACAATTGCTCATGAAAAACCAATAAAGGGGATTAATAGCAGTGAATATGACGCTCTCAGACGCAGTGAGACACAGATGTACTAAGTTAGATATATTGCGTTTCTATGTCTGTGTTCTACTGGTCATCAGTGACAGAGGAAGTGGTACAAGGTGAAGCTGCAGGAGAGAGAGACCAGTCTTCACTGAAGGGCGATGGACTGTGTCTGACAGGCTCAGAATTTAAACTGTGCTCTTACTGCCTAATTTTTCAAGTAATTTCACAGTCGGTTTCACACATTTTTCATTTTTGCTATTAAAATGACTTTTTAGTATTCACTGTGCATTTTTCGTTTTGTGCTGCGCTGTCATGGCCGTTTGATTTCCTTGTAGCCTTCCACCTCCTCAATTCTATGTCTATTTCACAAACACTTTCACATTCCCCCTTCAACTCTGGAAGCTGTAAACACATTAAAGTCAACAAATGACTTTATATTGATGCTCACTTTATTCCTTCTATTTTCTGACTGGCAGACTTTCATATATTTAAAGTTGTGTGACATCGCCTTCTACTGCTGTTTGGACTGATCAGTATGATTTGAAGCAGAGTTTTTCAGCCCTGACTTGTCGATGCAGCTGAACCAGACGATCCGACCCGGTGCCAAACACTGTTGGCTTTAGTTTCATTAAAAGATAAATCGTCTGTTTCCAGGCACCTGGGTCAACGAGGTCCGCCTCCAGTCTGGCGTCCAGTGGGAGCTCTCAGATGGAGACACGCTGACCTTCGGTGGCCAGTCGGATCCGGGGAGCCCCGAGTTCTACTTCCTCTTCCAGAAGGTCAAAGTTCGCCCACTGGACTTCGATGCCATCACAATTCCGAAGGTAATATTCGTTGTTCGAGGATCAACTGTTAAATGTCTCGTTCTGTGCAGCTTCGGTTCACCAGTGCATATTTATAATGATATCTTTCAAAAGATGAAGTCCTGCACTGTGCGGCTTCATAACTGATACTGAGGGTCAGTTTATCTTGAGGAGTTTGTAGTTAAAAGACTGGTGATGATGTTTCAGTGTCACTTCCTGAGGCGACAGGAAAATCTAAATACCTGTCAGGCTCAGGACGGGTTCGGTCCCGACTCGGGAAAACTGCAGTCGGGTTGGATAGAAATTTAGAAATGATGTTTGAGTTCAGTCACGTCGGTGAAACATTTACTCGGCAGCAATTTTTTTAATTTTAAATCCAGTTGAAGCTCTGAGTCTCAGTCAGTTCTTCTCACAGGAGATCAAACCCACTCAAAGTTTCATAGAACAGACGTTCAGGGAATTTTTAAATACATCCATAAAGAAAGCTGTGATAATAGATTTCCATCTCTTTTCCCAGGCAGGAACCTTTTCCTCTGACTTGCAGAACCGGATCCGAACGAACCAGGACCGCAAGATGGAGGCCAACCTGGACCTGTCCAAGATGTCAATCAACCGGGCCACCGTCATCCTCAACTCCATCGGCAGCCTCAGTAAGATGAGCGGCAGCGCCTGGACCTTTCAGAGAAGCTACAGCCAAGAGGGAGCTGTTTCAGACCCAGGCTCCTCCTCCTCCACACCCCCGCTCGCCGTTAGCTTCGCCGCTCTGCTCCCTCCCTCCACGCCTCCATCGTTCTCCTCTGCAGCTTCAGTGCCTTCAACAAAGTCCATCCAACCGACCTCCAGGAGCAGGAGGAAGTCGGCTCACACGGTGCTCCTCGAGGACGACAGCTCAGACGAGCCCAGGAGTCGAGGAGGTAAGACCCTGAAAAGGTTTTTAAAAATACCACTGGTAAAAATACAGGTTTTGACAGGAACATTTATTTGGCTAAGAAAATTTAAGTCAAACTCACTATTTGAAAAAAGAGTCAGGATGTGGTCATTTGCTTCTATCACAACATTTTCATTTCAATGTGGTTCAGTTCTGACGGGAGTCAAGGAGGACGGACAGAAACCAAAAGGGAAGAAGAGGCGGCGGCTCTACAAGTCTGAGTCAGAAGGTTTCAGCTCACCTCCTCCTCTGCCGCTGCAGCCCAAGAGCCACAACGACGTCAGGAGGCCCCTGGAGGCCAAGCCCTTCCCTGCCGGCATCAGGACCATTGGCAGTTTCCACGGCGCCATGACGAACAGCCGACTCAACCACCACCTCCTTCAGGCGTCGTTCACCAACGCTGCGGTTCACAAACAGGACGTGCAGACGATGCACCGCATCAAGACGGTGGTGCAGGGGAACATCGCCGCTTTCCGCCAACAGAAAACCGCCCACAGTTCACAGACGGCGCAGAGGGGCCGGCGGAGGGCCCACAGCTCTCCAGTTTTCTCTCCCCTGGTGGTGGGAGGGGAGAACTACAGCCTGGCCTCGCCCTCGGTGAGGATCCACACGGAGGAGAGAGGAAGGGTCCCGTTCAACAGGTTTCACCATCTAACTAGGTGAGGAGTTAGGACTTGTTTGCATGTTTCCTGTATAGATTTGTAGAATCTGAGCCGGTGTCTGATGGAACAAGGAACTCAGCAGATGAGGAAACAGCGTAGTCAAATTGTTGCCCGTTTGTTTTTAAGTGTAATAATCTTAAATGATCACAACTGACATTAAAGATTTATGTGTTTGAATTTGTTGCTCTCTGTCAGACCTTTTGAAATATAAACTTGTTAAACCATAATGCTAAAAGCTTCATCTGATCTCCAGCCCTTCATCTGGCTCCTCCTCTTCTTCATGTCTTCATTGTTATTCTCTCTTCAGCAAGCGACGAGGCCGCCCCAGAAAAAACCCTCTTCCTCCGCGGCCCTCCCTGCCCTCTCCATCCTCCTCCTCCTCCTCTTCCACCTCCTCAGCCTCGTCCTCCTCCTCTGGCTCCTCCTCTTCCTCCTCAGAAGATGAGGATGATGAGGATGACGAAGAGACAACAGTCGGGACAGTGGAGCCGTGTGCGGCGCCGCGGTGCCGGCTGCCCCAGCAGGACACGGTGCAGTGGATCCAGTGTGACGTGTGCGACGCCTGGTTCCACATAGACTGTCTGCATGTCGACCGCAAGAAGCTGCTTGTGGACCCGAACGCTGACTTCCACTGCGGCTGTCGCTGACTGGACAGAGTTTGTGACCATGAAATTAAATAAATGCTCCAGTTCAGACTTTATAAGTTTCCACATATCCCCTTAAATGTTTATCTCCTTCAAACTCACATGGAAAACGGGCTCCTACCTCCTCTGATGGCCCAGGCTGCTCCTCTCAAGCAGGCAGTGCTTATCTTCATCCTCGTCAGCAGCTGGCGAGGGAGGGAAAATACTTTCCTTCAGACTTTTAGTCCTCGATCTTTCCAAGTTGGAGGATCCGTGTCCTGAAAGTCAAACAAGTGCTTCCACAAACCAGCTGTTGAGTCAGGGTTCAGATTTAGAGGGAGGAGGCAGAACTGCAATGAAATGTCTCGGGTCAGATTTCATTATGGCCTTGTCTGCCTGGAGGGGGGTGAAATTTCAGCATGATGAAATGTCTCCTGGTAGACTCCCACCGTGGCACCGGGGGGGCAGGCGGCGGTCAGACAGATTGATGAAATGTGTCGGACCACAGCAGCAGACTCTACAAGGTGATTAAACTCTTCGATGTCTCCGTGTGGCCTCCTGAACTATTCTACAAAACAGCTCAATTTTTCAGAGCAGAACTGGACCTTCCTGCCTCCCTTACCTCTGCCAAAGAAAACAGCGCTGGGACGGTGCTCTTGCCAGTAATCAAACTGGATGAGATGCTTCAGTGCAGCTTTCCTGGGTGGCAGCAGCTGTCTCGGGGTGGGCGTGTGATGTTTCAAGATAATTAAACGGCAGGAAATGTGTCAGCAGACTTCTGTTGTTGCTGCTGATGAGAAGTGCTCTCGAGACTGTAATCAAATGTTTGAAGACGCTCCTGCAGAGCCAGCTGCTGGGGAGGGGGGGGGTGCGTGGGTGTTTTTATAAGCTGTCAGAATGCAGCCTGGCACTGTGGCTGCCGCTGGTCTGGGAGGAATCATTAGTGAAATGTCATGAAATATCTGCTGCTGGTGCAACAGGATGAAAGGATTCAGATTCTGTTGGGTTCAATCTGTGGCTGCGACCACACGACTACGTTTTAGAGTTTTGAAACGCGTCCCTGTTTCGCCTGCCGTTGACTCGATTCCCATTGAGATTGAGGACGTGAATCAGAAGTTTGAAAACTCTTAACGACCCCGTTTTGCACTAGTGTGGACGGTGGAGGGGGTTTTGGTTTTAAAGCTAAAACGTGGTCGTGTGGCTGTGGCCTCCATGTTGATCTCTTCACATCACACTCCACCTTTTCAAGTGTCTTCTCACCACTGACTCAGACGATGCTTCTGTCCTGGATGAAATGTGACTGAGTCGTTCTCCACCACTGAACAATTGATGCATCTTCACTCGGGTGCTAGAATAAAATCTAAATGTATAACTCTTACTCTCTTTTCTCCTAAGCACCTTTTCTTGTATATAATTGTAGATTTCTTCTCGGGTTTGCAGTCGCTTTGCAAATTTAACTTTCTGAATAACGTCTGACCGCTCTGCCTCCATTCAGACGGTGATACAGTAAATGTAAATAGTTCATCTGGTGTTTAATCAAACTACTGTGGCAGTTTATTTGGGTGGTGATCAAATGAAAACCTGATTCTTGAGCAATAAATTAAGGGGAAATTGTTTATTCTTTATAGATGTATATTTTTTAACATAATGGCTGATATTGTGGAAGAAATTTGAATCCCTTTGATTTAAAGGAGACACGTGATGCCTTTTCAAATTATTTCCTCTAGTGTGTAAAATGTTTTTTTGAATGTAAAAGTTCTGCTCGGTGAAAGAGCCCTCAATCTGCCTTAGAGGAAAAACACTGAAGCTCCTCAAACATCTCGTCACTGATCTGACTGATGCTTCTGTCACGTGACATCGCAACACACATTGGCATTATGTACGTTTAGCCTCTATTCTTAAAAAGCCTCCTTACAAAGCCAGGTAGAGTGAGAGCGGAGGCATCAGAGTGGGTCAGCTGGCCACCACGATCTGAGACTACTCCCGCTGTGAATGTGAAGCTTTTACACTGCACATGTCACACGGGTAATGAACCATGTGTGTGATGGACAGGGAAACAGTCGGGAGGGTTCCTCCTGGTGAAATGTCATGTGATGTGTCATCCCCTCCCCCCCCACCCGTCAGTCACGTGGTTTAAACTCTGGGACGGCAACTCCTGTGAACTCTGCTTTAAACCAAGTGTTTCAGACCGAGGCTGTGAGGAGGAAAGTGATGTGTTCTGAACATGTGAAACTTTTCAACTAATAACACAAATTAAATTGTAATCAACCTAAACGTGAGCAGAATCCGTTTCCTATAACATAAAAAATCACAAGATAAAGTAAATTTAGAACTTTAAATCGATAAACCTGTGTTTGATGTAGTGAAACTGGCCACGAGGCTCTAGTTCCATATTTCCATAGACACCTGTTTGGGCAGCATGTCACCATGGTAACAGCCAACACTTTAATATAAGGTTTCATCTTAATGCAGTATTACAGAAAGAATCATGTAGCTCTGAACATTTTATCTTTACACTATAATACATATCTTTAAGGAGCTGGTTTGTCATGTTGAACAGTGATTTACAAATAAAAAAGAAAGTCAGTTATTTTTCTATTTGTTTGTCTAAGAAGTTTATTTTGCTGCAGCTTCTTTCACAAGTAAAGATTTTTTTTAATGTTGCATATTTTTGTGGTTTCTTAGATTTTCAGCTCTAAAGATATTTAAATGGTTTGAGTTTCAATCAAAGAATCAGGGGGATCGCCCCCTGGTGGCCGGCTGCAGTATAGGTTATACACAAAGCCTCCTCAATGTTAGTAAATGTCACATAGAGCAAACTAAAAAGTCACAATACTCGTAAAATAGAAGTTTCTTGTTCTGATAAGTTATATTTTAATTGGTTAATTGATTTAACATGGTTGACAGTTAAGACTCACTTGTGATTGGTTGAGAGCAGTAACGTGTGCGAGCTCGATTCCAGGGCTTCATCCTCTGATCACCACTGATCGTGTTACGATGAGTGAGCCTCTGTGGGCGATAGCTGATCATCTGGGTGTCAGGTGTAGAGCGCAGTTTCCATAGTTTCTCTCACTCTGCTCTTTGTTCTCGCTGCCTTCACTTTAATTATCACATTCAAATTCAGTTTGACTTTTACAAGGAGGGACGCTCAAAATAAACTGACTGTCATGATTCTCTCTGAGACGCCATCAAAGGTATCAGAGAAAAATTAAACTCATCTTTTTTCTCTGATTCGTCTCCTTCATAGATTCTTCTTATGCTTCCAGATCGAGTTGTGATTGATGAAGTTAATCGTTGATGATTGAAACGTAAGTTTTGTTTTCCTCTGGTCTTTAGTGAGAGATGATTTGTGTGGTTGTTATTTTCTTTGGAATCTTCGCGGCAGCGAGCAGCGAGCACGTGCTCTAATTAAAGTTCATTATCTCACATCTTTCATTTCTTTAACTTCATAATGGAGTCATCTTATCGGAGGTCTCCGTGCATGAAGCTATGTTAACTCACATAGTTACTGCATCTTGTGTCTTTACAGGCGAGATGGAGTTATGTGCTTTTGATGCACACACACACACTTCCATGTGGAGGTATCGACTGTATCAGGGAAAATATTCATTACCTCATTTTTTCCAATATTTAGCTGTAAGAAATTTTTATGATTAAAAACCATCTTGTTGTGTAAAGTCTCAGGTATAAGAGGAGATTGTGCATTTACTCTGAAACTCACTTCCTCTGCAGCGGTGATTTTACTCTCGTACGTGAAGCTCAACGTTTGAATTATTCTCCTTTCTTTAAATATATTTTATTCATGGATACGGCACAGGAGAAGTGGTTTCGAGAATGAGGAGGTGAATACTTGTATTATCATATTCATGGCGTAGTTGCAGGAATCTGTCAGTGAAGCTGTATTTTCTCTGAGGTGAAGTATCACACAGAGATGAATATATAATATAGAGGAGGTGAGAGATTCAGTTCTTTGTCGTTGAGCTGGACTTCATCACAGTGTTTCTTTTCTACACGGTGAAAATCAATCCAGAGTTTATTCACATCTTCTACATTGATCACAGTGAACCTGACAAAGAAAATGGATTGTGTTTGACTTTCAGAGGCAGATTAATGGACGAATCAGAGAGATGCAGCCGAGTTCAGACCTGGAAAAGTTTTTTTGTCTCGTCGCTGTTGAATTTCTGATAAAATTAATGTTAAAAGGTTTCCTTTCACACTTTAGATGTTGGTTTTT
>CM076731.1:1655568-1750735 GCA_038501795.1 Pseudopleuronectes americanus
AAAAAAAGAATTTAAGGGTAAATAAAAAAAAAGAAATAGTTTTAAAAAAATTAGTAATTAGGATATTAAATGTAAAAAGAAGAATTAAAAGTAAAACCCAACACGCCCAAAGCCCCCCCCCCCCCCCCTTACACCCCCCATCCAACGCCCGTGTGGGTTGTGGGTCGACAGTAGCCCACCCCACCCCAGACAGCCCCCCCCCAAAATAAACCCCCTCCCCCACAACACATACCCCCCCCTTTACCCAAAGACTCCACCCCCACCCCCCCCCCCGCCCCCCCCCCTTTACCACGCCAGAAGTGTCCCCCGCTTCCCCACCCTCCCCTCCCGACCCCCCCCCCCTCCCTACCCCCCCCAACCATCCCCCCCCCCTTTTAATTTATTAAATTATAAAAAAATATATAAACCCACCTCCCCCCCTCCCCCCCGCCCACCCCCACCCCCCCCCACCCCCCACCCCCCACCCCACACCCACACACACACCCCACACACCCCACCCCCCCCCCACCCCACACACCCACACCCCCCCCCACACCCCACCCCACACCCCCCCACCCCCCCGCCACCCCCCCCCCACCACCCCACCACCCCCCCCACCCCACACACACCCCCCCCCCACCCCACCCCACCCCCCCACCCCCCCCACACCCCACACCCCACACCCCACCCCACCCCCCCCCCCCCCCCCCCCACCCCCCCCCCACCCCACACACACCCCACCCCACCCCACCCCACCCCCCCCCCACCCCACCCCACCCCACCCCACCCCACCCCCCCCCCCCCCCCCCCCCCCCCCCCCCCCCCCCCCCCCCCCCCCCCCCCCCCCCCCCCCCCCCCCCCCCCCCCCCCCCCCCCCCCCCCCCCCCCCCCCCCCCCCCCCCCCCCCCCCCCCCCCCCCCCCCCCCCCCCCCCCCCCCCCCCCCCCCCCCCCCCCCCCCCCCCCCCCCCCCCCCCCCCCCCCCCCCCCCCCCCCCAACCCCCCCCCCCCCCCCCCCCCCACCCCCCCAACCAACACCCCCACCCCCCCCCCCCCCCCCCCCCCCCCCCCCCACTCCCCCCACCCCCACCCCAACCCCCCCCCCCCCCCCCCCCGCCCCCCAACCCAAACCCCCACCCCACCCCCACCCCCCCCCCCCCCCCAAAACCCACTCCCCCCCCCACCCCCCCCCCACCCGCCCCCCCCCCCCCCCCCCCCCCACTCCCCCCCCCCCCCCCCCCACCCCCCACTCACCACACCCCACCCCCCCCCACCACCCCCCCCCCAAATCACCGAACCTCAAACGCGCGTCGGCGCGCCCAAGCTCAATCCCCAACACGTACCCAAACCAAAGCCCAAGACAGGCCATTCTGATCCCAAAACCGCCAGCTGACACAAGACACCAGGACTCCACCGAGGCCCGCAGCGACGTAAGGTCAGACCGATTGATGAAATGTGTCGGACCACAGCAGCAGACTCTACAAGGTGATTAAACTCTTCGATGTCTCCGTGTGGCCTCCTGAACTATTCTACAAAACAGCTCAATTTTTCAGAGCAGAACTGGACCTTCCTGCCTCCCTTACCTCTGCCAAAGAAAACAGCGCTGGGACGGTGCTCCTCTGCCAGTAATCAAACTGGATGAGATGTTTCAGTGCAGCTTTCCTGGGTGGCAGCAGCTGTCTCGGCGTGGGCGTGTGATGTTTCAAGATAATTAAACGGCAGGAAATGTAGTCAGCAGACTTCTGTTGTTGCTGCTGATGAGAAGTGCTCTCGAGACTGTAATCAAATGTTTGAAGACGCTCCTGCAGAGCCAGCTGCTGGGGAGGGGTGTGCGTGGGTGTTTTTATAAGCTGTCAGAATGCAGCCTGGCACTGTGGCTGCCGCTGGTCTGGGAGGAATCATTAGTGAAATGTCATGAAATATCTGCTGCTGGTGCAACAGGATGAAAGGATTCAGATTCTGTTGGGTTCAATCTGTGGCTGCGACCACAACGACTACGTTTTAGAGTTTTGAAACGCGTCCCTGTTTCGCCTGCCGTTGACTCGATTCCCATTGAGATTGAGGACGTGAATCAGAAGTTTGAAAACTCTTAACGACCCCGTTTTGCACTAGTGTGGACGGTGGAGGGGGTTTTGGTTTTAAAGCTAAAACGTGGTCGTGTGGCTGTGGCCTCCATGTTGATCTCTTCACATCACACTCCACCTTTTCAAGTGTCTTCTCACCACTGACTCAGACGATGCTTCTGTCCTGGATGAAATGTGACTGAGTCGTTCTCCACCACTGAACAATTGATGCATCTTCACTCAGGGTGCTAGAATAAAATCTAAATGTATAACTCTTACTCTCTTTTCTCCTAAGCACCTTTTCTTGTATATAATTGTAGATTTCTTCTCGGGTTTGCAGTCGCTTTGCAAATTTAACTTTCTGAATAACGTCTGACCGCTCTGCCTCCATTCAGACGGTGATACAGTAAATGTAAATAGTTCATCTGGTGTTTAATCAAACTACTGTGGCAGTTTATTTGGGTGGTGATCAAATGAAAACCTGATTCTTGAGCAATAAATTAAGGGGAAATTGTTTATTCTTTATAGATGTATATTTTTTAACATAATGGCTGATATTGTGGAAGAAATTTGAATCCCTTTGATTTAAAGGAGACACGTGATGCCTTTTCAAATTATTTCCTCTAGTGTGTAAAATGTTTTTTTGAATGTAAAAGTTCTGCTCGGTGAAAGAGCCCTCAATCTGCCTTAGAGGAAAAACACTGAAGCTCCTCAAACATCTCGTCACTGATCTGACTGATGCTTCTGTCACGTGACATCGCAACACACATTGGCATTATGTACGTTTAGCCTCTATTCTTAAAAAGCCTCCTTACAAAGCCAGGTAGAGTGAGAGCGGAGGCATCAGAGTGGGTCAGCTGGCCACCACGATCTGAGACTACTCCCGCTGTGAATGTGAAGCTTTTACACTGCACATGTCACACGGGTAATGAACCATGTGTGTGATGGACAGGGAAACAGTCGGGAGGGTTCCTCCTGGTGAAATGTCATGTGATGTGTCATCCCCTCCCCCCCCGCCACCCCGTCAGTCACGTGGTTTAAACTCTGGGACGGCAACTCCTGTGAACTCTGCTTTAAACCAAGTGTTTCAGACCGAGGCTGTGAGGAGGAAAGTGATGTGTTCTGAACATGTGAAACTTTTCAACTAATAACACAAATTAAATTGTAATCAACCTAAACGTGAGCAGAATCCGTTTCCTATAAC
Source organism: Pseudopleuronectes americanus (assembly GCA_038501795.1). Lineage (NCBI taxonomy): Eukaryota > Metazoa > Chordata > Actinopteri > Pleuronectiformes > Pleuronectidae > Pseudopleuronectes > Pseudopleuronectes americanus. The sequence continues at coordinate 1,658,813 of CM076731.1, forward strand.
ATAAAAATCACAAGATAAAGTAAATTTAGAACTTTAAATCGATAAACCTGTGTTTGATGTAGTGAAACTGGCCACGAGGCTCTAGTTCCATATTTCCATAGACACCTGTTTGGGCAGCATGTCACCATGGTAACAGCCAACACTTTAATATAAGGTTTCATCTTAATGCAGTATTACAGAAAGAATCATGTAGCTCTGAACATTTTATCTTTACACTATAATACATATCTTTAAGGAGCTGGTTTGTCATGTTGAACAGTGATTTACAAATAAAAAAGAAAGTCAGTTTATTTTTCTATTTGTTTGTCTAAGAAGTTTATTTTGCTGCAGCTTCTTTCACAAGTAAAGATTTTTTTTAATGTTGCATATTTTTGTGGTTTCTTAGATTTTCAGCTCTAAAGATATTTAAATGGTTTGAGTTTCAATCAAAGAATCAGGGGGATCGCCCCCTGGTGGCCGGCTGCAGTATAGGTTATACACAAAGCCTCCTCAATGTTAGTAGATGTCACATAGAGCAAATTAAAAGTCACAATACTCGTAAAATAGAAGTTTCTTGTTCTGATAAGTTATATTTTAATTGGTTAATTGATTTAACATGGTTGACAGTTAAGACTCACTTGTGATTGGTTGAGAGCAGTAACGTGTGCGAGCTCGATTCCAGGGCTTCATCCTCTGATCACCACTGATCGTGTTACGATGAGTGAGCCTCTGTGGGCGATAGCTGATCATCTGGGTGTCAGGTGTAGAGCGCAGTTTCCATAGTTTCTCTCACTCTGCTCTTTGTTCTCGCTGCCTTCACTTTAATTATCACATTCAAATTCAGTTTGACTTTTACAAGGAGGGACGCTCAAAATAAACTGACTGTCATGATTCTCTCTGAGACGCCATCAAAGGTATCAGAGAAAAATTAAACTCATCTTTTTTCTCTGATTCGTCTCCTTCATAGATTCTTCTTATGCTTCCAGATCGAGTTGTGATTGATGAAGTTAATCGTTGATGATTGAAACGTAAGTTTTGTTTTCCTCTGGTCTTTAGTGAGAGATGATTTGTGTGGTTGTTATTTTCTTTGGAATCTTCGCGTCAGCGAGCAGCGAGCACGTGCTCTAATTAAAGTTCATTATCTCACATCTTTCATTTCTTTAACTTCATAATGGAGTCATCTTATCGGAGGTCTCTGTGCATGAAGCTATGTTAACTCACATAGTTACTGCATCTTGTGTCTTTACAGGCGAGATGGAGTTATGTACTTTTGATGCACACACACACACACTTCCATGTGGAGGTATCGACTGTATCAGGGAAAATATTCATTACCTCATTTTTTCCAATATTTAGCTGTAAGAAATTTTTATGATTAAAAACCATCTTGTTGTGTAAAGTCTCAGGTATACGAGGAGATTGTGCATTTACTCTGAAACTCACTTCCTCTGCAGCGGTGATTTTGCTCTCGTACGTGAAGCTCAACGTTTGAATTATTCTCCTTTCTTTAAATATATTTTATTCATGGATACGGCACAGGAGAAGTGGTTTCGAGAATGAGGAGGTGAATACTTGTATTATCATATTCGTGGCGTAGTTGCAGGAATCTGTCAGTGAAGCTGTATTTTCTCTGAGGTGAAGTATCACACAGAGATGAATATATAATACAAGGAGGTGAGAGATTCAGTTCTTTGTCGTTGAGCTGGACTTCATCACAGTGTTTCTTTTCTACACGGTGAAAATCAATCCAGAGTTTATTCACATCTTCTACATTGATCACAGTGAACCTGACAAAGAAAATGGATTGTGTTTGACTTTCAGAGGCAGATTAATGGAGGAATCAGAGAGATGCAGCCGAGTTCAGACCTGGAAAAGTGTTTTTGTCTCGTCGCTGTTGAATTTCTGATAAAATTAATGTTAAAAGGTTTCCTTTCAAACTTTAGATGTTGGTTTTTATTCCTCAGATTTAATTTCTTCCTTTTTCTCTTTCTTCTCCAGAGTTGTCAAGATCTCATTCAGAGCAAAATAAGAGATGAACAGACACACACACACACACACACACACACACACACACACACACACACACACACACACACACACACACACACACAGGCTATGAAATAAACCTGTCATGCAGCTCACTTCCTCCACACTCGTCGATATGGATGAGACGTTATGGAGTTGACACGACGCCACCTTGACCTGCAAAGACCAATGGGGGACAATATCATTTGCAACATCCCTCTCTCTCTTTCTCTCTTTCTCTCTCTCTCTCTCTCTCTCTCTCTCTCTCTCTCTCTCTCTCATCTCTCTCTCTCTCTCTCTCTCTATCTCTCTCTCTCTCTCTCTCTCTCTCTCTCTTTAAGGGTTAACCCTAACCCAAACAGACACCTTCTTCTTCCTTTTGACGCATGAGCCGAGACAGAAAGAGGCCGACCACTTCTGTTCTTTCATTTTAAACTGAGGTGGTCTTGATCACTTGTGTTAGAGAAGCATCATCACATCTCATTGATTCAACTTACAAAATCTATGTGGATCAGAAAGATGCAGTAAGAAATACAAGAAAAGAAACAGACACAATGACGACTGGCCCCAGGTCAGCAAAACCCTGATATCCAACTGGTGGAGCTGGGAGCCTTGGCTGCTGTTTCCTCTGGGCCCAGCAGGGGACAGTGTTGGCCTGGCCCAGTCCAGCAGAGGACAGTCAGTAGAGGGACTCAGAGACACTCCCTGCACATTAGAGCCAGGATGGCAAATCATAGGTTTTTCATTAGTCCGCTCCCAGGACAGACGAGGTTGTCTCGAAAGAACAGTGGGACGGGTCAGCAGGGGGGGGGGTAGCTTGTATCTGAATGGATATTACTGATTACAGATCTCAACAGGAGCTGAAGAAACCTAAATTCACCTGCATGTTTTTAACTTAGTGGTCGTCCTGATATGTGTTTTATTTGTGTGTGTGTGTGTGTACCTGTTTATTTTATGCATATCAAGATAGCCACACCACTCCAGAGCTTTGAGGTGTGTGTGTGTCTGTGTGTCTGTGTGTGTCTGTGTGTGTGTTTAGCGCTAATAGGAACCCAGGAGCAGCTGTTACTTCGTCCCAAAGGCCCTCACTTTTACAGTTTTTCTCCTCCATCCTCTCCTCTCTCCTCCCTCTCTCCTCCCTCTTCCCACCTCTCCTCCTCTCCTCTCCTCTCTTCTCATCTCCTCCCTCCTCTCCTCTCTCCTCCCTCTTCCCACCTCTCCTCCTCTCCTCTCCTCTGTTCTCCTCTCCTCCCTCTTTCTATTCAATGCCATTCTCTCTCACTCTTTCTCCTCTTCAGCTCACAGGAAATGAGATTTTGGCTTATTGGCTTATTTTCACCTGTCCTCAGTTTGACCTTTGTACGTCTCTCTCTCTCTCTCCCTTCACACACACACACGCTCACACACTCTCAGGACACTTAACTCACACACTCTCTTGCCAACACACTGGCTGTTACTCACTCAGAAAGCACAAAGCAACAGTTATACACACACACATACACACATATACCCTCTACTCATCATTCCACTACATTGTTTCCCAATGGCTGGCTCCAGTGAGAAGAACTCACTGTACGAGCCCTGCAAGTGGGTTACGATCTCCAACATGGCCCCCCCCCGAAAGCTGTGAACTAATTGGTTTTTCATGGTTTTTTATATATACAGATCCTCTGCTGGCTGAGGAGAGGGAGAGAGAAAGGGAGAGAGAGAGAGGGAGAGAGAGAGAGAGAGAGAGAGATACTCCACGTTTTCCAATTTCAGCTTTGAAAGTTTGTTTTACAGGCATGAGAAGTTCAGTCGCGTGTTGTCAGCGTGACGAGAGGAGGAGATAAACAACAGACGTTAGATATCCACCATTTGTCACGCAGCCTCACAGGATGATTAGAGCCTGAACAAATCCAGACACACGATGGTTATTCTACAGGGAAAGTGGGTCACGTATTGAATTCATGCGATTCAACAGCGGTTTAACCTACAGCTAGTTCAGAGAAGATTCACCGTATCAGAGGTTTGCAGTATTTTCTGTCCTCAGAGTGAACAGGAAGTGATAAGTCTCGTTTTTAGTTCTATTCAGAGTCTATATGTAAAGATTTACTCTTGGTCCAGAGAGTTAAGTGCTTGAAATCTGTGTCCCCTGGAATGACCAGCAGAGGGAGACTCCACAAGAAGACGTCAGTTTCCACGAGACTCTTCTTCTCACTTGATTTAGAAGAACTCATAATATTTTGCCGTGGATCCGGATGAAGGTGCGGATGCAGGAATAATTTTATATTTTCTATTATTTTCCAACACAGTGAGATAAGACAGTTTTACAGATTTCCTTGGTTTATAACGTCAGTAAAAAATTATCCTATGGAGTTTATGTCTCAATCTCTACTTTCATGTCTTCCTCAATACAGCAGGACGTTCATTTTGTAAGTTATGGTCCATTTACAGTCGAGTAGATCATAAAGCACAGTATGAAGTGGGGCGTGGATTCCGTGTAGAAGTGTGGTCCAATCAGCAGCTCAGAGGCGACATGTAAATAAACCTTTTATTCTTTAACAAGGTATTTGTTATTTGTACTTTGTTCTTTCTGTTCTTTCACCTCTGGATGAAAAGTACCGTTCTCTTGTTTACAAAGATCCAGGTCTGTATTCATCAATCAAACCAGGTTTAGCCTTCAACCTTTATTTCTTGTCATCGCTCATTTCCTGGCATCTCGTTACTCATCATTATCAAATTCAAAAATGTCTGAAAAATGCAGTAACACAGTGAAGAGTCAGAATGCAGGAGCCAGCCAGACATTAGCATCCGCTCGTCGACTCGACAGGAGGCTCCAGCAGCAGCAGATCCTCAGGAGAGGTCCTCGCTCTGCTCATCCCGGGAGTCTCTCACTAGAGGCTCTGATTTACTACTTTCCTGAAGCGGAAACATGGCGTCTCCAGTGCAGGGGCACATGAGCAAATTAGCAAGACAAAGAAACCCAAGGCTAAACATGTTCAAAAGAATGAATAATTCAAAGGGCAGAGCCGCTCCCGAATACGCTCTCTTATCGTCAATCTGTGATTTTCACTTCAACCCATAAGCGGCTCTGCAGTGAAACGTGGGGAGTTGTGAAGCTCCACTGATGCATCGTCTTCTCCTGCTGCTTCAGGCTGGGATCAGAAAACACAAGATGTGAACACATCATTTTTATTTGTGCACATTTCAGCCACTTTTACTCATTTAAATTCATATCAAAGTTTGACTTCAGAGATTTCTTTAGTCTGCATGATGGATGTAGAGATGGATGGATGATGGATGATAGAGGGATAGACAGAAGTGGATAGATGGATGGACGGAGATATAGATGGATGGATAGACAGACAGATAAGTGGACATGGATATAGATAGATGATAGAAAGATGGGGACAGATTGATGGATCAAGAGGTAAATGGATGGAGATTCCGATGGATGGATAAACGCATGGAGAGATGTATAGATGTTTATTGGCAGTAGATAGAGAGATATAGATGGACAGATGAGGACAGGATGGATAGAGAGATGAATGGATGGTGATGGAGAGATGGATATATAAAAGTATAGAGATAGATAGATGGATGGAGAGATAGATGGACAGATGGAGAAGGTAAATACAGTGGGAGAACATAATGGACCAGTCCCGGTGCTGCTGGGCTGTGGTTGGTGAGCGTTGTCTGTCTCGGGCCTGTTGACATGCAGACTGATGGCTGATGGCTGATGGCTGATGGCTGATGGCTGTGGGGACACTCCAGTCTCTGTGGTAATTATCTGTTCGTCTCCAGCAGCCGATCGGACTCGGGATCTGCTGCGGAGGGGCTGTAGCTCAGCGGGTCGGAGCTACGGCAAACCACTGGGCTCATTCTGCTGCGAGGGGCCAGACACATTAAGTGTCCGCCGGCAACAATGCATCTCTGGAATGTCTTCTTTAGAGGGATGTGGATGAAGCAGTTTTCTTTGGTTGAGACTATGACATCAGATAATTATCATAAACAGGGATCAGAATACTATCAGGATATATTATATATACATATCAGGATTGTAGACTTCTTCAAGAGCTTTTTCCTGGAGCTCAGATGGTGGTTGGTGTTTTGCACATAGCACACGTGTGATGCCGCTCATCCATGGACTTCATGGACAGAGACTCTCCTCCGCGGCTGCTGTTACGTGTTCTGCTGAACCTTGGTTCAATAATCAATGATCTCAGCTGCAGGACATGTTCGTTTCTTTATTCATGTGTCCTGTGTTTTTATTCACATGGTCGACATGACCCTTGCACAGACAGGAAACTTCTACTTTACAGAATATTGTTGTCGAAAAAATGTGTATTTATATTTGTGCTCCCCTCCAATGTTCAGTGACAATAAAGTTTTTCTTGTACCTTGCGTATAGTAAATGTATAAAATAAAAGATGGTTTGACACCATTAAATCTTTATTGGTTTGTGGAGAGATGAAGAACAAAATGAACAGCTGTGCAGTGAGGTCACTGTGGTGCAGTATAATATATTAATTGGATACAAACAGTCCTGAAGATGACCCCTGATAAAACTGAGTAGAACATGTTTATTACGAGCTGTGGAAGGGGCCGGTCGGCAGAGGAGGGGACGTTTGAACAGAGCCAGGCTCAAACTGGTTCCAGTCTTATGCTAAGCTAAGCTAACTAGCTGCTGGATCCATCTATACAGTATATAGTGAACAGTCATTCATATTCTCATGTTACTCGTTAGCAAGAAAGAAATGTGGTTACAGCATCTCACCAGTAGGGGGCGTTGTAGTCCCCTCAACATCCCTATTTCCTGTGTCCTTTTTAGCTTCATTTTTCTAGAAGGGACACGTCGTCCATCTTTGTTTGCAGTCTATGTACAGCACATATCTACAGGAAGCACCAGGCTGCGTCTCCACAAAGTTTCTTCTCTGAATCAATAAAACTGACTCACTGTCTCTCTGGAGGTGTGTGTGTGCACGGAGGATGTCGTCATTACACTTGCATGATGTGTTGTTTTCTAGGTGACGTCTCAGCTCAACCAGCTCAACCACCGAAGTAAATACATTCTCCCCCATTAGTAACCATCTGTTTTAGACGGCCTGATCTGGACAGAATAAAATAAAACAGATTTTTAGTTTTTCGGAGATGATCAGTTTAGATAAGCAGTGTGTTTTTGAACCAACGCTCAGAACCCTCACGGTTTGTTTTTAGAGATTTAGCAGAAAGTCGTGGCTCCAGAAACAATTGCAGCGCCGGCCGCCCTCTAGCAACCAGCGACTCAGTGAGTCACGCAAAGCACCGCCATTTGATCAACACAGAGCCAGATGATAGCATCTCCCATGAAGACTGTGTCTGACATGTTGGGGGGGGAAATCGGTTCTGGAGATGCATAACAAAAAACAACGTCATTCAAATCAGCTTTTTGGTGTTTTATTTTCATGGTATAACAGTAAACCTGAAAAATCCCTGCTCCTCCAGGGACCGCGTGTGACAGATAAAAGTGAAGTGAACAGAGCGAGCGGCAGAGTGGGACGGAAGCTGAAGCTGTTTTAGACTAAACAAAGCAGACAGGAGCGTGATCAGGTTCTTTCTGGTGAGTGGACGCTCAGGCTGCTGTCCCTTATCCTCCAGCGTCCCATTAAGTCAGGAGAGAGAGACGTGGAGGAGAGGAGCACCGGCGGCGCAGCGTGATGCCGACCAACAAACCAGTGAGATGACACTTGGAAACCACTCAGGCTTCGGGAAAACAGGGACCTTTCAACAATACTTGGTTGTTTTCCACAGATTTAGTCCGTTCTCAACAATCCATGAGGGAGATTTGAGCACAGATGAGGTTCTCCCTAATGGTCCAATTGCATCTGGCAAACAAAGGCAGCGCTGTTCCCTGAGTGGCTTTGTGTGGCTGCAGCAACAATTACTGTCAAAACCATTTCAATGGCAGGTGAGCAGTAGTGCCTGATAAGTGCAGCTATTATGATAATATTGTGCAGGTACCTACTTATGTGGCGATGGCTCAAGGGTGTTCAGGGGAGAAGAAGTGAAACAGTGAGAGGAAAGAAAGAAAGAAAGAAAGAAAGAAAGAAAGCAGGAGAAAGTTGGCGAGAAAGTGGAATGATGGGTTAATTGAATGGATTCAGATTTTTCTTTTTACTGTGAGGAAGTAGGGGAGGACAGATCGCCAGAGGAGAGGAGCGAGCGAGAGACGAGATGGAAGAGGAGACAATGAGACGGAGGAGACAAAAAGGACTGAGATAAAAACAGAAGGGGGAAGAAAGAGGGAGAGGAGATAGCCTCAGAGACGGGAATGTGCAGGGAGAGAAATACAGACCAGGCAATAAGAGAACGAGAAGAGTGTCAGACACAAAAGCTCCTTTCGAACCGTTCCTGAACACTGATCAGGTATGTGGTCACGGGAGAAGCTTTTATAATGGTTTTCACTTTATTGTGCTTATTAAATCATGCCTTTTGTGAATATTATAATATTATATAATATAATATAATATAGAGCCCAACCAATAAATATGGCCGATAGGAGCCTTTCCCACACATCTGTGCGATAACCCATAATATCTTTATTTTCTTATATCAGGTTCCATATATTTGGTTGTATTAGTGTTTTCTTTTTATCTATCGTTCTTTACAATGAAATTCATACTGAAAGATTAAAATAGCAAACCTCAACTACATTTCTATACATATATATATATATAAAATGTACAATAATTACATATAGATGATGCCACCACAAAACAAAACAACATGATAACATCCTTCACACCTCACTGTGTAATTCTGTCAGTTTGAATTGAATTCAGTGGAATTGAACAATATGAAACTGAAGTGAAGAGATTTGATTTGATCAACTGTGAGAAATCAACGTAGAAACTGAAACAAATAAACAGGAGAACGAGTAAATGTGGTGGAAAGAGAGAAAACACCTGTGAGAGAAGCAGACACACGCACACACAAACACACACACACAGACACCCACACACACACACAGACTCACACACAGACACAAACATACTGTGCAGGGCTAATGGCGATGCCTCGGGTCCTTTACATGATGCTCACACTCTTGGTTGGTGGGCGACTTCAAAGCTGCTGCTGATGGAGAATCATCACGGCTCAACAGACGCCATCAGGCAGCCGGTGATTGGCTGTCAGACACAGCTGCTCTGTGATTGGACGAGACAGTTTAATGGCTTCGTCGCGGCCATCTTGCGGTCAGCCGGCGCGGTGGGTTAACTGGACGCCACCTGCTGTGACGAGCAGACACACACATTCAATTTCACTTCTGTAAACTACAGAGATGATGCTGTTACTGCTTCCATCGGCAATCTCCTCCTCGGCCACCTGACTGGGATGAAAAATTGTTTTTAGCTCAACCGTGCACGCACACACACACACACACACACACACACACACACACACACACACACACACACACACACACACACACACACACACACACACACAGATACACAGAGACAGACAGACAGACACACACACACAGATCATACACACCACTACAAACTTGTCTTTATGATGCTGGTCCAGTGGTAGCATCGTTTAACAGGCGTGCTCATATTTCCTCACGAGCGTGCGCACACACACACACACACACACACACACACACACACACACAGGTATGTTCTGACACACATCCACAGAAACATGCAGCCATCTCTCACTCAGCAGTCGTCCACAGTGGGGGGGCTGGCCTGGCAATCTTCTCCAGGCTTGGGACCACAGGTGGTAAAGCAAACAATCAGCAGCTCCCCCCGCGATCTGAGAGCAAACCGTCCTCACGCAGATCATTTGACTTTTCCTTGAGACGACGGAGGCAGGAGGGAAAACCTGGAAACTCTGTGATGATGAAGCTGTGGTCAGTCTGAGCTGGAACAGAAAGATATCCCCAAATATTTAGGTTGTAACAATTAGTGGGTTTTTCCAGCTTGTTTTAAGTTCAAGATGGATGAAATGATTGTGACAGAGATCCATAAATACCTCATCGATTATAAGCTACTTTCAGATATGCCCTGAACTCTGCAGATGATCCGGATCTTCTCAGGATGTGTCAACACAACTGTCCGAGGTGAGAGGCTCCAGATTATCTGCCGGAGTTTCAGGAGCTTCACGAGTTTTTCTGAACTTCCTTTACTTCAAACTTTGGGGTTTTTAACATTGAAGAACTTTTACTTTGCCAAAAACCTGAATAACACACTGGAGGAAAGAAACACTGAAAAAGAAATTAAATGTCTCCTTTAATATCTTTCTTGTATTTTTGTGTGTGTGGGGCCTGAACACCCGCATGGCCAGTTGTGTTTTTACTATAAAGCTGTTTGGGACTGGAACACCTGGATTTACTGAATACTGAGCTGAAGCAGTCGGGTAATGGCAGATAAACTGTGCCCTCAGGCATGAGGAGCCTGGTAATTACTCTGTGGTGAACACTGGTACCAGAACGTGTTGCTGGGACGGATCCTCTCTCTTCTGCTGAGCTGCCTTTACGAGACCCTGCAGCTGAATCACTGGGTTCAAGTCTGTCCTCGGGGGGGCTGTCAAACGGCCTCTTGGGCAAATGAAGCTACAAGCAGCAGAAGAAAAGAGAGTCGTCTTACAGGAAGAATTACAGCCCTGGATCTGTAGTGGACTGTAGAGAATAATCCAGATTCCAGATTCATGCTTCTCCACATAACAGTTTGTAGTATTCAAGTCTCCCCACCCCGTTGATCGTCTCCCTGCGTCTAACACAAACACTGACGTCTCTTGTAGCTCACGGCTCTTTAGCCTGGTGGATTGTTGTGTAGCCTCTGGAGTGCTGAAAGCCGCTAAACACAATACCACTTAATTGGCTGTGCTCCAATACTGTTGCAAAGGTTATTTTTACCTCTCTGTGGTTTTGCATGTGACTGTGTGGGGGTGTGAGTGTGGTTGTGTTTCGTCTGCTGACAATCGACAACACACTTTCTCTTCAACTTTCTTCGCCTCTGTTTTTTTCTGATTGTGTGCGTTTGTGTGTGTGTGGGTTTGTGTGTGTGTTTGCCCGCACTGTCAATACAAGACAAATCTGTTTTGCTGTTACTCCCACATCAGTGACAAGGCCAATGGCAAATCGTTATATGATAATTGATGACATTAATTAATCAGCATGCTCTCTCTCATTAGTCTGTGAGGTGGGACAAGTAATCTGGACAATCAAGTTAAAGACACTTTGGAAACAAACATCCCCGGAGAGTTAAATACCTGAATGATGCTACTATATAACTCTATATTTCAAGAAACAAAGTTCACATCTACAACTTCATAACATACGTACTTTCTACTGGGACTGGGAACCCATCGGTATCCAGCATCTCTCTCCTCCTGTGCGGGAGTCAGCCAGAAGCTTTTACAGCCTCTTTTCAACTCTACAGGGAGAGAGAATTTGTCTGAAAAGAGGGAGTGTTACTTTAAGATTTGGCTTTTACAGCTTCGTTCAACACTTTGTTCCTTAAAAACCAGGCTGAAATACCTGAGGAGAACGTTATCGGTGTTTTAACTGGTTGAGGTCCGCCTCCACCCGGGCTCACCGGCTGCTCCTTGTTCTTGTTAAGTATTGTCTCGTTCCCGTTTGACTCGGGTCGCTGCTCTGCACGTCACGGCCTCTCCGGGGACGCCTTAACTGCAGCGTATCACTCCAGAGTATTTAGAGCCAGCTTTCACCAGGAGGGAGTGGTGATTAACAAGTCAAAGTACACCAAGTACACGGCACACTGCATGAAACCTCTTTATAGGCTCAGATTGCCGTTGTAATTTATATTCCACCATAAAAAAAAACGCACACACATCTGCTCATTACACCTACAGAACTGGCTCTGATTCAGAAGTTATAAAAGCTGTTTGGAAAGTTTCTGTTTCGTTTCAGTGGCCAAGAGTCACGAGTTGCTTCAGTTGGAAAAACAAACCTCCTTCATCTGCTCGGTAACATCACGTATGACTCAGAACACAGCGAATGCAAATCCTCCTGACTGTGATGAGACTTCTTCTGCTCGACACTTTGAAGTCTCACGAGTCATAATTGAAGAAAATGTAGAATCTGAAAATAAAATCCCTTTATCTATCTCTTGATCCTGAGCTTTATAGAATCTAATGATGAACGACTGGTAGGTTGTTATTCAGGATTTGTGTGAGTCTGAGGTCATACATCCTATCTCCTCCATGTTAGCAGACGGGACGATGACCACATCTGAAATATGTATGTTTGTTCATGTGTTTTTTCTCCTGTAATATTGGTTATAATGAGTTAAAACCAGAACAAAACGTCATGATTGATACCTGAGATTTAAAATGTTCAGATACCAGCAACAGAAATGCCTCTGACCACATGAAAGATTACTGAAATAAAGAGAAATGTAATGTGGCGTCTATTTGTGGGTCACAGCAGCTGGTGATGAAGTGAAATCAATACCTCCGTTTTCTTGCATCTCCCTGCAAAAGACACGATGCACCGGCACTTTATTAACTCCCGACTCAATGCAGAGCAGATTATAGAGTGCTTTCCTGCTCTGCTTTCTCCAGGGATTATTAATTATAGATACAGCTTTTATATACGACTGCATATAGCTGCGCGCCTGCAGTCTGTTAGTGTTCTTGACTTCCATCGTGTTTGGAATTTATTCAAAAATAAATATGAAAGGGCCCGAGTAAGAGGAGAGATGGGTCAGAACCCAAATAACAACAAAGCTGCTCAAGAAAATACACAGTAAATATTATAAATAATACAAACCAACTGAGACGTAAGATATAAGACATGAAATGTAATTAAACAGACGAGACCTGCAGCCTTTAAAGAACCTCACAGTCAGATTTAGTTTAAAACTCGAAAAACATTTCTCTAAAACGGACAAATGTGATTATTAAACGAAGGCGGATGAATAACATTCAGAGTCTAATCTTCTTCAATGGCAGGATTTGCTGCTATTTATTTTTCTGAATATGTTGTGGTGGAATCTGGGAACTCGTGACATTCATTAAGTGGGAGCAGTTTTTTTTAATGGTAAATAGAGCAGCTGTAAATAATTGATGAATGAATTTCTACTCTAATATTGATAATAATAAACATTGTTTATATGGCACCTTGCACCAGTGGGAAATGAAGTAATCATTAATCAACTTAAGCAAAATTAAACAAATAAATACAATAGAACAACATAAAATATATAGATTAATAAATTATGCTCTGATAAATCTGTGAAAATCTTTCCCAATGTTAAAAAGAGTGATACAAATAAATGCTGGTCCTCCACGTCCTCCTTCCAAGTGTCCTGGAAATCCGTCCTGCGGTTTTTATGAAATCCTTCTGAAAAACAAACATTTTCCCTCTCAGAGGAAATTAAACATTAAACCTTCAGTGGAAGATGTAAATAAAATCCTGCCAGGTATCAGATGATGTGAGTCCGGTGTCTCCTCTGTGGTCTCATCTGAGGATGTTCATCACACCAAGTGTTTGTAATTACATTGACGATGATACATTGGTGTTTAAAATGCACCTTTAACACTTTATTCACTGGGGAACGTTCTCAAAGCTCACATGTGTTTTTAATCAGCCACGGCCTGTTTCACATGCACACAGCTACTTTGCATTAATCCACACCTGGCCAGTGCGACCAGTCGTGAGCATCTGGAGGCTGGGACGCTGAGCTGGGCACGATGCTCCTCTGTGGGGAGCTGCTGAGGGAGGAGATGACCTTGATGTGTCTCCTTGCATTACTCTTCCTCTGCATTACCGGCAAAGCGTGGAATAACTTCACCAGCGACTCTGCGGAGAGCCGTTTACAAGTCCCAGCAGCGGCAGAGATAAATTAAATCGATACCCCCCCGCTCCCAGAGCAGTTTCTCGGTCGCTCCTCAGTCCACAAGTTCATTCAACCACACGTCTTTACAGCCCAGAACTGATTATGAAGCACAATGTAGATCTGCTTACCTGAAAGATTGTAAATTATGGGCTGCAGGGTGCGGCGGTGGTGGAGTGCAGATACTGTAAGCAGTCTTCTGACATTGTTACGGTAAACAGGGAGGAAGCTCCGGGCCTCACAAATCAATGCTCTCTGTAAAAGCTGGTGAAAGCAGGGAGGGGCTTCACAGAAACGTCTTCAAAACAACTTCATCTCTGTTGTGTTACTCCTGGTCCTCCAGCGCTTAACATTCAGTAAAATGACATAAAGCAACTAAGATAATTAGAAGATTAACATGTATAAAGGAGAAATAACTCTGATGCATCATCCTATTTCATTTGCTGCTTCCCAAAGACGCCATTTGACTTTTCTAAACAGTGAATTTGAGTTGTGTTTTTAACGGATGTTTTACAGGCCCCGGTCTGAACCCCTGTCTGAAGGAAGGATGTTGTGGTTGCACTCAGTCCTGCAGTCTTATAATTTGTTCTTGTTTGGTTTTGTGCCCGAGTTCAGGTATTAATGGTGAGTGGCTGCTTTGTCTCCTGCAGCACAGACAGAGGCAGGTTCCACGACATCAGAGCTGGGAAAAAAAATCTGTTCCCCGACAAACTTTAATAAACCACATCTTCTGTGATGTTCCAACTTTTCCCCGCATACATTTCCACATCATTTAAAGTTTTGTTGAATTTTCACCCTCATGTTTTTATGCACAAATCAGAATGTGAGTAGAAGCAGGTGGATGGAGACAAATTTAACGATGAGAAATTTAAAGAGGACGTGTATGAATTTTAATCTGGTCTGTTGCTCTTCTTGGTTTCACGGCCCAGTTTGGAGCAATCTGCTGGTTCTGGAGTGATCAGATTTTTATCAGCGTCTGTTCCTCCTGAATAATGTCGTTTAACAAATTAAACCCTCAAAGATTCCACAGCGATAAAGATCAACGCCCCACAGTGATGCCATGCTCCAGAGGACGGATAAGAGGAGAACCACAGTGAGTCGTTACAGACAGCGTGTGTTCTCTGTTGTGCACTGGCAGACAGAGACTGGAGAAGCAGCCTAATGAGACAACAAACGGCAGCTGAACCCCATCAGCACTCTTCTTAAGCTCTGTGCTTCTCCTCCGTGTTGTCAGTCGGCAGCCGAGTGCTGGGAGATGAAAGAGCCGGAGCCGAGGTGCCACTGAAGGCCCCGCTAAAGAGTCTCTTTGTGTTAGAGGTTGAGCTTCCAGAGGCGAGAATGAAGAGGGAACCTGAACTGAACTCTTTGCCGTCCTTTCGCTTTTCTTTGCACTCTGGGTCCTGCTGCTCATGCATCTCTTTGTGCTGCAGGGGGACATGAGTTGTCAAGGTGGTGTCGTGCGGGGACGCTTCACGTGCACTTCTGAATGTCTCCCTGGAGAAATGTTGTGTTTTGAGAACAGGAAACAATCCTGCCGTCTCACAGTGGGGCATGTGGAAAGTGGTGTACTCATGACACTTAAAGCTCTGCACTTCCAAACGGACCTGGCCTCATGCGGATGGTAATTTGTCGTGTGATAAAAGGCACTGACGGGAGGTGTGAATTTGAGATTGTGAAGGAACAGTTACTACGCTGCAGAGACAGACTGCTGTGAAAGCACCAGATACATAGAGAAAAACATGACTCATAAATACTGCACGCTGCTTCTCATGTTAAATTAAACTCCTCCTGCTCCTCCACCTCCTCCTGTGTCTCTCTCCCGTATTTTCTTTTCCTATCATCTCAATAGAAGGAGGACTTTTGCTGAATTGTTTTTTTTACCTCTGGACATTTGATCAAAATAAAAATTAAATTGGCACGTACACAACCACAAACACATCAGATAGAAAATTAAAAGGTGCAGGATGAAGGTGTCAGGCACGTTCTCTGGCTCACTCGCAGGCAAACATCACACTTCTTTGATTTGACCTTTGTTTTGAGCTCAGACAGATGGAGTTCCTGCCTTTCTTTGACGTTTCACCTGATTGCTGACACTACCAGTACACCACATGTACCTGCTCTCAACCTATCTGCCTGGAATGGGATGTTGGTTTAGCCTGTGGTGCTGCTGGCTGCTGCTTTCTCTCTGAAACTGTCCAAGTGACCTGAACAACCAGGTAAACAGAGAAGAGAGTGTTTCAGGTGTGAAGTTGTTTCTGTGTGAGCTCAGCTGCAACCAGCGACGCCACAGACCGAGCTACTGGCCGGTTCCAAAGTCTTCTTCTGGTGTTTCTGAAAACCATCTCAGGATGTCGGCCCTGCTCGTATTGTCTCATCTTGCTTTTCAATGCGTCTCCTTCATCTCTCTTTACTCTCTGTCTTGCTCTCTTTCTTATTTACTCTCTCCGTCCCCTCTCACGCTGCAGATACATTCCCTGGCTCCGTCCGTCACTTCTCTCTCTGTCAAAGTTAATTGTTTCCTGTGTTTTCTCTCTTTTTTTGGGGGGGTGGGGGGGGCTCCCTTCATGTCGTCTGTTTGATTGAATCGAGAGGACTGCTCCTCGTCGCTGCCGTGGGGCTCAACAGGGTCCGGGTGCCAGGGATGAGGATGGCGAGCCAGAGGGTGACTCAGTCTCCCTCATCACAAACACACACATGCACACACACACGCACACACACACACACACACACAAATACATACACTGGAGATAACACTGATACAAATAGTTTGACACATATAGACATTTCCTTTGCAGAACCACACATAGAGCATCAGGAAATGAAAGCGGACTCGTTTCATTACTCTTTGACCCACAGACCTGTTTTGATGAACGTACACAGTGTGATACACATCAGTTCGAAACAATGCCACACACACAAACAAGCAAACTCACACTTGTGCACACACCTCCAACCCCAGAACCCCCCCACTTTAATCTGTTCTCCAAATGCTGTTTCCTTCCCTGCGGTGCTGAGCCGGTTTTTCTATTTATGGAGGAGTGTTGAGCTGATGTGAGATGATCAGAAAGTGCCTCGCTCCCATTGTGATTCTCCTTGAGGTGTGTGTGTGTCTGTGTGTGTGTGTGTGTGTGTGTGTGTGTGTGACGACGTCGTCATGCATTGCATATGAGTTAGCTCCCGGAAATGTCTGCATGTGTGTGGATGTGCATTCATACGTGCTTCCTTTCAGGTCTGTCAAGGTGTGTGTGTGTGTTTTGTGTGTGTGTGGACTTGCATGGTGGGGGTTTAAACAGGAGCCAGCTCATATGAGCAGATGTGCCTTCAATAATGACAAAATGCAGATGCAGGGAGGCTCCAGCAGCCGCACTAATCAATATGGAGATCATTTCCTGCCAAAAAACCTAACAAACAAACAAAAAGACGATTTGCAAACGCCCTTCAGTTCACCAACAAACACATTGTGGTGTGAAAATACAAAACTGCATGAAGAACATCTCAAACATCATCCTTCAGAAACAAACATAGGACGTCTTCAGTGACAAAAAAAGGAAAAGAATATATATAAATCTAGGACGTACATCCACAAGGACAAAAATCCTGTGATTTTTGCAGTGTTTTCGTTGTTGAGGATTTTCTTCACAATTCTCCTGATCTTCTCAAACATCCACCTCCTCAACAGCTGCTGGAAACCTCCCTTCATAAGTTCTGAGGTTTTTTCAAATGATGAGGTAAGACTTTGAATATATGGTGAAGTCCTCTGGCACATTTTGTTGATTTCTCATAGAATAAAAGATCCGGCATGTTTAGGGAACTCAGATCTATGATGGTGGACAATTTGGTGCAGCTTGATTGAATTTAAGGCGACTGTTGGACCTTGGTGTGGCACAATGAGCAAAGTTAATGTTTTGGCCCAGATTTGCTCGACATCGTTCACATGTACTTGTTATCAAATCTCAGTATTTTTTAACTTTTGAGCCTCGTCTGTTTCCGTAATGTCTAACAAGCTTCTTCTGGCCTGGATGCTATTAAACAAAGACGCATTTAGCCGTCATGATTTCCTGTGAAGGTCTGAGATGTTCACCAGGAACAGCAGCTGCAGTTTGGATAGAATCTTGACCTTCACTGTGATTCCATAATTTGCCAAAGTTTCAAGAAAGCAGCGTGTGTGTGTTAACGGAATGTGACGCTGCACTAATTGTCCGTACTTCTTCACAGCTCGTTATCGGAGTCGCACCTTTCTGGCAGTGCACAGTTGACCCGTCTCTGCTGCTGCATTAACTCTTGATGATGTTAATTCACAGCGAATGTCCGACATATATATATATACAATATATACGATATATACAAACCAGCTTTGGTCTTGTGATGTAAATCAAGCTCACAAGGAAAAACACTTATTAATAGTAAACAAAGTCCCAGGCATCCAAACTAATGAAGATATGCACTGGTTGCCGGGTGCCAGGAATGAGGCAGAGCACAGGGAATGTGCTCTGGGTAGAGAGGGAAGAAAGAGACGGAGGAAAAATGGCTCTTTGGAAAGGAAATAAAAAACACAGGCTGGGGGAGAGTCAGAGAAAAAATGTACATCAGAGGAAACTAACAAGGGGAAACTAACGGGAAGGAAGTGAGAGTACGAGAATGTGTCGAGGGAGAAAAGAGAGGAATGGTGATCCAACATCAAGAAGAGAGGAGTCAAATGAGCAACAGCAGAGGAAAAGGAGAGAAGGGAAGTGATGGACAGAGAAGGGAGGGAATAGAGAAGGAGAGAGAGAGGTATTTCAGGAGGTGTGATGTGAGAACACATCATCCCAGCGGCTCTGTGTCTCTCCAGCCCTTTAATGTCTTTAATTAAAGCCAACAGTATTATCTCCGAGCTCCCTTGGAGTGCCATTAGCAAAGCAACACTCGGCTACACAGCCAGCTAACACAGCGAGAGGGCTAAAACCTCTAATGATGAGAGGAAGCAGCACGAGAGGGACAAACGATCGAAAATCAATCCACGCTTTTGTGATGGTGTGAGTGAGGTTGATACTCAGCTTGGCTCGTTCTATATTTCCAAAGGTGCCACTTCAAAATCACAGTCAGATATTAGTTGAATTACTCTGGCCTGAATAGGAAGCAATCAAGGGGCATCATTTTCATATCAGGGGGTCCACATCCGCCTTTCAATTAGCTCGGGGTCAGGAAACCAACACCTCCCTCTCGTTTCTCCTGTTGGCCTCCTGTGAAGACGTCGGACTTCAGTTTCACTCAGAGACATTTCTCTGTTTCCAGAGTGTGATGTCCAAGGTGAAGTCACTGAAGCACGTTCTGCACATTGGACAGGAGGTCGATGAGCTCGTGGCTCAGGGGCCGACCTCCTCCTGCCGGGACGTATTCTCATAATTTCCCATCATGGACCTGACTCGAATATAATGACGACAAGTATCGGTGCTTGGGGTCAAACTTAGGGACGAAATCAGATGTTTTGCCGACTATAGACCCGGGAGGGATTGTTTTTAAAATTCAACTCGAAACCGAAGGAAGAATATTTTTGACATTAGATTCCAACATGTCCCAGTAACCACGTGTCCCTACACATCCCCCTCAGGTTGATTTTCCTGCTGGTAACTGATTTGACTTATTTAAACATGAGGAGCCTCTACTTTCACAAGAGTCCAACATTACCTTAACCAGCAGCTGAACCTTTTCATTTTAGGGACATATTTGTTTTCTAGAGCCTCAATTTTATATAAACAATTAAATTATGACCCAAACCTTTTTTTTATTTGCCTAGATATTCTGCCCTTAGTGACATCATGTAAATAAGATGTACTCCTTAAATATCCATTGCTGCAGCTCCTCTTTTCAGCCTGTGTCTCAAACACTTGGTTTTAGCTCCTGTCTCTTTAAGACCCCCCTCCTGTTGAAGCCCACTCAGCTCTGATTGGCCAGCTGGTCCACTGTGTTGTGATTGGTCGACCACTTCCAGCTTGTATAGGAAATCTCGGCCCCTCCTTTCTCTTTACCAGGTTGGGGCACGTTTCAGACCAGTGGCTGAGTGTGCGTCACACAAAGTGCGTCACAATAGTGTGGAGCATCGAAGCTTCAGCAGCGTCAGTGGTTTCTGTTGTGCAGACTTTACACAACAAAGCTTTAGAACACACTGGATGAAATGGAAAGTCTGAAAAAGCATCTAGTGTCTCCTTTAATATTGTAAAGTCGGTTTGATGTTCACTCAAGACGCAGCTTCAGCTCCCGAGAGCAGCAGGGGTCAATAAGCTCATGCAATCCTGTCTCATGAAATAACTTCATGTGTTATAAATGTGACACTGCGATTTCCTTTTTATTAGAAACTTGCGTATTCAGCTGATCTCATGTTCGACCTCCGGCGCTGATGACCGAGGCAGATTCAGGGACAAAGATCTGTGAAGAGGTTGTGGCTGAAAAACAAAACAAGAAACATAATGAACATAATTTGGACATATTTTATTCTCTAACTCTTTCTCAAACCAGCAACTTATTCCAAGCTTTTCTTTTTTCTTTGTAGCATCAATTGTAACAAACAGTTAAATCATCATTAACTAAATGTTTAAACTTCTCTATTTCTTCCCCTGAATATTTCTTTCTCTTGCTCTCGCAAAATTAAAACATATCACACAACTCTTCTCCGGTTCATCAGGATTTATTTCCAAATTGTTCTCAGTGATTTGTCTTCATCGGGGCCGTTGCACCACCCGGGTTGTGTAAGCAACTTGGATTTACTTTACACTGGTCTGCTCCTCGCTGTGTGTGTCTCTGTTAAGTGATAAACTGTTGAATCTTTGTCTTCCTCAGTTTATGTCTCCATTTCAGGATATTGCGGTAATTTGTAATGATGCTAGTGACTCAGGGATGAAGGTGCTTTCTGCTTTCTTGTCTTATGTTACACTTATCGTTTTTTAGGTAGTTTCATCTGTTATGATAAATTGTGAAAAATGTGTGTTTTTCAGGCGAAAGGGAGCTTGTTTAATTTTGTTTTTGAGGTCGGAGCAAGACACATGGGAGTTGAGAGAGGGAAACTGAGGGAAGTAGAGAAAGGAGAACAACGTCCCTTATATTAGAAAAAGATAAACATTGGCCAAACACCAGAACAGCGAATGATGTCAGGGTTTACAGGTCGCCCAGCACAGACACATTTCTCACAGTGGTGACATTTTACAACAGGACCCAGGGGGAAGGTAATCACTTGTTTCTGGCGCTGTGCTCACTCCTCCTCCTCCTCCTCCTCCTCCTCCTCCTCCTCCTCCTCCTCCTCCTCCTCCTCCTCCTCCTCCTCCTCCTACCTTCAGACACCATCAGGAACATGAGAGCTGCACGTTCACCCTGATGCAGCACTTTGACCCAAACCCGAGGCGGAGGTAAAACATCATTTTAGAACCAGTTTCCTCTTTAACCCTCATCCCACAGGGCTAGACGCTGTGATAGGTCTGACACCCCCCCGTCACCCTGGAGATTGAGCGCTGGCAGCAGCAGTCTTCGTTTCACAGATTGTAAATAAAGAAGGACGACTCCACTTCCTCCCTCAATCCAGATATGAAGCTCATTTGAGAGAGACAGCGACATTAAAATCCAGTTGTTCAAATCTTGATGAACCAGCTCACACATTGATGTGGTCTGTATTTGTTTGTTTCAGGCCGATGTGATAATCCTCCATCTCCCTGAGTGTTGACTCATCGCACAGTGCTGGTCCCAGAGCTGCTGACAAGTTGGCTCTCAAACCAACTGCTGCAGGGAAGATATATCTGTGTTGACACTTTCCTTTCATGTTTTTATTATAAGTTTTAAAAGTGAACTGTCTGAGACCTTCAGAGATATCACCTCCCTGAGTCCACTGTCCTTCAGAAAACGTATTCTTCATTCCTCCTCTTTTCTCTCTGTCCCTTTTCTTCATCTTAATCATTAACAAGTCAAAACCTATAATTCCGAACTCAGCATCTTTACTGAGGGACATGTTTACGAACGTGGACGAGCGTGGCCCCTGCAGAAAGCTGAGTCTGTTATTTTGTCTCTTGGAAGCCGATGAACCAGCTTCTTAGACGATGCGGTGCTTTGTAGAAAATGTCATTAATCACTCGGAAGCTGACACGTGTTTTTCACGATGTCTGTGAGTAAACAACCAACTGCAGTGGTGTGGATGGAGGTCGTTACAGATACGCAGCTAAAACTCTCATGTGGAGGTCGTTTAGTTTTAAAATGCTGTTTTAAAATGCCGTTAGTATTTATTCAGCCCTATGCATCAGTTCTGCAATACACTGGAGAGCTCTTCTGTGTGGAAAGTGTAGAAATAAAAGAAAAAAACTAAATCATAGATGTTTTTTCTGAGTGATATAGTTTTTATATGTTTAATTCTGTACGTAGCACTTTCAAATTCAGCTAAATACATTTTATTGATGCATGAGAATGTCACTCAGCCCATCACCCGTCACATGTCTGGATGTCCCCCTCTTGCTGCTGATGATAAGAAACTCCCAGGCTACAGTTTACCAATGTTGCTGGAGAAGATGCCCTTCCAACTAAAAGCACCCGAATGCGTGACACGTCGTATTTACCACTTCAGAAGTTTCAACTAGGAGCTTAACAGGATGACTTGAAGGCAGTATTAAACCAGGCAACATGAAAAAGATCAACTCGCTGTAAAAAAAAATCCACAAAAACTACCACAAAACTTGGCAAAGCACATTCCCCTCACTCAGGGCTGTGGATTTAAAATATACTCTCTGCAGAATCCTACAGTCTGCTCTCCCCATTTCCATCCAATGATCATATAGGAATAATTTACCTCAAACATTTGAATATAAACACCATCCGTGCATGTATGCCAGTCAAAACAGCCCCTGAAGTTTGAAGGATTATCGAACACTGTGAGTTGGCCCTCGTAGTTGCGTGCCGGACTGCTGCCAATAGACTTCCTGATTTGGCATTTTCAATTTTGTTCTCTTCCCAAAAAACATACAAATGTCCATCAAATTGCTCCATATTTCTTGTGGTGGACGTCAGAAGTCAGGCTGTTTGAATCCTCGCTACAACTTGGCTCCGAAACACTTGGAACGTGATGTACAAGCTGCTTGGAGAGCTGTGATAGATATGTTTGGCTTGTTCTGTGAAGCTGCAGCAAGATGGCGAGTTTAGAAAGCAGCTGAGATGCAAGTGAAGGGACGGTGTTTGGGTGAAGATAACTTGCTTTTGAACAGGAGTTTCCAGTCGGCTGCAGGTACTTGCATGACGGGCTGAAGCTGTAGCTGGAGGAGACTGAGGTCATGGTGTCATTAACTTGGTGTGAAGTTTACATTATAATGTGTCCTTTAAAGATAGTTTACTGAAAGGCTGTTGGTTACATTCACCTTTTTCACCCTCTTGGTTTATGTCAGCATCCTAACATTAGCTAATTAGCACTCAACCAAACGCACAGCTAAGGATGTTGAAGTGTGGGGTCATCTGTGGCCTAATGTGACACTTAGTTTGCCCTCAAGTCACAAACCAGACGTATGAATCATCTCAGCCCCTAATGTCTGTTTCCTGAGCACATCAGTGAGAAGTTCCTGACAGAGTTTCATTAAGGGAACGCTGTTCCTCTGAGGAAGAGCTTTTCTCTCAGAGTGTGTTATTGTCCGTTGATCCCTCCTCATGTAACTACCCCCTCCCTCAATGACCCTTAACCTGGTGCACCTCAGTGGGGAGCCCTCGCTGTGATTGACAGGCACCTCGCCTGTTCCACTGTGTTTAGAGAGAGAAAGATTATCCACCAAGTGGAGGCCCCCTCCGATCCTCTACATCTTTTTCATAGGACCAAGCCCTGATCTGTTAGTCCCTTCCCCCACCACCATAAAAACATACCAATCTATACCTACACAAATCAAAACATACCAGATCTGTGTGTGTGTGTGTGTGTGTGTGTGTGTGTGTGTGTGTGTGTGTGCGCGTGTGGTGTATCTCGTGTGTGTGTGCATGCAAGTCCTTGTTGCCCTGCAGCTTCAAATATGAGGTGAGGATAACAGAGCAATGGGAGTGCTGCATATAAAATTCATGGGATGGTTGTGTACAAAATAATAAGGGAGAGAGCTCTCACAGCTTCCAGCTCTTCTAATGCAGCTACACAGTGTGTGTGTGTGTGTGTGTGTGTGTGTGTGTGTGTGTGTGTGTGTGTGTGTGTGTGTGTGTCAGTGCTAATGCAGGTTCATTTGGTGGATCACAGCCACACTGAGGTAAATAACTCAGTAGGTGTTCGGGGGCTGCCCGCCTGGCACTGAGGCAGGAGTTGATTTATTTTGCTGTCTGGAATGACAGAGGGAGGGATGGAGGAAGAGATCAAGGGGTAGAGAGATGGAGGGTTGGACGGGTGGATGGTGGAAGGGGAAAGGTGAAGGCAGGCGGAGAGGAGAGGTGATTGAAGAGCCAAGGCCGGAGGGACGACCCGGCCCAATCTGTATACAAGGCAAAAACATGAATAAAGAGAGATGGATGAACAGATGATTTGTGTGTTTCTGAAAAGACGGGAGGGTTAAACACACACACCTGCAGTGCAGCTTAGGACAAATGATTCAACACTTTGCTTCAAGCTTTTCAGCTGTAATTTGTGATGGAGAAGAGAGAGAGACGGATTTTGCTGATTTAACCAACACCTCCAAACCATCTCAGGTGTTTTCTGGAAAAGAGATGTGACCCTGTGACCTTCTCGTGTTGAGCTGTGAAAGGTTCAGCCAGAGAGCGACTCTCCCTTCGCTGTTTCATTGAACTGCATTTCAGAGCTGACACTGCCAAACGATTTCAGAGGAAAGACAGAAGTCAGAAATAAATAAACAGACTTTTATTTTGGTTTTGCAGGGATATGTATTTCCTTCCTCTTCTCATCCTGTTAATCATCTCATGACCTCAGGTTTGTCTCGCAGCCTCTTGGGGGAATCCCGCCCTCCAGGCTGTGAACCACAGGTTTAATGGCCTCCAGGAGTTAGGAAGCACAAAGTGGTAAGACATGAATTATATACTCAATTATTCAAAGCCTGCCCACTTCACATTTAAAGTGAAATGTAAAGGAAAATAGAATTAGCTTCTGCCTGGTTTCCTCTAAGTGGATGAATAGATCTGTTATGCTACTCAATTTTTACATATCAGCACTGTAATTATTTTAATAACCAGTCGACCTACAGGGTGAATCCCTTTGTGACCGAGATAAATACCTTTACATATATACAGCACTTGGCATGTGAGTTGATCTAAAGCGATTTGGATTTTATTTACAACATAATTACAGAAGGAATTAATGTACTCAGCTTCCTCTACAAGGCCAAACAGGCCTGGAGCCAGAGATTACTCATTATTTATGTCACACAAATTCCCCCCAAAATGCATTTATGTGGCCTTTTGTAGTTTATTGCCCAAAGAGATTATCTGCCAACCATGTGATGGTTTCCAGTATGTAGTTATTTTCAAATTAAATCTTTTTAAGGATCAGCATAATGACTCAGCTGCAGTGAATCTTTGCTGTGTCGGTTGTGGCCTCAGATGAAGATGTGACGAAACCAACGAGTGGAAACAACAAGATGTTAATCATTCTAGAAACGGAACAAGATGGTGAATGTCTTTAATTCTCTTTCATTACTTAATTAATTACTTTAATTTGTTTGTTTAAAGGTATTTAGAACTGCTCTTTAGAATTTAGCCTGGATATAAGGTTCTCCAGATTTAAAATGTCTGACGTAGCACCTCAGCAGCACAAACTGGTTTTCAGCCCATATCTGACCAGTAAGAACCAAAGTCATGGCCTCTCCTGATGTATTATCCCACAGCTCCAGTCTGAAAAACAGGTCACAACCAGTTACAGACCTGACATCAGTGATTCTGACCAACGCTTGCTGCTCTGCTTATGATAATCAAGTATGAATCTTTCATTAGGCCTATAGGAGTTTTAGCCTTCAAACTACAATCTTGCAAATTAGAAAATGACAGCATAACCCCGGCCCACCACAATAAACATCAATATGCAAAAGGTTAATCGATTTTTTAAAGACAGATATTGATTTTCAATAACCAGCAGTTTGTCATTGCTCGGACAGCTGAGCACAATAAGGTCCTTCTGTGAATAATGAACAAAAGTCTATCATGTTTAGCTGAAGTTGCAGCTTCACTCAGACCCAAGGATTCTGAGAGCTAAACGCTAATGCTACCAAGCGCACAATGGCAATGCTAACATATTGAGGTTTAGTGGGTATAATGTTAACCATGTTGCACATCACCTGAGACCACAGACTGAGTATAAAGATGATGTCCCTTGAAAAAAACAAAACCTATCTGCCAACATGGAGGAGGCAGAGTTTACATCTTCTTCTGCAGCCAAACACCAGGGGGCGAACGAGACCCTTTGGCTTCACTTTCTCATGTCCTCCATCTTTAGACCGTCTCGAGCTGAGAGCAACAGGGAAGCATCGATCGTTCAGATATTTGGTCATAAACCAAAGCACTGGACAAATTGACCCTTTGACCTCATGGTGCAGCCAAAATACATTAAAGATTCACTAAGGTTGTTACTGTTCAACCCATCAGGAACATGAACGTCACATATTTCAGTAGCGATACCAACCCCATGGTGGCGCTACAGGGAAAATCTGCAGAATCAATAGAACTTAGTATCAGGAAACAATGAACGTCCATTTGGAAAAATGCAACTGTCCCCCTCCAGCATCGGAAAAAGCCCTTTGCTCACATTCAGTGTCAGAGGGAAAAGACCAAGTGTATTCACTGCTCTGAAGAGAGACAGAAAAGCTTTGCCTCCTTCCTCCTACCAACATTATTTCTACTTAAATCATGAAGATGATGTTTACCCAACTGTAACAAAGTAGTGGTGATTTCATGACTTGTATTTTTTAATGCACCGACAAACAATTTAGCTGTTTAACTATGAGGAATCGTTGCGGTGATTGAACACTTTGTTCCATCTGCTCTCTTAACGAGATAAACCTTGAATCACGTGCTTGTGTTTTTAGGGTTCAGACACGGAACGGGCAGACGGACAGGATGCATCATGAACTTGAGCGTGTCGGGGTGGAGGCAGTTACTTTCAGCAGTCAACAGATGGCAGGATATAGCTGGATCATTTGTATGCCGCAGCACACGCGCCCACACACACACTGAAACAGACAGACACACAGACACACAGACACACACACACAGCACACACACACTAAAAGAGACACAGCAGGGGCCGGATGAATACATCGAGAGCCTTCAGAGGACAGAAGGTTTCCCTGCGCTTCTGTGATTAATGGGCTGATTGAGGCTGGAGCCAAAATGGAGGGTGGGCCAGTTTGCAGCGAGCTAATGAGGTGATAATGGGGAGGTGGGCGGCCGGGTCTCTGCCACCCCGCAAAGTGGTGGAAGCATCGAGGGGAAGGTTTCAGCGACAGCCAGCTAGCCCAGCTTTCCAGAGGGCGGCCATGTGTTATTTCTCAGACAGTGTTTTGAACAGGGAACTGTGTGTGGAGGGGGGGGGGCTGCTCCCAATCGATTCTTACACAAAAGAATAGATTGTTCTTTGGTTTTGCCTGAAAGCTGAAGTCATGGTGTTCGAGCAGCGAGAACATTATGCAAAGAAGTGTAAGTGTTACAGCCGGAGGAGGCCGGTTATTATCTTTACGGTGAGATAAAAAGAGATGTTTTGACGAGAGCCCGACCCATAGATTGGTCGATATCGTCCAATCACAGACATATTGGTATTATTTGTTTTTTCCAATGTTAAAACGTAATGTAGAAAAATTAGCTTTGGGTAGAAATGGTGAAAAAGCATTGATAGATTCAGTATTAAATTTAACTACCAGTCTAGGGCTGTAGCTTTAGTTGTGTTGCTTGGTTTGTCCATTGAACCATCACTTTCTGTGTTATCCTCAATACAGGATCTTTTATCTTGTTGGTATCAGTGTGTAGACCGAGGGAGAAAGATTTGAGCATGATTTATTGAATGTCTGATGCCAGACAGAAAATGAGTTTTCACCCCTGGCAGGGTCGGATGTTTTATAGTTTATCAGAGTCTCAAAGATGTGTCTTTGGTTCGGTGTTGTACTTGAAGGCAGCTGCAGCTCAGGTGGAGCTGGTCGGCCATTATTTGTGAGTGTGAAGGTCTGACCTCCGGCAACTCTTGTCCACACGGGCCATTATTTGTGAGTTTGGAGGTCTCATCTCTTATCCACATTTTGAAGTGTTCTTGAGGAAGAGAATTATCCACAAAACTGGTCCCTAAGCACAAATCACCTGGGCTGAAAGAACCTGACAAATTTGCTCAGCGTTGTAGAGTTAACAGGAAAGACATAAATATGCAGCTTACTAAATTAGGACTTGTGGATGAATGTTGGACATGTACTGTATATTTGACCCCCCTTCTCTCAAGGATCCACTCACATATTTCACAAAAAATATATATATTCATTATTCTACCAATGGTGTTACCTTTGGGTTTTCCCCAGATTTATTAAATAACATATTGATGAGGGAGGGTTTGTCTTATTTGTGGTTAGAGGAGTAGTTAAACTTCTCCTGGAGGAAAAATGAGTTGATGGCCTTTATTCATATTCTTCACAATGAGAATAAAACATACACAGATTATTTTAGAGATAAAAGTGTGCGGATGGTGAGAGTGAGGGAGATGGTTGTAACTATATGGTTCAAACGATATTGTGTATAAGTTTTCCAGTGTCTGAGTTATAAAGTTAATTGAGCCTCGCCTTGACAATGCCGTGAACAAAGTATTTTCTCAGTCAATCTGCCTGTTTCGTATTTCAACTCAAAAACTACAGCAGTCGGCTTCACAGATTCTCTCTTATCGTCTTAAACAGCCTCTCTCTGTGTACGGGAGAGTGTTTATTTCCCTTCAACTTATCCATGTTTGAAATATTCTGTCTCGGAAAAAAACCTCTCTCTCAAATCACTGCTTCTTCTCACAGGACAACAAAGTAAATGACAGCATCCATCTCGAGACGTATAAAGCCCCTCTGGTCCCTCAAGTCTTTTTTTTTATTTCTTCTGTGCTTCAAACATGGATTTATCTGTGCAATTCTTTCGATGTGCAAGTCACTCGTTCTGTTGCTTTTTTTCTGTAATAGACGTCATCCATCATCACACCGGTGAGTCTGGATGTAGATTAAAAGATATTTAAAAATATCAGTGTATTTCACAGCTTCTGCTTTGGTCGAGTTCATAATGTTACTTCAAGGTAGAGTCTGTAGAAATGAAATATAATAGTAATAATTATACTTTCACAGTGTAAAATCACTATCATCAAAACAAACCCTTTATATTCAACTCTTCAAGGGGCCGTGTTGCGCAGAGTGATTCTGCAGTGGCTTAGAATGGACAACATTACTTTTGACTTAGAGAGGAAGTCCGGACTTTTCCTAACGCCTACCTCCGAGACGGCTGCTCCAGACATTTTTGCAGGAACATTTCATATTCATGTCTCTGTGTTAGCAAACTGGTCTGATCTGAGTGGTTTCACGCTGGACTACAAATATATTTTAGATTTCTAGGACCCTTAATTTCCGACTGACGCCTCCTGGGCAGCAGTTGCGGCTTCCAGTCGTCTCGGATGAGTCCTCACGATGTTGGCACACCTGGGTTTAGACAGTTGTTCCTGGCAGATCCTCTCCGGCTCCATCGGGTTGGACGGGAAGCATCTGCCATCTTCTGAGAGCCCCCCCCCACACCCCCCACCCCACCGTAGAGGTTGGTAGTTGCCAGGTGATGAGCAGCGCCTGGACATCGTTTGGATTTCTGCCTAAATAGTTCAATATCTATCTCATCAGATCAGAGACTCTTTGTCTTCCTGCTGTCTGAGTCCTTTAAAAGACATTTGGCAAACAAGTGGTCTTTCATGTGCCTTTTACTCAGAAAGGCTTCTGTTGAGCCACTTCACCCATCGAGGCCTGATGGGCCTTGATGGGCCTTGATGGGTGAAGTGGCTCAGGAGACGGTCGTCCTTCTGGCAGATCTGCACAGGACTTTTAAACTGTTAATGTGATGACTGGGTTCTTGGCCGTGTCCCTGACCGGAACCCTTATTAAGTGGTTATTCAGTTTGGCTGAAACTCCAAAAGTCCTGGTGATTCAAAACCTGGTGCTTTAGAAGTTGTATTTTTACAGAAGGAAATATAATGGCTTTAATAATAATAATACTAATACTACTAATAATAATAACCAGGTAATTATCTATATTGTTACTTTAATCTGCAACAACACTTTATATCATATTGTTTTACATTATTTAAATATTAATCTGCAGTGATAGATTAAAGTAAAGTAAAAGGTGAAAGTTGCATCAAATGTCAATAATTACGTAATAATCAATGATTAATGTTTCTATGATCCTGTGAGTGTGTTTGTGTGGGTTGTTATATGAGTGTGTTTGTGTGTCTGTGTTCAGCAGCCTATTACTGCTGAAGTCCTCTTGGTGACGCTCTGCTGACATCACTGTGATATTCCACATCTCACACACACACACACACACCCACCAACACACACCGACACACACCCACCGACACACACCGAGCCCCGCGCTCCAGCAGCCCGCACATAGTTTCTGTTCCACCGCGGAGTGTCACCGTTTCTCCGGCGGATACCTGCGCGCACCGAGGCCGGCCCGCACTGGGAGGGGTCCGAGGCAGGAGCGACACAAAGTTCCACACGGTCCGGACCGGAGAGCGGCTCCGCACGCAGGGACAGAGAGCCAGCGACCAGCCGCAACTTGGCCGAACCCGGGCGGCGTCTCTCCGAACTGAGCTCGAAGTTCCCCGCGGCCGATCGGAGGAGAAGGAAATAACCTGGAGCTTCCCGCTGTTGTGGATTTTATCGTCCACCTTGGGTCCCGAGCAGAAGAATGGCAAGAGGCTTGGCGGCGCGCTGCCCGGTGTCTCCGGTGAGGAGCGCCTGGCTGGCGGCGGCGATGGTTCTCCTCGTGGCTGAAGGTAAGACCCCTCCACCCGGGCAGTGCTCGCTCTGAGCCGCCCCCTGTCTCCCACCTCTCCCGGCCCGGTGCGCTCCCACCGCGGCCGGACCCCCGGCAGCTCCAGCCGCAGCGCCCCGCGTCCCGCCGGCTGGAGCTGCCTCTGTTCCCCTTCCTCTCTCCCTCCTCTCCGGCCGCGGCTCGCTGGACTGTGACACCCGCTGTAAAAGTTTATTGTGGCGGATGTTTGTGGAGCGGTGCTCCGCGGTCCGCGAGGTGTGGCTCCCCCCGGTTCGTGGGTCTTTCTGTCCTAATTCCCCGCAGCCTCCGACGGCAGGTGACCGCGTAGGAAGCCTAATCCCCGCTGAGCCGCTGCAAACCCGGTAATCTGTGTTTACCTGTGGGGAAGTGTCGTGGGGCGAGGACACGAGATTATTATCAGAAAAGGGTTTTCACTGGAGCAACAGGGCGGCGGAGGGAAGCAGGGTGCCGGCAGGAGGGGCGCGCTGCTCGGCCCCGGCTCCTCAGGTGGCCCCTCGTCCCTGAAGCCGCTCAGGAGCCCTCACGAGCCGCCAACACACACCCAGCAGCCGGGAATCAAGTTCAATATGTTTCAGCTAATAAAGAAGGGCCACCATAAACACTGAGGTTAAAGAGCCACAGAGGAGAGAGCACTGTGTGCACCCGGGAACACAACACAATGCACAATCAGAAATAAGCAACGTTATAAACAGATTGTTTGGTTATTATGACATTATACACAGATAGCAACTTCAAAATGTGTCTGAACAGCAATGAAGTCTGATTCAGCATCAGCTAATAAAACATACACACAATCTAAACTTGATCTATTATCTCTTTTTACACGTTTGCCAACACACACTAATGCTCATGTACGTGCTGATCAACCTCCTGATACAAGTGGAGCTTCACTGTTAACACACTGTTATGAGACACAAGCACAACACTCCACCCTGTATAATATGTCTACCGGTAAAAGAGTCATATTTTACAACAAGGTTAGTTATTATTGAGAATAACGATGAACAGAACCTGTAGAAAAGCTGTAGTAATATACCTTTAACCTTTTAATCTTAATGTTAAAACATAGTTTAAAAGGTCAGATGATGACGAACACTCCTTTAATAGATTACCCCAAACTCACACTTGCTATGCAGACACACAATAGGACCATAAATAGAAGTTGTCATTATATTTGCTATCCATTACCATAGCAACACTTTGTGTGAACATTACAGTGATAGATATGGAGATAACCACAAACTTTGATCACGTCACTAGAACGCTCTTCTGAACGAAACAGACACTCTGACTCAAGAACAGAAACCATTCTCAGAGCTTTTTTCTTCTTCTTCTTCTTCTTCTTCTTCTTCTTCTTCCTCGTCTTCTCTCCAACTGGGACCAGCTACACAATTCATACCAGCAGGCAGTCGGGCTCCAGTCGTCAGCTTGAATCTGTCAGCCTGTTGTTTTCACCTGAGTGTGACTAGTATCATCTGTCAGAGCTGTGCTCACGTCCCCACAGAGGAGAGGGACGCTGGGTCGTTATGGAGCCGAGAGACGTGGAGTCTCAGGAACATGCCTCTGTGATCAAAGCAGGAGGGAGGGCCAGCCTTCTCCAGGCTCAGAGCCACCGAGCCCCTGCTCTGCATTTATATCTGCTGTAGCATCTGTTGCATAGACAGGTGAGGATCTGAACTGTGGTTTACACTGAGTGAACAAGGCAGGAGGACGAGTCAACATCGATTGGTATTTGCCTTGTAATGATTTTGTGTTGGGAGCGATGTGAGACAGGAGAAGAGGTGAGATCCCAGTGCCACTGAGTGAAGGAGTGAAGGAGCTGCAGAGCCTGGGAGCCGTGCAGGTCGGAGCGATGACGATGATCCTCCGCACAGACTGCATTGTTAAGAAGCTGTCAGATTGTCGTGACAGAATCCCCACAGGTTATGAATTAATTTGAGCAACTGCCATGTCCCAGGGAAAACCTCCACACTCACATTCCAGCTGCTTATCCAGTGACTTGCTGACACTGAAGGCAGAGATTGTCCCATCACATGAAACATGATTTTGTCCAGGCCACAGGTGGAGTGTGTAAACTCTTCTGTTTGTCTTAGTTGGAAATTAAAAACCCTTCTAAAGAAAGGGTTAACAGCAGCTGTAAACCTTTCCCCATGATTTCAAAAAAACCATATTAACCTTCAGTAAAATGGGCAAATTGGAGTTGAGAGGATATCACTCTGCAGCAATGATAATTAAGTCACTTCAGGTGTCCCCGCCCCCCCCAGAGCTCGTCTCTATAGGCCCGATCCTGTGCTGAAATGTCAATGATGATGAGTCCCCTCGACGGCTCGCTGCAGACCGAGGGCTGATTAGCTTATCATTTGGAGAGCAGGCGGCCGATGATTATCGTCTTCAGAGCGGCGCAGCCTGATTATCGAAAGCTCTTATTAATGACTGTTTGCATATTTGTGCAGCCACTGCTGGAGCTCCGGCACGGATCTGTTATCAGCTTCCTCCGTTTGGAACCTGTGCAGGAGAAGGTTGTGATGAAGACGCCTCGGCAGCAGCCACTGGTGTGCGTCAGCACCTTTTCAGCATGAAACTCCAAATAACCACCTACCTGTCCACTGGCAGAGGAGCAGCACATCTGATACTCACAGAATATTTACTGGTGTAGCATCTGCTGCATTTTAAAGAAAAATCCTGAAACGTATCAAATTTTACAGCTTAATTATATATAAAGCATAAACCACTTCTAAACAAGCAGGGGGTGCTGGACCTTTATCTGTGAGCTGCCTTGCACAGCTGCTTCCGTGCTCTCGGCCTTTGGGGGCAGGAGCACAGTTATTGTAATTTTTCTCTTTGCAGAATGTTTCATATGATTAATTATTAGAGTAAGCCCAGAGGCTGGAAATCTCCAATTATTTCAAAAGCAAAAGGGCAGTTTGAATGAAAATGGCAGTAGTTTAACAAACAGATTTTTCTCACTTTGCATAAATCCTATCTTAACCCCCGCTTAAACCCGAGGCGGCAAATGATTTGGAGTCAGCTTGAATCTATGTGCGGTGCAGGGGTCGTAGAGCCTATTGTGTCTGATGGGAGACTAAATGTCAAGGAGTGTGTCTCGGGAGGTGTGTGTCTGTGTGTGTGTATGTGTGTGGAGTGTGTGAATGAGGGGTTATCTTTGTCGGGAGCTGAGCATAGGTATCATCATTTGGTTAAAGTGTCACTAGTGGCAGCTGGATGCATTGTGATGTCTGTGGAGTTTATCATGTCTCTTTTTCAGGTGTTATTTATCGGGAACCTTGCAAACACTTCCCCAAAAAGCCCCGGAGCAAACACAATACGACAACCGAAACCAAGTGGCGAGGGGAGGGGGTAGAAAAGGCCTTTAATGCTGCATGTGATGACGCTTATTTCATGATAACATGAAAGAATGAATTAGCCTCTTAACCACAGACACGGCACATTAAAAATACAAGCCCCTGTCGTGTGGAGGACCGCAGATTAGCTGCGTTCGGGCCTGAGCTGCAGTTAGAGGCACGTTGGCCCCGGACTCAAATGTCAAGGGCTCCTCCCGGTGAGGCATGTGGTGATAATCATCCCCTCAAGATCTGACCGTGGCTGCTCATCGGGAGCTTATTAATGACTCACAGCAACACAAACTGCACAGTAACGCTGGAGGCTGTTGGTGTTTAGGCCAATTTGTTTGTCATTGTGTGTCGTGTGTGTGTCTGTGTGTGTGTGTGTGTGCTGGTGATTCTCACTCAGAAAAGCACAATATCAAGTCCCATCACTCTGAGAGAATAACTCCTCCTCATTACAGAATTAATTGACAGACTTGCAGATGAAGCTACGTCACATTGTCCCTTGTGATTTCTTCGTCTGCATTAGTGTTCGCCTCATTTAGATTCTCGGGTTGTTTTATCGATGGAGGATTAGACTGTTTTGATTCCCGTGATTCTCCATGTGAGCGATGGACCTCTAACTTTGTCTTGCAGGGTCTTGCATAATGCCGTTCGCTTGTTTTTGTACAATCTTACTCGTTCTGATGTCCGTCTTTCAAACGGCGATAATGGCCGATGGGGGAGGTCGGCTCGGTCGGTCACTCTCACAGATTTGGGAGCAGTTGTCATGGACACTGCTTTTGTGGACGAGACAATTTCACATCTCTTTGTTGACTTGAGAAAAAGCAGATTCCACACGCTGCTCTCTCCCAGCATCTCTGTGTATTGATGTTTTTGTGTTCGGTGTGTTTGTGAGAACCTTTAAAAAATTTCTGAAATTAGAGGGAGAGAGTGGGAGAGCACGTCTCTGCACCGGGTCAGAGGTTCGTCTTTTCATTCCACTTCTGAGGAAACGGGTTACTAAGCAAATTCCAGATCCCATTTCTAGAAATAAACCGTATCATGGCTAACACCTTGGCACTCCTCAGGGCCATGAATCACAATGGAGCTGAGGATGTTTGGAGGAAGGTTTTACTTTTTGCTTTTGCTTTCAGGGTCCACTCTGCATGAGCTGTGCCTTGAAAGGATTTTCAGATCACACACACGATCAATGTGGCCACCCTCCCTAGTTTGACTTTTACCGATAAGCAAAGGAAACGTTTCCTACCCGGCTCGGTCTTTCATTCCCCATTCTCTCCTTCACCCATTCTCTCTCTCCCTCAGTCTTATTCTCTCGCCCTCTCTATAACTGTCCTTCTTCCGCTCACGACCCTATTTGCAGCGGGCCTGGCTGGCTGCCGCTCTGTGGTGGTTCCCGAGTGGGGGCCCGTTTGTTGGAACAGCTTTTTGTGGAATTAAAAAGGGTGCCAGAGCCCCCCCCCCTCCTCCCTCCTCTTCCTCTCTCTCTCCGTACTTCGAGGCCTCATTGTTTAGAGAGGCAGGGAGCTGGAGGGGAGAATAGAGAGAGAGACATTTGAAAAGGGTGAAAGTGTTTAGACAAACGTCCCTGCTCTGTCTCCCTCTCTTGTCCTGATCTCACCCAGACTCAGGCTGCACACGCACATTTTCATTTACACTTCTCTGGAGTTTTAGAGACGATCAAACAGGGAAGTTTGGAAACGATGACGTACACGCTCAGAACCGCTTGCTGATTGGGTCTTATCGGTACTGATTCGGCCCTCACGGATTCGTCAGGCTCACGTCACATGACCCTGTTCCAGATTAAAACTGAGACGGAGCCAAAACACTTGTGTGGATGGAATCATTTGAGTTTGAAAACACAGAGGTCTGCACGTAGCCTCAGGGAGCTGTGTCCGTCCTCTCCTCCGGATGCCTCTCTGTTTCCTCTGCAGACAGACGGAGTCCACTGGTGACAAAATGGAAATAGCCTCCACCGGCAGTGTGGGCGCGCAGCGGTCGTTTAGGCTGTGATGTGACTTTGTGACATTTCCTGTTGTACCCATGTGGGCAATTAATATCCACAGTAACATTGTTTGCTGCGCTCGTGACGTCACGGAGCTTTTCGTCTGGGTTTTACTGCAGAGTGAATTTAAGGTGACAATTTATCTTTCTCAACCTAATGTCAGAGGCATTACGAGCGAGATGTAATCACCAAACTCCTTCTCTGCTTAAAGCCACGTGTATTGTGTTTTAAATAATATAACTCTGACATATAGAAGGACATTAGTTTAAGGATCATCTTCAATTTAGATGCTCTCAAATTGCTGCAGGTAGTTTCAGTAGCAATCATGAAGCACATGGCCTTGAAGGACTTTTCTATATTTTTCAGCACCAAGCGATAGCATTTTGTTGGATATGTGTCCGCTCCAGCACCGGTCATATCCTGTTTTCCTCTAAGTGATTGGAAGGTAAGTGAAATCTCTCTCATCGCTGGAGGATGTTCAGGTCACAGAAGTCAGTACGATTGGGGAGAAAAAGCCAATTTCCTGCCCTGGATTAAGTGCTAACACTAGAAAGGCCCGACCCTCGTCAATTGTCTTCAGGATGTTTCCGCTCTGCTGCTCCTGCTCCAGGTTTCTACCTCTAATAGCACTTATTAGTGGCCTGTAATATTTGACGCTCCTGTGCTGACAGCTTCTTGGGTTTCTCTCCAACTCATCGAAAACACTGAACCTTAAGTATTGTGAGGTGAAAGCACTAAAAGCTGAAGATTATTTGAATTTCATGACACCTAATCGCTGCGGTTGAATAGTCTATTTAATTTGAAAAGGTTCCGACTGAGTGAAATGACCTGGAAGTGTTTCAGCTGCTGCTCTGACATCGAGCTGATGAAGAAAGGAGCTTCAGTGCTTCCTGTCTCATCTCCTTTAGCAACAGAAGCACTGGACCCTCTTCTATCAAAGGAAAGAAGAAAACGCCGTCCCACAATTCCTTGTGGCAGCAACATTTAAAGCGACGCACTATTAGTTGTTGCATCAGGGCCGACTCGCGTAAATATAGCAACAGCAGAACAGCTGTTTTATTCTCATGACATGAACCAGAAGCGACGGATCCTCTCATGATCGTCTGAGCTCCAGATTCAGACCTGAACACAGAAGCTTCACCGGCTCGTCTTGATGGAGCGCGTCAGCTCTGACAGTATTGTTTCTCATTTGCATTATTCAAGCGAACATCTCTCCTCCTCACAAGTGACTAGTGTTCTGGCAGCAGCACATTTCTATGCAAGTCACACACACGCATTGAGAGAGAGGACCGGTGTCGTGCAGAGTTACAGCCCATTTACTACTAGTGTACGACTCCCTCCAATCATTCTGCTATGGCTGTCATATGTAATTGCATCACGTTTTCATTTTTTGGTGTTATACGAGCTCTGCTGTTATTCCCACCCCTGGCTGTATATAAAAATCTGTCCCGGCAAACAAAGCAGCCGCATGGAAATGACAGGACGAGGATGTGACAATTAAGTTTGTCAGGCTGCGTGTTTTTCTATCAGGGATTATTTCCTGCTGGAGATTTCCAGATATTCCTGTGGGCGTCAGGTGACGGACGGGAAACAGGCTGCTGTCTACATTTTATATTAACAATGGGACCTGGGCTCCTTCAGTCAGAGACGTCCTCTGGTCCAGTGAGACGTCGCTCAAGGTGCAGACTGACGTGAAAACACACATTTCTGTGAGATGAAAACAATTCAGACTTTGACACAAGCAGCTCTGGCATTTGTTTTTATGATTAGTGCCGACTACATGCTTTTGTGTGTGTACACCAGCTGCCGCCCATAAAAACAAATGGAAAACAACGTTAGTGTATCCGGATTGTTTTACGGCTGCCTATGAGGTTATGTTTTCACTCGTCTCTGTTAATGTTTATTTGCTAAATCCATTTCCACCACACTTGTTTAAGGGAGGGCTGGATGTGGAGTGAGGAATTTATGTTCACCATCTTTTACCTTTGAAACCATATGTCAATATTTTTTATTATGTCTCAAAAAATAATTCCATTTATTCAAAGTGTAGTTTGACCACCAGGGTGATTGAGATGCTTTGGCCTCCTTGTCGCAGTCATGTTGTTTATCTTTATTTACACTTTATTTACAGTATGTGCTCTAACATTAAAGAAGAGTTGATTTGTATTTCTGGAAAACTTGAATAAACCTTTATTGATTGGACAAGCTTCTCCAACCCTGTCCTCACCTGTCCTCTCATCCTCTGTCCTCCTCTGTACTCTCCTCCCCTCTCCTCTTTTGACTCCTGTCCTGTCCTCTCCTGTCCTCCTCTGTCCCCTCTCTCCTGACTCCTCTCCTCTCCTGTCCTCTTCTGTACTCTCCTCTGTCTCTATGTCCTCTCCTATCCTCTCCTGTCCTCTTCTGTCCTCTCCTGACTCCTCCACTCTCCTGTCGTCTTCTGTCCTCTCCTGACTCCTCCTCTCCTGACTCCTCTCTGTCCTCTCCTGATCCTCTCTCCTGTCCTATTCCTGACTCCTCTCCTCTCTCCTGTCCTATCTCTGATCCTCTCCTCTCCTGTCCTCCTCTCCTGTCCTCTCCTGTTCCATCTTTCCAACAGGACATCGAACCCTGCATCACATCCGTCTAAGAAACAAACCAGCGTTGTCCTTTGCTTGTGGACTATTATAACCGATATCATGTCTCTGTCTTGAACCTTAAATGACAATATTCTAAATGTGTGCTGAATCATTTCCTTCTAATGTATTATTTTCCATTAAGTCTCCGAGCACAGACACAGATGTACAGACAGGTTGCTCCCTCCCTCCCTCCTTCTTCTCTTCCTTTCGGCCGCTGCTGAACCTGATTAATTGCTTCTGTATCCCTGACTAATTTAGTCGTTGATTGAGAGGTGACAGCTGCAGAACACCCCGGACTCGTGACTCTCTGTCTCTAATCTGAAGCTGTGGGTCATTTCTCTATTCAAACAATTCAAGGACTGGATTTTCGTCCGTGAATCTAAAATTGAGTTGGGTTTTTTATTTTCTCTGACACAAAGCACTGATGTTCCTTTGACATGAAGCTTTTCAGTATTCCAGACGGATCCAGACGTTCGCTCTTTGGCAGCCGGCGATGGACGTTTTCATTTGCATGACAGAATTACAGAGTTCATTTTTCAAAGGGAGGATTTTTCTATTTTCTTCTTTAATAGTATATCATTGTTAAATGA
Organism: Pseudopleuronectes americanus; assembly: GCA_038501795.1. NCBI lineage: Eukaryota > Metazoa > Chordata > Actinopteri > Pleuronectiformes > Pleuronectidae > Pseudopleuronectes > Pseudopleuronectes americanus. The sequence goes on from CM076731.1 coordinate 1,698,179, forward strand.
CTGGAGATATTGCCTGGTGCTTTTCAATAGGCCCTGGGGGATTTCTTTCACAGCTCATTTCATTATTTCTTTCCTCCCTGGTGTGTTGATGCGTACACTTACCTGTCAGTCAGCCAGGATGGTCTTCAGCTCTTTCCTTTTGTTTTTTTGTCAGAGAGGATCCAGTCCAAGTTTTCCTCAATTAGACCAAATGAAAGTGCAAAACAGATTAGTGAGGCTACGGCATGTTAATAGCTCCCGTCCAACATCTGTCGTCCTTGTGTCCGCTGTGAGTCTTTGTCTGCACAGAGACGTTCAGGGAGGATGTGGTGGTGGGACGTCTCTGGATAAATGGTCCCAGAACAGAAGCCTGTGTTCTCTGTGCTTTGAGTGATGAGACGGATTCAGATTGTTGGAGTGAGACCTTAAACAGTGTAAGTACCTTTGGAGGTGAAACACACAGCTTCTTACTGGGACTCACATTCAATTCTTCAGCACTAGTATGTGTTGTGAGCCTGACGATACAAAGTGAGGACCACTCTGAGGAGAGTGCTCACTTTCAAAAGGCTTTTTGAGGATTGAGATTTAAGCCGTTTTCAGACATGAACTTTGGGAAATGTCCGGAAAATTGGATCCGGACATTTTCCTTTTGAAACATGAAGAACGCAGCTGGACGCTGTCGGGGTCAGACGGGAACATTTACTGGTCCATTGAACCGAGGGGTGGAGCCTGGACCGAGGCAGGAAATCATTTATTAATTCCACTGCAGGAAGTTTACAGCACATCGACTCCAGCGTCGGCCCTTATCACCAAAAGGTGGACTCTGCATCCAATGACTAAATAAATGTACTTTGTTATATCCAATAAATGTCTGGCCCTCAGAAAGATATTAGTACAAGTATACATAAGATCAAGGAAACCTCTCAATTTTTCCTCATCTCCTCTCGTCTCCTCTCCTCTCTCGTCTCGTCTCGTCTCCTCTTTGTCTCTCTCTCTCCTCTCTCCTCTCCTCGTCTCCTCTCTCCTCGTCTCCTCTTTGTCTCTCTCTCTCCTCTCTCCTCTCTCCTCTCTCCTCTCTCCTCTCTCCTCTCTCCTCTCTCCTCTCTCCTCTCTCCTCTCTCCTCTCTCCTCTCTCCTCTCCTCGTCTCCTCTCTCCTCGTCTCCTCTTTGTCTCTCCTCTCTCCTCTGAAATGTTGGTGAAATGGATCGAAGCCAAGAGGCACAGGGATTAAATGGCTCATGGCAAAACCCAAGAAATCATTAATGAAGAGGTTCTCCGTGGCTCCAGAATTCATTTACAAATGAGAACTGTCACACCACGACACTTGTGAACTGCAGCTGCACTGGTGCTCCTCCCCAGGGAGGACGTGTTGGAAAGATTAGATCCTCTAGGATTTTGCAGATTTAAATGACAGTGAATGATTCGCTGAAAAGTAAGAAGACTGAATCTCCACTGAAACCTCCAGTTATTGAGTAAAGGGCTAAAAGTGAAGCTGTGGTTGACAAATAATATTAAATTAAATCGTAGACAATGATGGATTCTGTAGCTGCGACCAAAAGGAGTGACTGTTATTATGAGCCTGGCAATTATGACAATAATCTGCTAATCTGCTTGCTGCATTGAAATTGGAATACCCATCCATCCATCCATTTTATAAACCGCTTATCCCGTTGACGGCTGCGGGGGCTAGAGTCTATCCCAGCATGCACCGGGTGAGAAGCGGCACACAGTCTGAACAGGTCCCGGGGGGGCAGCCCGTCTCTGTCAGAGGGCTTGACATCGGAATATGAAATCCAAAGTATGGAGAAGAATAAATATTCCACAGTGCTGGCCAATGACAGTTTATCTGCTGTAGGTCTTTGGGACGGGGGGGATGGTGCAGCTCAGTTCAGGGCAGAGGTGGAACTGTGTGGTTCCTCCACCGAGAGGTTATGTTCTCAGCCCTTCCTTTTGTTTTCAAGCCAACTCATGCTAAAACAGTACTTTTCCATGAAACTTGGTGGATCTGATTCAGGATTTTGTTTTTTTCTTGAAGAAATAATGCCGAGATATTTATAATGTATGTGCTTAAATCTATCAACAGGTGGAAATTGGTGTGGATCTGGATAATTAGTCATATTTTGTGATTTGATATGAATATTTGTATATATTTGTTCTGATTCTGTATCCCTATATCAGAGAACGGATATGGAATATGTATCTGATCTCAATATGAAATGGAGGAATGAATATGATGATTGAATATGAGCCTTGGCTGAGGCATTGACTCCAGTGCCATATCGTTAAGTAATGAACTCTCAATAAACCATCAATTTGTGTTCAATATATAAACAACATCCTTTTAATTCATTAAAAGGATTTTATACAGTAGTAAATATTTCATCTAAGGAGAAGTCTAGCTCATCGATTACTTTGAGAGTTTCCTCTCTCAGACTGTGAGGCTGCATCTTGAACAATAACTGTCAGTGGTTAATATCCCAACATGTATTTGTGAGTCGACCCTAATGTGTCTGTGAAAGTGATTTTCACTGAGGCAGCAGCTCTCCCCTTTCCTGCTGCTGGTGCTTACCTCAGAAAAAAACAACTCCATTAACTAAGGAGTCAGGATGTGAAAATAGAAAATGACTTGTGCGCCGGGTCTCTGACCTATCCGCCTCCTCATCCCAGAGTCTATTTCCAGGCGCTGGGTTTTCTAGAAATGGGGGGGATGATTTCTTAATCCTCAGGGACGCGTCTGAGGATGGAGGCGAAATGCTTGGGCTGCTCTCGTCTCTCGGGGCACACGCGTCCTGACGGGTGGCAGAGCGGCTGCCCGGCGAGCCGACTGGACGGAGAGAAAGAGGCGCTAATGAGATGTGTGCTGCTCTTTCATGTGTGTCCTATCCTCTTACCAGCATGCGCTTCTCTCGACTTTGTGGGGGTCTCGGCAATGAGCTTTCTGAATGCTAATGTGCAAAGTGGCCTCGTCTGAAACTGAGAAGTCGAATAGGTCTGGAATTGAATTAGGCATTTGTTGGTATGAAAGGCGATGTGAAGGGGAGCGTGTTAACGAGCTCGTTTGGATCATCACTCCTTCCTCGTCAGCAGCAGGACGCTGAGGCCAGACGGGCGCAGAATGAAAAGAGAGAAATCAAGAGAAGGACGATCGTCTCAAAGCTAAAAGCCAAGGCCGCGCTTTAATAAACAACAACAACAACAAACAGCAGTGTATTCATGACTTCAGCCGTACAGCCAATCTCCTCATGTCTCTCCAAATGTCTTCTTTCACGGGATTAATCCATTTGAAACAACCTGCTGCTGTTCCACTTCACCTCTCAAGCCTTTTTCAAAGCTGAAGACTTGATATCAAATGAAATATCTCATGTGACAGTGAAATCTCATTAAAGTTGATCCATGGAGATTGAAAGAAACCCGTCTGCACTGAGGCCGTGTGGAGTAATGAGGGATCCTGCTGCTGCTTGTGCGTGTGCTTTGAGCGAAATAAAACCTGCCATGTGTTTTTAATTGATTTCCTTTCCCCCAGCATTAGTTCACATTCATTTTATAACAGTGTAAAAATAAGAGTGGAGATGCCTTAGTTTTGTGTAAATGCATATTTCTGTGTTTACCACTGTATTTACCTGACAGATTTCTGCTATGAAAAATACAATTTGATTCTAGTGCATCATCATTTTAATTCAGTCAGAAATCGCTTGATGGATTTAAACATGAAATTGAAACTTTTCCAGCTGATCTGTGTTTGGTTGAACTGGTTTGCACAGCAGGCGATCCCAGTACCGAGCTTATTGTGGCTCCATTACAACTCAGTGGGTTTGAGATGATAGTGGGGATTATGTAATTGTGTGTGAGAAGTTAACACACAATTGCTTGATGGGTTAAATACCAATTAGCACAGTGTGTGTGTCTGTGTGTGTGTGTGTCAGGTGTTGAGAGAGCTGTGTAACATGAAGCAGCTTAAGTCTCTCGGTTCAGTCTGTGTGTGACTTGACACATGTGGCTGAGCCGTCATCCTTCGGCTTCTATTCCTGGTTCTTCCTCTGGGTTTTCCGCAGGTTAGTGCACGGTGTCATCTCTCACACTCTGGAGTGTCAGTGCACTGGCTTCTCTCCTCCTCTCCAAATGATGGAGAGAGAGCGAGGAAGGGATGAAAGTGTGGAGGAGAGGCGTGTGAGGGGTCCTCACCTCCCTGCCCCCTGTGCTCCCCTTCGTTTGGCTCTCATGTTTAATTCCCACAGTGTGACCGCCGGTGCGTTCAGAGGAACCGACGGAAGGAGGTCATACATGTGGATTTTCCTTCACACACACGTCCCCCTGCACACATGCACAGACACACTGCAATGATCCCTGTGCTGCTCCTTCAGCTCCCTGATTGTCTGCCACACACACACTCTCACACACAGACACACACGGGTAACTGCTCCACACACAGTCGGTGTCACTGTGGTGCAGCCACTCAGTGGCAGCCCCCTGACAGCTCTCCAGTCGCACTCTCTTCCAGCAGAAAACAGATAAAAGCTGTTTTCTAAAGTCTTCTCCCATGTCATCTCTCTCAACTCCCGTCTTTTTCTTCTTCTCTCGGCTGGAAGCGAGGTGTGGGCGTTGGCAGGATGTGTATGTGTGTGTGTGTATGTGTGTGTGTCAGTGTGTGTGTGTGTGTTTGCATGCATGCTGGGGATTATCACTTTATATTTGTGCAGACGTGTGGATGATAAGTGAGACAGAGCCTCACAGCTTGTCAGTCGTACCTGCTGACGTCCTGAGCTGCAGCAGTGAGAACGTTTAACATTATCAATAATGAAAATGACGAGTGGCATGACACTGATGCCTCCTCCTCCTCCTCTTCCTCCTCTTTGTCCCTTCCGTCTGATTGGCTGGTTGAATTAATTGACAGCATTTCCACCAGTAAAAACAGTCTCTTCTCGCTGATGTCTTAGCCCCTCCCACCTCTGGTAGCGTGTTGGTGGAGTCATTCTCTGACTTGTGACCACAGACGGGTTAATTAGTTAATTAGAGTCTTAATCAGCAGAATAACACAGACACACTGCTGATACTCCAGTATGAACCACATACACACGTACACACAAACACACAATGACATTTGTCGCCACAGATTTCAGTTCTATAATCGTAAAAATGTTTGACCTCCGGGGGACTTTCATGATTTGATGATTTCCCATCTGCTCTGAGGAGAAGGCGTCGCCACGTTCCCCTCGGAGAAACACCGAACAGGTCGGCTGAACAACAGACGAGGTGCGACTCGAAAATGGCTTCCTCATTCAGAATGAATTAGCCCGCTGCCATATTTGGAACGAGGCGGGACAAAGGGGAAGAATTGAAGAAGAATGGGACAGACAGCAGCTGGTAATTAATCCAATAAACGATTGTGTTATTAAAAAGCTCACAACAGCAGCGAGATTAAGGCTGAGAGTCAGTTCTGATTAATGAGAAGCGTGATTAATCAAGTCTGTCTCCAAAACACACACAGGGACGGATGTTAACACGTGGACTTGCACACGCTGACAACACAACACGCTCACACGGATTTATTTCATTTGAAATGCAGAGAGGAGAAGAAGAAGCCCCCAGTCGACATGCATGTGCATGTATGTGCACGTTAGTGTCATACCAGTTGTTTCCTGTGCTGAAGTGGGTCACTGCCGGCTGCAGGAGGAAATCCATTCAGCACCTGAGAAGTGAAATGTTTCTAGTATTGCTCAATGTCCCTGTCTCACATGTCGATTTATTCATTTTCCGTGCGTCTTCCTCTTGATTGGCCAGTCTCAGTTTCTCCTGGAGAAAGTGAGACTGTGGACGAGCTGCTGCGGCTGCAGGGTTTTTGTTTTCTGTTTTCTCTGCAGTGTGATTTAAAAGCTATGAATAAAATATCACCTCCCAAAAAACTGTTTAACGCTTAGCCTCGAAGCCAACTCGTCCTTTGTCTCCGTGTCTGTTCCAGCATTTATTTCAAACTTCTCTGGCCCTTGTTTCAGTGTGTGAGGCCATCTGCTTGTTTTCAGTCTGTCAGTCTGTCCGTGATTCAAGGGCACGTTTGTTTCTTTAGCCGTTTCCACACATGAAACTTCTCATTTAGCCCACTCTGACATTATGCAGAGTTTCCTCAAGGGGCCTGAAAGGAAGAAGCTCCAGAGGACGTCCACAGCACCAAGTCCACAGCACCTGCCTCAGACACATGGGTTCTCCCTCTGGATAATGTCCGGCTGCTTTCAGACATGAACTCCTAATGTCCTCCGAGTGTTTGTGACGCAGTCCAGTCTCAGACGCTGCAGTCCTGATGTGTGCGTTTGAGTTGTGTTGTTTTCCTCCAGCTGCAGCGTCTGATCTCAACACAATGCAGGTTACAACAGTGGCTTCGTTCACACATTCTATTTCCATATATGGGCATCAACACAAACTGCTGTCAGGCTGCAGGCTTGTTTAGCGGAATCGCTCGTCTCCTCCATTCCACTCGTCTCTTTCCAACTTGTCATCTGATTTCCTCTTTCTTCCTCCTCTTTATCTGCCATCCATCACCTCTTTCTCTTCATATTTTCTTCTTTCTCCTGCTCTTTCTCTTTCTCTCCTTTCACCTCTCTCCTTCTTATCGGTCTTTCTCTTTCTCTTTGTCTCTCCTCTACTTGGTATTCACCTCCTTTCCACTCATTCTCTTTGTTATTCTTCCCCTTTCCTCTCACCTTTCCTCCTAATCATCACCCTCTTCTCCTTTATTTGCCATTCATCACCTCCACTCTCCTCTTTCTGGAACTCTCCCTCTCCGTTCACCACTCGTTCTCCTCCCTCTTTCATATCCCTTCGTCACAGAACGATCTATTCATCATATTACCTTTCCTCACTGCTCTCAATAACATTTATTTTTTGTTCTAGTCTTTTAAAGCTGTTTAGATTCTTAACCAGCACCTATTGGCTGGTTCTAGTTGTCAATCACACGGCAGCCACGCCCCATTGTGCCTATTGTTTACTGAGGCACACACATGCTCAGTGCACGTTTTCTTTAACAGCAAATGCCAATCAATCTAACGGGCGACAGGAAACACGTCAGTCACATGTGAAGATGGTCGATTCCAACAAAAGGAGCTGAATGTAAACACCAAGAAAAACCCTGGTCTCATTTTCATATGAAGACCTAAAACCCAAATGTGTCCAGTGAAGAAGGAAAACAGAGGAACTTGACTTCTATGGCTTTTCAAGGCGCTATGTTTTGTATCACAATATGTTCGATATATAAAAGCCCCCCCCCCTTCTCTTTACTTTCATAATGTGAATATTTACCTTGTTTTTAAAAAACCAGAAGTCAAACATGGATTAAAGACCGAGCCTTTGTTTACACACACGCTCTCTTCTCCGTAGGGTTCTGGCTGCCATTGATTGGTGTTGGTGTTGATATTCATCCCCACAGCAGCAGCCTTGATGTAGTCGCTGTAGCTTATTGGCAGGGGAAGGGACGGGGGCAGGCGGGCAGCCCGACCCAACACGGTGAGAATCACTGAGGCCCAAAGAAGAAAGGGAGACAGAAATGAGAGCGATAGAAAAGGAGAGGGAACGTGTCTCCTGCTCGGCTGTCAGAAGTCTTAGTGGGAACGATTACCGGCGAAAATGAAATTGGCAATCTGCCCTTTGGTGTGTCTCTGTGGCGCTGGTTCTCCTGCCCAATCCTCCAGCTCCTGTCGTTTATATCTCTCTCCTACCATCTCAATCCATTCCTCTCTCCTTCACTCTGCTTTCCATTCTCTCCTTTTTCCTACTCAGTTGTTGTCTTTCTCTCTTTTGGCTTCATCGTGATTTGGTCGCATATTTTACGTCTTTTTCCTTTTTCTCCTGAGTGCGTCTTAAATTGACCAGTTAGATTTTAAATGCAACCTTCTTCCACATTAATGTCATTTTTCTTTTCACCACAAAATTGAGCTTCTGGAGAGTCGTCCTCTAAAAGCTTCAACCTTGGATGCTTGCAGAAAATTTTAGATAACATGTTTTGAATCCTCTGCACCTCAGCAGTTTGTGAACGCTTGTAGGTTCTGGAAGTCCTCTGCCCTGCTCCTCCAGGCTTCAGCCCCAAGACATGTATTCTTCAACCAAACAGTTCCACATGGATTCAAACACTTTGTGCACAATTCCGGCAACAGTGCACGTTATCACTGGGCCTGAAGGAGGTCACCTGATGAGAAACCTGTAGAAGTGACCTGCATCTGGGCCACACACACACACACACAAGGCCCACGTCTTATCATAACTGTCACGTTAATGAAGACGTCGGAACATTATATCAAAACTGACTAAACACACATTTTCGAATGCATATTATGGGATTGTACAGATGCTGTCGTCCAGATTCATCCACTGACTGTCTGCAAACCCAGTTCATCTGCATTCTCCCAAAAACCACCTCAAACTGGTTCAGTGTGAAATGAGCCTTTAAACCTTCATCGTCCAGAAGAGACTCCTGCACCAGTGGGTCATGTTCTCTGCTCTCTCTCTCTCTCTCTCTCTCTCTCTCTCTCTCTCTCTCTCTCTCCTCTCTCTCTCTCTCTCTCTCCTCTCTCTCTCTCTCTCTCTCTCTCTCTCTCTCTCTCTCTGTCTCTCTCTCTCCCCCACCTCTCTCTCCCAGCTGCCTTCATGCTTGGTTTATCTCTCCCACCCAGGCTCCTCTGTTCGGAGGTTTATCAATGCCCATGTCGAGAACTGCTGCCAGAGCCCAGCACGTGATTTCCCTCCATTGTTTTAGCTAACCTTTCTAAACTACAGAGACTTGACGTTCACCATTAAGGAACACGGAAGTGCTGGGAGATGGTTTTTGTAGCCTAGCAACAAAAGGGGCTTGGGAGAAGCGCCCTGAAAAATGAGGTCATGGATGTTTCCAGCAGTAAAGCAGCTGCTTGTGGACACAGTTTCTTATTGTTCAGTGATTTATGGAGCTCTTATTTAATTATTGATTTATTTTTTTATCGTTAATGTTTCTGGCATGTAGTTAAGTATTAAACTGACTAATAGCTGCAGCTCTGCTTTCTTTATCGGCTCTTTTGGAGTCCAGCTGCCAGCCGGCTGCCTTCGCCTGGTTCCGTTTTAAGATCTTAAATTCAGTCGTAGTTTTGTCGCCACAGGCTTTAATTCGTTTTTTGGGAAAGTTGTGTGTGTGTGTGTGTGTTGCCGGCCACACTGCCGATATGTGTGTGGACATTTTAGCTTAAGGTGATTCTTAGTCACTTTTTGATGTTGGGAATGTCATGCGTTTCATTAGAGAACATCACAAGCTTGCGTCTCACTGACTCTCTCTCTCTCTCTCTCTCTCTCTCTCTCTCTCTCTCTCTCTCTCTCTCTCTCTCATCTCTCTCTCTCTCTCTCTCTCTCTCTCTCTCTGCTTTCAGATATAAACTGAAGACTGGATGCAATTGTCTGAGTCAGACGCTCCCTTTTTAAAATGTTCTGGTCGGTTTGTTGATGATGTTTTGTGACGGATGCAAAACTGGAACAATGCAAATAGAAAACAACTTGGAGAGACAACGAGATTCAAGAGCTTTTATTGTGAAGGGTGTTTTCCAGACGATTTCCACATCCCGTAAACCGACAGGCACAAATAGACTGAGGAATTATTGGCTTCAAAACAGATAAAACTCCAGACGCCACAGACGTGGGCAGGGAAACAAAAAGAGAAAGACGCAGACAAACACACAACGCAACGCAACGCGGACGTAACTGCACTTGAGAAGCCGACTCACAACCAAACACGGACAAACGAGACACCTAATCGCACATTTACACGCAGGCCGACGTGCACAGAGGAGAAACGCTCGCCGTTCTGTTCCCGCACCTCATTTTCTCCTCCTTCCTCCCTCTCTCTCTCTGTCTATCTCTTGCTCGCTCACTCAATTTGGTTCGATTTACCATCCTGTCAGGTGGCTGATGCCCTCATTTCAGGCCCGCTATGTAAATATTACTGTTGAACCTGAGATGAGATCCTGCTCCCTGGTGAATCTCCTGCTGCCGTTTCCCCCAACGATCTGTCATATGGGCCGGCGTATAATCCATCACCCTGACAAGCTGCAGCAGTCAGGTGGGAGCAGAGATGTCAGCACCCAGCTAACAATCCTAATTCTGGAAGTTTGCAGCAGTTGCTCCCTCTGTCTCCCCGCCCCTTGTCATCCCCTGAGGGCGACACCTCAATCTGTGATTTCTGTTTGTCGGTACATGATGTTCAGCACACGGATGTGCACGCTGTGTTTGACTGTGTGCACGCTCCTCAACTCCACGTCTGCTTCCTGCATGTGAATGTCTTTATATTAAACATGGAGGTACACATTTTTCACAGTTTTCTTTTGAGAAAGGCGTTTCTGAAATAAATTGATCTCAGTCCACACAAGCTTTTTGCTTATATATATATATAGAGAAAATAAAAGCCACCTTCCAGCAGCTCCTCAGTTCTCATCTAACACGTCGTGTCTCACTTGTTTCAGGAAACAAACAACTATTGGTTTTAAGGCGTTTATGTGTTGGAGGTTTTCTGGGAGCATTAACTTTGTAATTTCTCCACTGGTGAAGAAGCTTTTTCACCATGTTTCTGTTTGTATTAAACAAATGAGATGTTACTTGATGATTTGGTTTCGTTAACTGTTTTATTACCTTTTTAAAAAGGAGTTTAATTTGTGTTTGTTAGCAAAGCTACACAAAAAGTACATTGTTATGCTCAAGCTTTAATAGGAGCATAGGTTAATGTACAGTGTATTATCTAACTGTGGACATCTGTAGTATACATGACTGCAAATGCCAATGAGTGTGTGTGTGTGCGTGCCTGTGTTTGTGTTTGTGTGTGTGTGTGTGTGTGTGTGTGTGCGTGCCATGTGGACCATTAGGGAGAGAAGTACATTAAGATAATGTCTCCCTCCTGACCTCATCTCTCTGGAGTTCAACCCTGGCTGTGATCAATAACCAGCTCTGTGTGCGTGTCTGTTAGGGTATGTATGTGTGTCGATAACTCGGTTACAAGCAGCTATTTGTGCGTTTGTGTGTGTGTGTGCTCGCCAGGTTGTTGTCATGCTGATCACAAATATGTTGCGCTTCCCATTTGTTTTAATGAGGCCTGTCTGTTCAGCAGCCGCTCGTCCTGTTTGTGTTTGTAGTTTTCAATTAGGAGACAACACCTCAGGATCTGGAGGCATACACACACACACACACACACACACACACACACACACACACACACACACACACACACACACAGCCTGCATCTTTTATCCACAGTGTCTGTATATGAATATATATGCACTGTGTGTGTGTGTGTGGTGTGTGTGTTGTAGCTGAATGATTGTGTTCCTGTCGACTATCAATCAGGGTCAATGCAGCGTGGACTAATTACAGTTTTCTATGGTGATTTATGAGCAGCAGATTAGTCACAAACACATTGAACATCACATATTTTCTGTTTCTGCTCCTGATTATTAAAAAGGTTTTCTACACAGGGATTAGATTTGTGTACTGAAGAACAGAGCTCACTGAGATAACACGATATTAAACACTTTATCCTTTTGTTTATGTCCTTGGTTGGAAAATGAAGCCGATCGCTGTGTCGGCTCAACCACTAAATGGATAATTAGCAGTTTTCTATATTAAAAGGTAAAGATGAAGTCAAATTACAGCCTATAACATTTAATCAAAGCTTTTACAGTATCTGAAAAATAAATGTTTCCTTTTCATTTGTTCTGTATTCATTTATTTTGATATAGATAATCTAATAAACTGAACCCTGAATTGGAGAATCGGTTGTGAACTTTATTGAGTCCCATGTTATTCAAACTGTATTAATATTGAATATTTTGTGTTACTAAATTGCAGCACATTTGCCACTACACTTGTGCGGAGGCCCAGCGACACACACGCTAAAACTAAGGTAGATACACACAGATAGCGGTTCCATCTCTTTGTAGTAATACATGAATACAATCTCTACATCTACCAGGATTATGTAATTTCCTTATTAAGTAAGTAAATAACACATTTGCTGGATTGCTGTTTGTAAAATTCACCTGACCTTTACTCTTTTTTGTTTTACCGAAGTGTAAAAAACAATAATGGATTAATTTGGAGTTTATCCACAAGCTGAGACGTGAAGAATCATGTGTGTGTCCTCATGAAGGGAAGAAACATCATTACCTCTGTTGCCGGTTGTTTTGTGTTGAAGAACAAAGACCAAGAAACAGCATCATAGATCAAAAACCCTGTTCCTGCAGATGGGAAGTTGTGTGTCCCTCTGCATTGTGCCGACGCTCCTCCGAGTTGTGAGTCACCCTTTTAATGCCACCGACTTTGAGCTGCAGTAATAAGCTTGTCTGCTCGGTTACCCTCTCTCTCTGAAAGTTGCTTATTCCGTTTCATCACAGCTCTCCGAAGTCAGCACAACGGAAATGCATCAAAGTTGTTCAATCTAGCTCCAACTCCTCGGAGTTCATCGCAGCGCTATAGGAGTTCAGGTCAGCGTGGGCTGGGAATGAGAGGAACCGTTTGTTCTATATTTAAATGCCGTCTTTTTGAATAGTTAAAATTGGATTTGAAACCATGATGGATTTGGTTTGTTTGACTTTTATCCCAGAGCAGCTGGAGACAGACCAGTGCTGCTAAGCCTGTTCCTGCAAAGACTTCCTAAATCATACAGGGAAGACGACAACTCAATGGCCACATCAAGTTGTTGTCTTCATGTCTCCTTTGTGATTGGACCATGTCCTCTCTGGTCCATGAGTTGGGACAGTCAGGAGATAATATCACATGCTTCGCCCTGGGCTCTGTTTGCTGCTCGTCTGTCCACTATAGATTATTTAAACGTATATTCGATTTATGTCAGGAGTCTGGACTTTCACTGTCGTGGAAATCATAGTAAAAAACTGTCATTATGTGGAACAATGGCCCCTCAGTGCTGTGAGAGTGTGATTCAGATGATTTTCTAATCCAGTTTGTACATTTTCCAGTGGAGAGAAACATGCCAGCTGGAGTTTCTCCTCTTCTTAACATGTTCACCCACTCACTCGTTCAGCAGCGTTCACGCTTCCCACTGCCAGCGTCTCTTTATCCAGCGTTTCACTTTGGTGCTTTCATCAGTTTCATTCCCTTATCTGGACAAACTGAGCAGGTCAAATTGTTTATTGATGGTTTTGATGAGACACTTTTGCCGTCTTTGTGTTGTTGGGTAATCTCTGTGTCTGTATTCCCAGTTTCAGCAGCTGCTCTGGATCAGATGCAGTTAAATTGACTTGTGCAGAGCAGCTCCAGCCCCATTGGCTGCTGGGAAAGCTCCGGGATGCCGAGGTGCTCTTTGCCAGGGTGACTGCTCTACATGCAGAGTTACACCTCTCCACTTTATGAGACGCTCCGTGGTCATCAGACCTTTTCAGATTAAATAAGCAAGTAGTGCAAATGTCAGGGATTCATCAACACTGCTCGTTCAGTTCAAAAACTTAAGTGACTTGAGCTGTTTTCAATATCAGAGTGTTGGTGTCCATATAAACTAAAGACTTGAGGATGTGCAGATAAGTAAGCACCAGTGAAGCTAAGTAGAGGAAGTCAGGTTTCTATTCTTTCTTTGCTGTCAACATTGTTTGATTGACTCAATGTGTCGAGGTAGAATGAATAAATTCAGTTATTTAAATTCTTTTGATCCTGTGTCTGAAATCGTTTTAATGAGATTCAGCCTGATGTGAACCTGGAGGCCGAAGCTGTGTTTGACATGCTAATGAGGAATCGCTCCCTGACCAGAGCTGCTCATGTATCCACGACTTCTACGATCTGACTCTCCCCTGGCGTTAGGATATTTTACATTACACTACACCCACATTTCAATTTGTCACGGCCTGTTTCCCTAATATATATAATATCGGTAAAATTGCTTATGTGCGTGGCTTTAGGACGGCTACACAAATGTGCCCTGCAGGCTTTGTGCAGTGGCTGTGTGGATGTGACTGACACAATGGGTAATACGCTGTTGACATTGTTGGTATGAAATGAACAAATTGGTTCCTGCTTAGCATTTAGACATGGCATCTGCTTCTCTAAACAGTATCAGGCCATGCTCAATTGATTTCCATAGTGCGCCAGTGCTCAAAGTGCACAGAGGGTTGTGGTTAAAGCAAGAGATTCTCATTACTTAGATCCAGCAGCATGTTTGTACGAGCCAAAATATCACAATAAACCTAATTATTGACGACTTGGAAATGTCACAGAGAAGCTTGTTTGTTCAGAAGAGAGCAGCGGCAACTTAAAGAGCAGCGGCACCTTAAAGAGCAGCGGCACCTTAAAGAGCAGCGGCAACTTAAAGAGCAGCAATCCTAAAGAGCAAATTGCAGCAGCTCTGAAGATGCTGTGGTAATTAACTGTTGGAGCTTTTTTAAATGAACACATTATCATATAAAAAACACGTTGACCTTCTATTTATTCAGAGGAGTTGATTGGATATGGGTGTGTTTTTGAAAGCTCCACCTGTGAGACGCCCGACCTCCCTGTGACAGTGTAATTATAATCGTCTGCACTGACTGTTCCCAGTGTGATTGAACTTTATGAACCACAGGTCTCGGATGTGAAAGCACATTTATATTCAGCGTTTACACATCCAGCTTCTGGGAAGAGAAGGGATCAGAAAATAGACGGAAAGATGAAGAAACACATGAAAAATCTCATTTTCTCCAATAACGTGAGATTTAAAAGAAAAAAGGTCCAAACGTGGATTTGCAAGAAGAACCCGGCAGCCTGTGATTAACAAAGCTGAATATTAGATTTTAGTTATTAGGTTTTCTTGTAAATGACCAGATAATTTTTTCAAGCTGCACAAAATTTCACAGAATCCTAGATTTGTGGGTGAAAACAGGGTAATGATGAAATTAAAAAGCAAACAACAAAGAAAAATCCTTATGGTGCAGCAGCAGATAAACTCCCACCAGCTCCCAAACCAGTCCACCCACAGTAAAACCCATCTGACACCTCCGGTCCTCAAAGTTAAACTGTTGCCAGAGAGCAGTCGTGTGGCTTCTAAAGCCTCGAGGCTCCGAGCCCAGCCGAGCTCTCCATCCTGCTCCGGGTCGCTCCGGACTGACTGAATGTTTATAAAGGCGCTGGCATTTTGACAAAAGCCTGCCCTGAACAATTACCACCAAATTACCTCTCGAGCGAAACACTCAGCGTGGCCGGGCGTGTGGGAGTCGTGGTGGCAGTGGGCAGCGTCCAGGTGTTTGATTACATAAACTCAAACCTCTTTGTGAAGCAATTAGGGCAAAAATAAATCAAGATAAATCATCGAGACATTGATTTACTGTTTTCCCTTTGAGCAAATCTCCAGCCTGTTAAACCGTGAACTCAGCCAACACTCGCTGGAGCTGGAGCTGGGTTCACTGGGACTTACTGAACAGGTAGTGCAGGGTATCGAACCCTGCCAGACCCGCCTGACAGGTGGCTGCATGGCATTCCTCTGCAGAACCCCGGCTACAGCAGGTGTGTTTGTTTTCTGCCAGTCGACCGTCCTCCTGTGAGATAGTGGAGTGGTCGTGTCGGTCGATGAGTCTGGCGTGACAACAACTTGTACGAGCACGGAAACACACGTGCATACACTGATCTGTGCACGAATCTGCATGTTTGTACACACACGCACACACACACACACACTGGCTGGCAGGCGGTGATGGATTTAAGAGACATTCATCATTCAGCTGTGATCTGAGAGAGAGTGATGGAGGAACAAAGGGATGCAGGAGGAGGGGATGGAGAAAGATGGAGAGGATTGAGAAAAGGAGGAAGTTAAGTCAAAGAAGGAGAAGGAGGTAGGTTTCTAGATATAAGTAGGAGGTGGGAGAGAATTGTCCCATCCTGCCTCTGCCTGCTGCTCCCCCCCTCGCCTGAACGCTCACAAGAGTTTTCTGTTGTCGTGCAAACAACCACACAAGCTTTTTGGTTTGTGTAATATAACTGTTGTTTTTGTCTTCACAGCTTTAACACAGTTAATTGTTGGAGACGAGTCTGGTTCTCTTGTCCATGAAAGGAGCCAAATACCAACACTCCCAGTTGAATTGGCATTTTTCTTTCAACAGCTTTGTGTCGACAAGAGATAAAAAAGAAATTAATCTTTCGTCAGTTCTTCCTTTTTAGCCCCAGCAGCCTGTAGATTTCCAGACCTTTTCCTCCAGTGAGCTTTATTAGAAGCACTGAATAGAATCTGCCTGAGCAGAAAGCAGCATTTCTCATTCCAGAGCCACAATGAGGGACAAACATGATTGTGAGTCATAATGTCGCTCTTTGTAGAGCAACCGGTGCCACATCAAGATACTAAGTAGGAAATAATCCAACTTCCGGGCAAAATGAACAATAGCCGGTATCGAGCCATTCAACATGGGCTCATAAGAGGGAGAGGGACCAACTTAAATAAACGTCTTTATTTGTATAACCAACATTCAATTCAATATCAACACAAATATTTGACATATTTTAAACACAAATACTGCTTTCACCATTTTGTGTAATTTTGGACTTGGTGGTTTTCTTTTTGGATCCGTCCCCGTTACCATTTCAACCAGAATCCACTGACATGTGAATAATGTCACCTGGCTGCAGCCCCGGCACCTCAGGCTGCTCCATTATGGCGACCCTCACTGTTTTAAGGAATGATAGATGAACCCATCCACCGGCGAGCAGAGTGCGTGGGGCGACGGTGTAGCACTACATCAAAAGAGGAGAATGTTCTCGACCGACCGAGTCGAGCGGAGAGGTCTCGAGTGTCAGGTTGAGAAAAAAGCCGTCCGACGCCGCGCACACACACACTTCCCCCCCGCTGCCTTGCTCCACCACTTCATCAGGGAGGCCGGTGGTGGGCTGTGATGGAGCTCTGCTTCTCCGTGGCTGTTTGGTTGAGGGATTCAGAGTGGGCGACCCCTCAGACTCTCTCAAGGAGCACTTCAGTGACGTTCGGCCGTTTTCATGCAGGATTTATGCTGGTCGGAGTAGATCAGGAAGATATAAAACAGGGAGACGGCAACATAAAACAAATGGGGGTCAGGGCAGGTCAGGACGGGGTCAGGAGCGTGCGTGTGAAGGGGATTAGAGTGCAGGTGGGGGGGAGGCACCGATAGTTATTTAAGTGAATGTGTGTATAAAAAAATTCTCTGCCTACGGGCTAATGGGGAAAGCTGATGTTTTTTTAATATCCACTTTTGCCTCAATCGAAGGTGAAACAAATTCAGAAGTTGTTTGAGGGAGAGAGAGAGAGAGAGAGAGAGAAGACGGACGAGTTGCACCACAGGTCGTGACCGGCGTCTGAACCCGGTGATGTCACGGGCTGCTCGCCGTGCACCCGAGTCCCGTCTGACCATCTCCTCGGTTGGTGTGTGGTTGAAATGCAAACGCAGAAGAGACGAGTCGCTCAGTGAGGGGCGTGAAACAGGACGAGAGGATGGAGAGAATAGATGGAGACAGAGAGAGGAAACAGCGCGTAGAGATAAACAGATGCGGATCAGTTTGTGAATTTGCCTTTCGTGTTTGCGGCTTGTTCCGTCCCCGCCCGGCCGGGTTATCGTGCGTCTGCACATTGCTTCTGTACATGGGGGGGGGGCACTGGTGCATGTTTGAGAGACGACAGAGGCGAGTGACACGGGGGAGGAGCAGTGGGACCCTCCCCTCCCTCCCCTGAACCCATCTATTTACCAACAGCCCTATGAGGCCCCCGGGCTTCAGGCCTCCATCTCTATTTTCTACAGTTTTCTCTGTTGTCGTGTTTCTCTCTCTCCCTCTCTCTCGCTCTCCCTCTCTCTCCCTCTCTCTCCCTCCCCCCCCTCTCTCTGGTTGTGTGTGTGCCTGATTGCCTTGCTGTGCATCTCGGCTGGCTGTGTTTGCCGTGGCTGGATGTGAGTGAGCTCAGCAGCAGCGCGTGCCAATGCTGTTTTTCTTTTTCCGGACGCTGCAGGGGGAAAAGAGGGAGGAAGCGATTTAGAGGCAGAAGTATAATGGAGGGGGGGGGATTGCAGGAGACCTCAGGACTGGGTTTGCCACAATGAGCCGGCCACTGGCAGCGTTACGAGAATTGGCAGATTAGTGTTATTTCATAAAGCGTGTGGTCGTGTGGGGGATTGTAATTCCTGCTGTGAACACGGAGTCGTGATGCTGAGCGGGGCGACACACGTCTGGGATCTGAGCTTTGATTTCCTGTGAACGGCTGAACGGGTGCAGCAAGGTGCTAATGTGGCGTTCGGCATCTCGATGGATGTGTTGTAAGATTCTTCGGGCTGTGAAATTGGACGCTCGATGTGATATTTCTGTCTTTACTGATACGAGAAGAAACAAATCAGGAAGCGATGGAGCAGTAAGAGCAGCCACTTTCTCATAAGGACACAAAAACTAAACATTAATTTTATATTAGATAACCTGATAATATTTTTACAATGAACAAAATTAAAAGTCAAAGTTTATTGATATCATTTTATAACCACCACTATTTAATTAGGTGGGGATGTTACACATTAGAGCTTTAACCTCCACCGAGGTCCAACAGCCCAATTATCAAACTCCAGTTAAATTCACTATATCTGGAGTTTTATCTGAATTTGCACCAAAATTCAAACACAGCACAGATGTCATTCCCCGTAGTAAATGGTTCGCCTCATATATCTTATCAAATGCACGTTAGCCGTGATTAATTTGAACATAGTCCACGCTACGGACTTTAACGTTAAGTAGTCGACGACTGAGATGAGTCAGAAAGTCAACGATCCAATCAAACGTCTCCGAATGGGACGAAGAGATGTGATCAGTGGAATCTGCAGCAGTTCAGGGATTAAGTCTTCTCACTTTGGGTTCAGCTTCAGTTTGTTCCGGACTTAAAGCCACTGACTCACAACTTGGCCAATAGCAGCAGCAGTGTGAGAAGGATTAGCCAAGCTGGCAGGGATTCATGCTGTTTGGGGACATATGTATTCTGCTCACTGGTGAGAAGTATAAGTCAGAGATGATGAATTCACGAGCGTGTTGCCGATGCTTTTCTTTAAGAGGTAAATTTAGCATTTTGAAGTTAAAGCGATGAAATCAATGCACATGAGCGCACACACAAAACAAAACGTGGGGTGAAGCAGAAACATAGAAGGTTTAGTTTGAGAAGTTTCAGTCAGACGTCGATCTCAAACATTTGACTCGAACTTGACAGATTGGAACAGATTCAAGTCCAAAGTTTTCTATATCTGGAAAAAAATAAGACCTGACACCCACACAATTTGAATATTTTACTGTAAGACCACATTATCCCCTTGGATGAGCCAGCGTAGAGGAGAACACACCAAAACAACAGGATCGTGTTCAAAGACATTTATAAATCTGATTCAACTTTAGCCAGAACAACACAGTGTCATCTGCAAAGGTGCTGAGTCGACCAATCACATGCATGCATGCCCCGGTGTCTGGCAGTTGTTTGTTGATGCTTTGACTCAATAATCACTGTAATGAATAAAGAAAGTAACACAATCTGTTTTTCAGTTTGAATGAACAAAGGATCAAGAAGCTAATCTTAGTGTGTCTGAATGCATCATCACATTTCTCTGTGCCTCAGTGCTCCATGTTCACGTTTACAGAAACCACACAGAGAAGATGAAGTCCACCGAACTTCACGTGACAACATGAAGATGTCGTTGAATGGAAATAGTCATATCCTCTTTCAGACGCGCTTTGTGGTCGGCTTACCTCAACAGGATTACACTTTTCAAAATGTAGACGTTAGAATAGAGGAGGAGACGAGGGACTCAGGGCCAGAGTGACAGAACACCAGAGGGACGGGGGGGGCAGCGCTGGCAGACGTCCACCAACTGTGTTTTCTGGCACTGAAAATATCCTCAGCTGAGTGTAAACACCACACACAGACACACACAGACACACAGACAGACCCACACATGCACACGCACACGCACACACAGACAATAGCTTTGCCTCAGGCAACGCCTCGCTGGCTTCAGCCCCCGACTCTGTTCTTCCTCATTCCCTATGCTGTGTTTTTCCTTTTCTCTTCCACCTGTCACATCCGCTTTCTCTTTTCCTCTGTTTCCATCTTTATCTCTCTCTCCTCCAGACTCCCTCTGCCTTTTGACCCTGTTTACCTCTTCCCCCCTTAAACTGCTTTCTCTTTAAAGTCCTAATTCGCTTCCTTTTTGTTTTATTGATATTCAACCTCATCCCATTTTTATATTATCGCCGTCTCCCTCGTTTTTCTATTTCATTCCCCCCCTGTCCCGTCCTGGCTCCTCCCTGTCACCTCTTTCATTCGTTTCCTCATCTTCAGCTCTCTCCATCTTTCCATCTCTTGGACTCGGTGTCTTGCTGTGCAGCAGTTTTTCGGTGATTTGATGAATTCATGGTTGTCACCAGTCAGAGTCCTGCAGAGCCACGACTTCACATGATGGTGTCTTCCATTTATTCCCTCTCTGTCTCGTTTTGTGAATTATGATGAATTGAATGGGGAAACAAAACCCAGACCGAGAGACGAGGATGATTTGTTTCTGCCGTCCTCACGTCATTCTTTGTTGATTTCATCTCTTTGATGCTCATTGCTGTAATATTCCTGCAGAGCACTTCACCTGTCAGTCAAACAGTGGGCGGTGCTGTGGCGTCTTATTTCTCTGGGTTTTTAATAGATGGGTGGAGCTTTTATTTTTTCAGCCGTAAACACTTTGATGTTCGTGTCAACAAGTTCCTTTCCCCCGCCCATTTATCCAAACAAACCAGAAATGCAAAACAGATATTAAGTACAAGTTTTTACATGCATCCATATCAGATAATGCCTTTAGATGTAACTGCACAACAGTAAGTCCCAGACAAAGTGTCCCCTCGTGGATTTCTCCTAGTTTTTATCAGCAGGTCAAAACATTCAATGTTAGATTGGTTGATATTAAAGAACAATAACAACTTACCCAATATTCCTGAATATATATATGCAGGAAACAAGAACATTTAATTATCATTTCTAAAGGTTGCTTGAATTTTCTCGTCACTCAAATGGAAACTTACTTTCTCCTTGTGACCACAGCACTAATAGACAAAAAAGACAATGAGCGACATTCCACGAGGGGAGAGGAAGAGAGGAAGAGGGAAAGAAAAGAGAGAAATGGACCTTTCCATATGAAAACCTGAGAGGAAATTGCAATTAAATGCAAGTGGCGATGTGTTGTTTGATCTCCAACTTGACCCCAATTTAATAGACGTTCAGATGGTGATTGTCTGGGGAGGAAGGGATGAGGACTGGGGAGGCATCGGGGGAGAAAGACTGAGAGGGACAAAGGAA
Source organism: Pseudopleuronectes americanus (assembly GCA_038501795.1). NCBI lineage: Eukaryota > Metazoa > Chordata > Actinopteri > Pleuronectiformes > Pleuronectidae > Pseudopleuronectes > Pseudopleuronectes americanus. Next base: position 1,719,445 of record CM076731.1, read on the forward strand.
AGTGTAAATAAATGGTGGGCGGAGAAAAAAGACATTTACGCAGTGTGTAACTTCAGGGTGTCTGACATGAAAGTCAACAATCATCAGGGAAATGTCGTGAAATCTTTTCTCATCACTCAGGATTTTTAAACACATGCACTCTGGGAACCTGGGAACTCGGCGCCTGCAGGATGGGTTGGTCAGCTCTCCATGTACCGGAGTATCTGCTTCTGTGAACCAATGCAGCCACGTGATTGGTCAGACTTGTGCTCCAGAATCACAGTTTATAGTGGAAACTAATGTTGAGGCCACTTTGGGTTTGCTTCCGTTTGAGTAAAATGATTTCAACCTGTTTAGACCGTGCGTCTCATCCACAATGTCATCGCTTTCTTGTGATTCGCTGAAATACTCGAGGGAAAAGCAAAATGCATATGTAATTTGTTTGTTAGCTCTCTTAGTCTGCCAAAAATATTTTTAAATTAGCGTCAGACGATGGCTGATAAACCGTAATGAAAGCCAAATGTTTTCAAAGGTTTTACTTTCATATCTCTATCGTCTTAGGACATCTATTTTTTAAATGTTGGCAGTTCAGTGTGCCCTTCAGAAAACCCTCAGGTTTAAGGAGCTTGTTTTTAAACGTAGGTTTTAGAGTGCGGTTTTATTCGCTGCCTTCACTCTTAATGAGTCGCTACATGAAAGGATCTCTGCTTTCATGCAGCGGGTCTATACTTCTAATTGTGTGTGCACGGTCAGGAGATCAACTTTGTCAAAGAGGAATCTGTGGCTGAACACATGAATCCTGCCCTGAATAGAGAAACCAGGTATCCGGTGACATTTAAGAAATCTGCTCAGTGCAGAAACCTGTAATCTGGATGTTTGTGTGCATGACTGTGTCAAATACTAAACACTTGTCCCACACAGTGAGGGAAATGGATGAAGACCCACTGACTAACTCACAGAGTGAGACCGCTGGCTGCCCCGAGCGTGCCTGCTTCAATAGTCTGACATTCTCCCAGCGTGAGCGCCGCTACAGCTCGAGTCGACACTGGAGCACAATTGTGTGAAATCCGCTAACACTCGAACAGCTGCTAACGCTCATGTGGTGACATTGTTTTGCCAACTGCTGCCTCCAAGGTCGAAAACTGAAGTCTGGATCCTAACTTTCACAAAAAGTCTGTAAATATCTCCACACAGAAAATCGACAGTTTCATGTTCAAGCTAAACCAACTCAGGAAGGTCTGTTAGATCTGTTAGAAGGAGCTGGACCAGTTTCTGATGGTTCGATACCACATGAAAGTCCATCCATCTCTTATCTTCTACCACTTATCCTATCGAGGACCATCCAGTGGGTAGAGGTTTCAGTGTAGGGGGGTTCCCAGTGTCCTCCAGCTCTTAGTCAGGCTCTATCTCCCATTACAACCAGTGGGTGACGTCACAGTGGGTTGAGACTCGCTCCTACAATGCAGAAATATCAGGAAGGGTGTGGCCAAGGCAACAGAAAGCCAAGTTCTTTTTCCCTTCTGTGAAACCCATCAGGTATTCATCTCACCACCTGACCTGCCTGCAAACTGCTGTTGTGGTCTGACGCAGATTGGGACTGGGATCTCACCGGACCACCTCGCTCAGCGTGACGACCACTGAACCTGTGAGATTGCTGTTATTGCACAGTGTGCAGCTGCCTTGAGAGAGATTGACTCCACGTTTTCGAGCAGCGGGCGCAACTCGATAAAAACTCCTGACGCCGTAGAACACACCCAGAGAAACCAAAGAAGAAGAAGAGGGCATGTTCAGGAGCAGCAGAGGAACGAGCAGGGAGGGCAGAGGGAGGAGGGCGCCGGCTCCCAGGCTCACAGGAGTGATTTTCTCCCTCAATAGGAGTACTTAAGGCTCCATGGATTATTAATGGCCTATCTCCGAGGAGCCACCCCCCCTCCCTCGTCCTCCCCTCTCTCCTCATGTCACTGTGCTCCCTTTCCTCCTCTTTAGTGGCTCACCTCCCTCCCTCCCTCCCTCCCTCCCTCCCTCCCTGTGCTGCCGTCTCTCCCACCATCCTCTGTGCGTTATCATCCTCCTCATTGTCTCATTTCCTCCCGCTGTCTACCAAGTTCATTTTGTCTTATTCCCTCTTCTCTACCTTTAACCCCCCCCCCTTCACCACTTGTTATCCACCGCAGCCGCCTCAGTTCATCTGTTTTCCACCGAATCCCCTTTTTTCAATCTTTACTTCCCATCTCACCTTCAACCCCCCGCTCACTTGAGTTCGTTCCACTATCACTCCATCTCTCCATCGTTCTCCTGCCTCCATCTCATCTTGGTGCGCGGCTCCTCGTTCTCTACCCCGCCGCCTCTGGGGCCACTCATCTTTATTCCTCCCAATCCCACGTTTTCATCATCACTCGCCTACGTTTCCCCACCTCCTCTGTGCTTCTCCTTCATCTGTCGCATTCCCGATGAATTTTGAGAAAACTGGCAAAATAAATTCCCCAAGAAAATCAATGCCCTCGTCCCCGTGAGGTTCAAACCCAGGTTCAAGCGACCTGACATTTTGAAAGCGAGTCGCTCCGCGTGGCGTCACCTATTCATTCGCCGCCTCTCATCCGTGCTTGACGCGGGTGTGTCCGGTGACGTTTCGTTAACCCACCTCCTTCTATTCCCCCCTCTCTTTGTAAGAGGACCCTATGGTTCCACTCAGTGCTCCTCCGTTTGCCATCTCCAGTTGCACCTGATCCGCCCTCTTCCTCTTGTCTCCTTCCTAAGTGTGTGTCATCGCTAAAAGGCCGTAACAGCAGCGCACTTCACCGCACTGCTTATGAATTGTTGATGGAAAAAATGGGTTTGGTTTAGTGAAAGCACCACAAAAACTACACAAGTCTTAATTAGGTTGGAAGCTGGTTAGCAGCTGTTTTGAGCTGTGGCCTCTGTTCCTCTTTGTTTAAGTGTTTCCATAAATATCCTCCTTCATATCTCTGAGTACGTTTTCAACCATCGGCTGGTTTGTTGGTTACTTTGCTCATCTGTCAGCTGAGCTAAGCAAAAACTACTTCCCACAAACTTGCTGGACGAATTGGACGTACTAGCCAGGAAAGAAGCCGTTGAGTTTTAGCCTTGACAAAGCAGCAGATCCAAGAATTTATTTTACCAAATCAAGTTTTTTGACATTCACACAGATTTCCGAGGGAGTAATTCATGGCTCTCAGACGCACAATCAAGGAACTGATATTTATGAGTGTGTGTAATTTGGTGCAGCTTGTTTGAATTCAAGGGGAGTTATAAGATTTACTGCCATTCTTACCGTTTAGTCTGTTTCTGGATTAAATCGCCTCTTGTTAATTTATTTTGTAGCTGATGAATTCCTCCGGTTGCAATAAACATTGATTTGAGCCGTCTTTCGTTGTTTGTCTTTCCTCGCTGATTATCATCCTCATTAAAGACAAATCTGTGATTCTTTTTTGGATTATCGGATTCATCTCTGCATCTGTAACATGATAGAAAACAGTGGAAATCAATCCACGGCATCTCAGAGGTCACTTCTTTTAGTGTATGTGGTGTCTGAGCCTGAAAGAACAAAACCAAGTGACAGTCATTACAAACAAAGGCACCGGTAATTAAAGCTGCAGCGTTGAGAAGCTGAAACTAAGACGGTCTGGTATTTATTCATGTAGTTTGTTTTTCCCCTTGTAAATACAAAGATATTAAAATAAACAACTGACTGACTGAAAGCCTCAGTGTCAGGGTCCACATCTGTGTTTGTGGTTGATGTTTTTACTGCCAGTTTCTCTCTGTTAAACTATCATTTAGTTTTTCAGTAAAAAGGCAAATTGAGGGTTGTGATCTTCATCTCTCTCTCTCTCTCTCTCTCTCCCCCCCCACCCAGCTCGCCATGTCCATTTTGTCATTTCACCAACACTCTCTTCCTCCTCGTCTCCGTCCCTCTCTGTGGTTTGTCAGTCCACTTTGCTTGTTTTCTCAAAGCCATCCCCTCTTTAGCGGAGATGCTCTTAAGCTCCTTGTTTTCCTCCTCCTCTCGGCCTCGCTCTCTGTCTCAGCAAATTGCTTTGGACGATGCATCCAGGTTAGAGTGCCCTAGTTTCTCCTCTCTCTCTCTCTCTCTCTCTCTCTCTCTCTCTCTCTCTCTCTCTCCTCTCTCTCTCTCTCTCTCTCTCTCTCTCTCTCTCTCTCTCTCTCTCTCTCTCTCTCTCTCTCTCTCTCTCTCTCACTCTCTCTCTCTCTCTCCTCTTGTGTTCTTTCTTCCTCAGCCCATCTCTGCGTTTATTTATTCAGACGGAGAGACGAGGAAGAAGAGGAGGGAGTGAGTGGGACAGACGGCGAGGGGAAAGTCAAGTGAGAGGGTGAGAGTAGAACAAGTAAGAGGATAAAGGGAGAAAAATAGTCTTAAAGGACTTTAAAGATCGAGTGTCATTAGACCTTGTTGCCAATAAAAGGGGATTGAAGCTGTTACATCTGTTTTAGCAGCAGCAGCTTCACTGAGCTCCACAAAGTGTGACGTCCACGATACGATCAATTCAACCAGGACGGCTTCTTTTATCAGATTTCTGAAATATAAAAGAACGAAGATAAAGTTACAGCTCTTCCTTTTTGGAAAATTAAATAACCGTGTGAGTACAAACCAAACTTTGAGTCTTTCTTTGCTTTTACATTTGCACAGCCGGAGAAGAGAATATACGTACAACAAGATATCAGAATCAGGAGATGAGTATGTGAGCCCAAAGTTATGGACCAGACAAAGATCAACTTCAACAGAATCATCGATAGTCTAAGATTCTGAGAATCACATAATCTGCTCAGGATCCAGAACATAAAAGCTCATGTGAGGAGTCATGGCTGCTTCAGGAACAGGCTCACTCATCTCTATTGATGATGTAACTCATGATGGAAGCAGCAGAATGAATTCAGACGTCTACAGAAACATTTTGTCTGCTGGTTTACAGAGAAACACTAACCTCCATCAAAGTCGTCATTCTTTCGATTCTTGAGGCCTTTCTTTCCATCACTCCCTCAAATAGCTTCTAGATTTCTAATGTTCTTGGTCTGTGTTGCATCTCCTGCTCTTCAGAGTTCTAACCACAGATTTTTCCATGATGTCTTGGTTCAGGGGACTGAACCTCTTCACGTCGTCCACTGTGGACTTTGAGGTGTAGAAGACATCTTAGAACCAGATCTTTATCTTCATCTTTTCCATGGACTTTAATTGGATCCATTCTTTCCTCCACCAGTGAAATGTTCCCAGTAGCTGCGGCTGTAACACAAACCCAAAGCAGGATCGATCCAGACCCATGCTCAGCAGTGGGAGCGTTGTTCTTTCCATGAAACTCTGGACCCTGTTAAGCTGCTTTCCTCCTTTGCAAATGTCTTATGATGGATTTTGTTGTTAGGAAGCACCAAAGGTTTCTTCTGCATGAAGGTCACACTAAAGCAAGGCAGCTGCCTGGATGAGCCCACGGCTGCTGATCCTGAGGACAAGGTTTGAGGAGTCAGACTTTTTCTAAAGCTTTGAAATCTGCATCACTTGGCCTTTCCTTGATGTGATTGTGAACAAGCCTAACGAGCTAATTAAGGTCTTAGACCTTGAGAGCTCAAATCTCTTGAGGGGCCCAAACTTTGTCTGCTGCTCATTTCCTTTCTTCACTCTGACACAAACAACACACTAATCTAGCTTAAAATGTTGAAAACTTCAACTTTTGGCCCTTTGGACATTTCCTCATCTTCTACTCTCTGAACTATTAACAGTGACAGAAACTTTGACCTGCCATGCTTTAACTAAAACCAGTGATGCATCTTTCACATATGTCATGTGTGTGATTATGTATCAGCAGAGAATCACAGGTTTAAGGATATTGTCTTGTGAGAAGTTGGTAAATCTTTAAAGTTTAGTATGAGATGTTCTGTACCTGAAGTACTGTGCAGAACCGTTTTGAGGGAATTTATGAACATTAAAGTCAAAGTGAACAGAACAAAATGTCAGAACATGAGGACCCTGAACTCCTCAGCTATTAGTGCACAGGCCTTCCTGCAGCACATTAGTAGTAAGTGATGTAAAACCTCATCCTTACACAAGTACAGTATCTGGGGCACCTGTGATTTCACTGAATACCATTATCACGCCTGCACGTGTTTAATGAAACGGGGGTAGGAGGGTAATTCATTAACGCTGCACCAGGCAAGCTTTTCATGCAAAGACGCTTTCTGCTTATCAGCCCAAATCCCAAATTGGGGCCGCGACAGAGAAGAGCCTCCCATTCCCACTAATTGGAGTGCTGCGGATTCAAACAGGAGAAGCACAAGGAGAGACGTCCAGGGCGGTGTTAGGAAACAGAGCCAGTTAGTTAAATGAAGAGAGAAGGTCTGGAAGAGAACGGGAGTGAGACGTGAGAGAGGGAGGGAGAGAGAGAGAGAGAGAGGTGGATCTGCTGTTTGAAGGAGAAGGACTCCGCCTCGCCGCTCGTACCGCAGGACTGTAAAGAGTTAAAGAGATTCTTGTAGGTATTAGCTACCCAGCATTGTGCAGGGCTTGTGTTCATTCAGCAGTGAAAGGCCACCTCAGCAGGAACATGTTCAGCTTGAGAGGGATTGAGAGCCGCAACCTCCTTTTCTCTGAAGAAACCAAAACTATAGAGAATAATGTGTCTCCGCTGTGAACAATGAGTCCTTAAATCATTACACAACCAGCTGCTGAACATTAACAGACAAACCAGGACCCAAACCGGGAGATTCCCCCTGAGTCCTGCTGCAGCAATAACGTTAAAGAGTGAAAACATTCAATATAATGGGAGAAAAAACTCTGACAACAGATTTTCTTTTTCATATCTGAAAGTTCAAAGCTTGCCTCCGCAGATTTGAGTCAGTTCAGCCCGTCTCTGAAAATGAAACCGTCTTTGAGTTTTGATTGTCACTTTGAATCCAGCAACATATGCGATGTACAGAGCCTGGAGTTTGTGTGAAGTGTGCGTCTCAAGACGTCTCTCTGCAGGGACGGCGTGCTGCTGAGTCGAAGGCTCCAGAAACAACGTGGGGTTTGTGCCTGGAGAGGAAACTGAGACGGGTTAAACATGAATCTGAAAGTTTCTCTCTGAGCGTGTTCTTCAAACTATGCAGCCGGCGGCGGCGGTGGTGGTGATCGTCCGGCTCGGCTGCACCAGCAGGAGAGTCCACTCGATCTGTGTCGTTCCACTTCAGACCCTCTCGTTGTTCGCTCGGCTTCAGGACCGACCGATGATCGTTCATAACACCAGAGCTTTACTGTCCAGTCGCCCTCTCTGGAGGCCGCGGCTATCACCGAAACACAAACCCCCCCAAATGTAGGTGCTGCTGTTGCTATGCAACCGTTTGAAGCTCGTCTGACGTGCAAAGCCAGAGTTGAAATGAGCTGTGAGGGCCGTCCCAAAAATAATGAGGATGATTACAGCAGCTTTTAAAGAAACGTGGTGAAACACTCATCATCGCTCTGTCACGATTTCCTTGTGGTTATTTTGTGAATCCTCCCGGGTCACTGGGGTGATGGTTTAAAAAAAAACAAAAAAACATTGTGCTCCAGAAACTTTGATGTGGCCCTTGCTCCAGCTAATTCGAGCCTGCCACGGGCTCCAGGCCATTATATTACATAGTGCGCTCTGTACTCTGCCAGACTATGAAAGAGCCCATTTCACAGGCTTGTTCCTCGTCAATCTGTCCTGGCCAGAGGCGGCTGCAGCGTTGTGTTAGTGACCTTGGGGTCCATTTGCATTGGCATGGATTAAAGTCTGCATCCATTGGCCTCATCAGCCCATTTAGATTTCTGAAATGTCCATTTGTAATAGCGATGTCAGATTATCTCCACCTCTCCTGACTCCAGTTAACCGAGGACGCACAGCAGCGCACGTCACACAGCGATGTGTGTTGTGCATGCACGGCCTGTCTGAAGCAGCTGAACTTGTTTGTGATGTGGCTGCGGGGCTGGAGGACGCCGCTGAACAAGTGGCTTCAAACATCTTGTGCCCTGAGGGCCCCGGCAACCCAGTTCACAAATGATCAGATCTGCATGCCTGGCTCACGGATTATTTTTTATTCCTTTTCAGTTTTTCATGGCTCCTCATTAAACTCAGGGTCAAAATGTTGGTCATGTGATTTACAGACTAACATTAGAGACAGAAATTAAGCCTTTTATACACCACCATGGGAAAGAGGAGAAATCTGAGGAATGTTTGACGCTAATGAAAACCACAAGGTGAAACATGTTGGTCTGACTGGAGCACAGATGTTGCTGCAGCTGAAACCTCCTCATGCATATGAGACATGAAATACAGAAGATATCAAGTTGTTGTGATCTGATCGGATATCGATGAAACGTCACCACACACAACAGGATCTACTTAATTTTTGCTGCGTTTATCATCCTCTAAAGAAGACTATAAAAACACAACCTTCAGTCAGGAGCAAGAACGAGTCCTTAAATGTCAAATTCCTCTTTTCTTTCCATCATCCCTCCTCTAAGCTTTAGATCTCACCTGTTCCTCGCTCTCCCTCAGTCTTTTCTTCACATTTCAGGAGTTGAGTCTGAAAACAGATTCAGTCAGAACCTCCTCATGTTGGCTCCTATCTGTTCCTCTGCCGTCACCTCCTCAACGAGTTGGTTCTCTTTTCTAACTGCAGACACTGAGTTAGAAAAGAGAGGCCCTGAGGAAGCTCCAGCGTCTGGTTGTCCACTTCAGGACAATCGCTCAGTCTGTTCAACTGAAACAGCTCCGATGTGAACAAATATGGGCTAATGTGTCATATCACCACACACTGCACTCCACTGACACCGCTGCCCCTGACACACACACACACACACACACACACACACACACACACACACACACATACACACACACACACACACACACACACACACACACACACACACACACACACACACACTGGGTCCTGTCCCTACTGATCCTATCTTCCAGCCAAGTGGAGGGTTTAATCCAGTCTTTATTTGAGCCTCACAGGTTCTGAGGGGTTTGGACTGAAGGAGTCATTTGTTCTTACATATACTGGAAAGTAGCTGGGAAACTTTTTTTTTAATATTGGGACCAGTTAGACCACACGGTTGTTTGTTTAGTTTTATTCAGGATTCAAAGTGAGGAGTAAGAAAAATCTATAACCGTGAATATTTTGATTCCTGCAGATTGTTTTGCATTTTCTTCATCCCTGGTTCAAAGTTGTTGCTCAGCAGAGAAATACTATATTGAGTAAATTGGGTTCTTATTATTTATGCAGTTCTTGTATTTTTTATATTTCTACCACCTACAAAAACAATCTAAAGCCTAAACGTAAACCTTAGATTCCATGGGTTGACCAGAATGCATTGCGGCTGCAGATCAGTGTGAGTGAGTCTGAGACTCGGTATCTTCACTGGATTAACTTTCCCTCCGCTGCAGATTTCCATGTAGACGTCTGCCTCCTCCCTTGAGTCCGGCTCACCGCTGAATATCGGATGCACGTTCAGGGACGTGCTCCCACTTCTGGGAAATGTAGGAATCTACTAAGTGGAGTAAAATGAGAGAGACGTGACCACATTTTCATTACACACTCTGAGTCAGTCTGTGTGTGAGCGTGTCGGGGGATGTTGGTCTGGAAAGTCCCCTGAATTCTTTCCTCTTAGCGTTTGACTTTCATTTTCAGTTTGGCAGGTTCTTGTTTGTGATCTGTTTCCCAATGAGGCGTCAGAATCGATAGTTTAAGAGGTGATCAGAGAACATGAAGTAAACAGTGGAAGGTTTTATCCACAACACAGAGACAACAAAATAAAATCCTGTCATTGGGATATTCTGTCTGTCGAGACACATGTGTTATAATAATGATAATAACCATTATTTCTCGACAAAGTTACAAAATGCTGAAAGAACAGAGAAAGAAAAAGAAGGAGATGAAAAGAACAATGATCAAAACCAGACAAAGATAATTAGTTCAATCATCAAACCGAGAGGAAGCAAATAAAGCAAACAAATTTAAGAATAGATTTAATAGAATCTTGGGATAAGTAAATCAGTAAAATGTGGCTCCTACAGCAAAGTCTCCATCACCATTAGTCAATAACTGAGATCTGAGCACAACCAGCATCTCACCAACAGTTTTAGATAATGTTATATATTAGATTAACAACTTGTTCATTAAATTAAAGCATCGTTTGAGCTTCTGGGTTCAGAAATCAGTTAAAAAATGATTCGACCGCTTGTTTCATTTTTGAAGAGGCTTATTTCTATTCCTTTCTACCACTAAACCTTTAAATCAGCTCTAAAATGGAATAAAACAAACACACATTGCTTATTCATAAATTTCAGACCGGTAAAAATCCAGGTGGGTCAAATTGAAATTTATCAATTTGAATATTTGGTTCCATTTGAACGATTTCCAAATGTGCAGCATTATGTATGTGTCCCCTTCATTTATTCAGCTCTGAAGAGGACAGCGTTTTTGAACTGCTCATAATTTAGCAGATGGATTTTTCTGGTATTGATTTGCTTTCAGACGCTGACTAGACCGAATGTGATTCACTGCATCAGGAGCCGGGACTCGCCTGAAGAACTGACCACTTCCTGTGGATATTACTGGGATCTGAACCTTGTGTAAATCTAAAGGCTCCACCGTCGGGCAAAGACAAGATACCGTAACAGCCGCAGTGATTTAAAGTGAACATTCAGTTTGTTTCCAGTGCCTGTGTGTGTAGCTTGTGTGTTTATATAGTTTTTTCCGTGTGTTGTTAAAAGGTTAAAAAGCCCAAAGACACATAGAACCTTGCATTTGCATAATTACGGTAATGAAGCCAAGTAAAGCGCGAGTGAAGGCCGACATTTTCTACTAGAGCTGGTAGTAGTTGACCAATCACAACAGAGTGGAGCCAGATGACCAATCAGAGCAGGGCCTTGTTTGAGACAGAGGCTGAAAAGAGGAGCTGCAGCAAGTCTGAGGAAAGTGATGTTTCTGAACATTAGAGCATTAATCCTTCTACATTAACAACACAAAGTTAAATTAATAATCGAGACGTAAAGTCATATATTTTGTAGCTTATGGTCGTCCCTGTCTCCTCGCTGGTTTTCCAAGCCAGACCAGTACAGTAGCTCTGAGATACCAGCTGTGAATATCCTTGTTTTGAACGTCGTGGAGCAGCTGCAGTGAAGCTTCAGCACGTGTGAAGGATCTTCTGGGTGATGTGACAGCTCACAGTCCACAGAGGAGCAGAGTGTTTAGTAAATGTGAGGTTTCTCCTGCAGACCTCAAGACTCTGCAGGAGAAACACACTGTGACTGTTCTGTTGGGCCTGGTGACGATACTGCACCTCATTAGACTCACTGTACGTGCCTTCTGCAAGCTGGTGTGTGTGTGTCTGTGTGCGTCTGTGTGCGTCTGTGTGCGTCTGTTTGTGTGTGTGTGACAAAGAGAGAAAGAGAATGGGGAACTTAATAATGGGGACAAACACAGTCATGGCTTTAACATGAGCAAAGTTTTTGTATCTTTACTAATTTCTTACTAAGCGATTAACTGATTGATTGATTGACTCTGATGCTGATGATGGATTTTATGATTATAAATTAGGTATCTTTGAGTTTTTAGTTGCACACGTTACAGAATGTTAATATGTCACCGTGGGTTTTATTAGTTTTCAGTAATCATTAGACACATTATTGATTGTGAGTGTTTGTGTGTGTGGATGTGTGTGTGTTAATTCACATCAACACAAACGAGAGTGTATACCCGTGCGTTTGGGAAATGTGTCTCTGTGGCACAGCAGTGACAGGAGAGCACACAGGAATGACTGTTGACAAGAAGATAATTAGCAATCACAACGAGATGCCTGGGCTGGTAGAGAGGTCTCTGCTTCACTGTGACACACACACATAAACACACACACACGCACACTAACACACACGCACGCACACGCACACACACACGCTCTCTTTTCCCATGTCGCAGAGTGTTTCCTGAGTTCTTCTGGGACCTGCTGTCACTGATGTGGAGTCTGTATTTAGGGCGCCACGCTGAGCTGCAGTGAAAGGTTAGTGAACGCACACTCCTGCTGCACGTGGGCCCCGACCATGAGTGTGATCACTGGCGACTGATGCTGCGACTGGGTAAAGACGCGTGTCATTTGGTTTTAGCTGTGATGAAGACTCTCAGGAGCTTCGTCTAATGAGGTGTGTGTTTTAATTTTGGTTGTGGAAGGGTGAGCGAGGAGGACCGGCGCTGGGGCGGACGAGTGAGGCTTCCCGATGCTTGTCTCTCTTTACCGACGGGGGGGGGGCACGCTTCTCTCTCACGTCTCTTCTGTCACGTGACGAGCAGCTCGCTTGGTATTAAGGCCGAAGATTGATCTGAACCAAGAAATAATTTTAAATGGTAAATATCTCCCACACGTGTTGTTTGGCCTCATTCTGGCGTCACTGCAGTCAAGATTCTTCAGATGAATCTGATGTAAAGAGAATTACTGATTAAACGAGGTGATTAAAAAGCATTAAAAACATAAATTGCCGGCACAAGGTCGGAGGATGACAGGAAGGTTTCATTAGTTCAACTTTATGACGTGATCGTCAAAGCAGATGTTTGTGCCCCACGTCACTGACAGCTTTCAATCGTCCATCTTCCAGATTCCTGGTGTCATTGAAGTTTTACAACCCGTTTACTGTGTCCTGCATCCAGCTTCTATTTGTCTAACTCTATAAGTATCTCAGTCCTGCAAGCAGAGTGACCGCTGAGGAGGAAATGTGACTCAAGATAGGAATCAAAAGTGAGAGCGTTGGTCTCAGGAAAACAAGAAGCGAGAAAGATTGGTGCCGGACAAAACGAGGAGGAAACTCTAAACGAATCAGGAGTCCGGAGAAACGAGAAGGAGAGAGGAGAGGAGCTCGGAGTTAATGAAAGAGATGAGCCGTCACTGAGAGGGAGGAAGGGAAAGTGGAAGCGTACAGGGGCAGTGTGGGAAAGTGTGAAACTGTGTCGCCTGCAGAGACGGAATGAAAGAGACGAGAAGTGACAGAAGGAAGAAGAAGAGGCAGAGAACACACTGAAGTCTCAGTGAAAGGAAAAGTGTCTTTTTCACCTTGTTATCCAGTTCTCCATGTCACAGTCTATCGCCACAGAGCTTACAGGGAAGGAGGTCATGACTGTTTTCTGTGTTGGTTGGTTTGTATGTTTCTTAGTTGGTGGAAGGACATTGAATGGCTCTTAGTAGAATTTGGTTTTCATTAAACTCTGGTTCAAATCTGCAGTACCACTATTTAAAATTCAGTTTATTAACAACTATACAAAAACTGATTTTAAAATCATTTGCCACTGAATTTAGTTTCAGGAAAAAATACCGTCTAAGCTCCAAATGGAATGCAAACTATTTTTGAACTTTGGTCACGTCTCTTCCTCTCACACAAATAAAGTTTCAGCTGCAAATATAGTGTGTGGAATTACGGAAGTGAAAACATCAGTGAAATACCTTTTTCCTGGAGACTGCATGGAAGTCAGCTGTCATGGAGTGAAATTCAGGGAGTGAGTGGGACAGGAAAGAGAGAGAGAGAGAGAGAGATAGAGAGAGAGATAGAGAGAGGGAGCAGAAGAGAGACGAGGCAAACGAAGCAGCGTGAAACAAAGAGGATGTGTGAGTGTGATGCCTTATTATAGCAGGAGAACGGGTAAACAGAGGGCGGGAGGAAGTCGCACTGGTAATGGTGGTGAAGATGGAGGAGGGAGGGGGAGGGGCAGCTGAGGGAAGAAGAAGGCGAGACGAGAGACAGAAGGCGACGAAGAATTCTTCTGCGTAACAGACGTGTGGGTTCACGACAATACGATTCTCGAGTTGTCGTCTTCTTTAGAGCGAGAACACGAGGAACCAGAGCAGGTCAGGTCTCATTCCACTACACGATTTAGATCATTGTGTTTTCACATCTGTATATCTTTGTAGCTCGGCTGGATGTGTGTCCTTGAGAACCTCGGCACCGGAGAGGCCTGACAACAGCACTAACAAAGCCCTGATAGCTCTGGCTTCTTGTCAGCAGTCATTTGGTAATAGCAGTCATTACGTGGTCCACTCGCCTGCCTGCACCTCGCTCGCTGCCTCTTGTGCCTCGCAGGCTGCACGGGAACAGAGAGTGCAGCAGGGTGGAGGCTGTGGCTCAGGGGGTGCAGCGGGTGGTCCTCTAAACACAGGGTCGTTGGCTCCATCAGTCTTTTCCCTCCCTGTAGAAATGTCCTTGAACCACAACTTAGAGAAAGTTGCTGCACGTAGAGGCACTTTATGAACGTGTGTGAATGACAGAAACAGAACAGTGAAGCTTCAAGACTAGAAATTAAATATATAGATTCAGACCATTTACTATTTATCGTTTCTGACCATGTTGCAGGTGACGGCAACAAATCCCCGACTGACGGGAGCCGGAGTCTGATAGATTTCTATTTTATTGGCTTTTTATTTTCCCATTCCTCTCTGCTCCATGCTGTGCTCCTCTTTTTAAACCTAATGGATTCCTCAAGGATCCGTCTAACTTGACGAGAGCGACCGCAGCACGAGCCGAACACATTAGCAGAACAGTCCCTCAAAGTTTAATCGAATCTCTGAAACCTTGAATCTGAAGCGGCGCAGGACGGAGAGACGAGTTGGTTTTGTTTGGCTGCATATTTGATTTCTCCACCCGGGAGATATTGCCTCAGCTCTTTACCGTCCTGATATAATCAAATGAAACGTGGAGTGAAGTGGGTGATATCGAGCTGTGGAACTTGCTGAAACAGAAAATATGCGCCATTATTGTTTATCTGTTCAAGCACTGTGATACAATATTGGAACTGTATTGTTCGGGGAGGTCTCTGATGAAGTCAGACGCAGTGAGCGCAGCAGGCCGGGGATTGTTCTCTCTCCCGATTCCATTGATTCATAAGTGACTTTCAAAATGAAACCCGAGGATTATGTAAATAAAAGAAAAACATTTTCCCAACAAATCTCCAATTATCAGCTGATGAATAACAAACCGACCTAACATTCAGGGTGACTCACTCCTGGCTGTTTGCTCTGTGGTGTGTCGGCAAATTTGAGCTGTTTTCATTCATAATATCTATATATTAATGCATACACACATATATATATATATATATATAGTGGGGCGTGGATTAGTAGCAGCTTGATACAAGGTCAAGTATGAACTTTCTCCTTCTGTATTCAAACCAATGTGGATGAGAAATTTCTTCAAGTGCACAGAATAATGGATTTCTGAAGACCTATAATTCTCTGGGAAACGCCGGCTCCTGAGAGAGCCCATGTGATCCAGCTGATCCAGAACCAGGGCTGAACGATGAAGCTAAAAGATCATTTCAAGGAAGAGCATCTAGGAAATGTCCTTTGTTCAGGAGACTGGTTTTTATGAGAGTGAGCATTGTGGTGCAAATTCAAATAAAAAATCTGAATCTAGTGAATTTAAATGTGATTTCATCAGGAGACTGTTGAGCCTTGATTTTGTTGAAACATTGTCTTTTACTCTAAATATGAAGATTTAAAGTCTCATACATAACTGAACTTGACCCACCTGTCATTTAAAGGGACAGTCCAACATTGTGGTACCTCAGTCTAATTGTATACATTTGTCAGAGTTTTGAAAAACCTTGGTTACTGAACTTCTTGCTGCTTGAAAGCATCGTTCATTAGAGTCGTCTCTAACTGGCAAAGGGACGCATCCTTTACAGTCCACACACCCCCACAAATGCAACACAGGCCCAAAGCTCGGGCTCACAGAACCCTGCAATGATTACATCACTGAGGTTATTTTCTACAAACTTCAAAACGCTCCTCCAGAGCTGCAGAGGAAACTGTACAAGTAATTCACAGAGTTAAACTCATCAGGACGAACTGAGGTCATAGAAGATTTGATTTGGGCCAAAGGAGACGTTGGATAAGTTTGCTGTTTTTTGTGAATGTAAAAGTTCTGCAAAGTTAAAAGGCATTTAGCATTTAAACCTCAATGCTTATTATTTGGACGTGTGTAATATCTGTCACTGTTTCAAAAGATGTCATGTTGGATTGGTTGACTCAGTTTATTGCTCCATAGGAAGGAGTGGCAGACTAAAGATAAGTAATTATGACACAAATCTATGTTTTGTCATCTCATGCGTGGGAGGAAATACATTTAGTCGCGTTGGAAGTTTATTAGAAAATCACAGAATACAGCTGCAGACGTTCAGGGTGCAATTACTGTTTAATTCCAAACGTTCTTCACTAATGAACGAGCCGTCGACAGCCTTTTATTTAACATGGAGGAGAAGTGGAGCTTAAAGAATGTTCAGGTCAGAGGTAACTGCTGACTCGTCTGTTCGCTCCACTGCCGGATGTTTATCTGACAAACAGCGTCTTCAGTTTCCTTCTCATGTGCACGTCGATCCACAGCTTCCTCCGAGCGTGTCTCTTCAACTCTGGACACTTTCTACACTCGGAGAATATAGAATAGAAGCCCGGCTCAGATACAGATGTAACGCAGCGCGCCGGCAGTGGATCAAGTTGACGATCAATAAGTTCGAGCTGCACATCGTTCTGAGCCGAGCCGTATCACAGGCAAAAGAGGAAATAAGATCCCAAACCATCAGCATCCTAAACGGGGCCTGCAGGGTGGATGTTTATCTCTGGTGGTGGTTCAGAGGTGAGAGAGAGAGAGAGGACTTTGTGATGGAGGTGTTAACAGAGCTGCACCTTCGATTAGGGGTTAGATTTGATGTTGAAGTCTTGGAGTAGAGACGTAGAAAAACATTTGATCCTATAAGCATCGACCCTGCGAGGCCGGAGACCCTGTGTGAATACATGTAAATTTTCTTCTATAACTTTGGCTCGTAAATATGATATTAAAACCAGCATTAATGTATCTCATCAAAGAACAGGCCTTTAACTCAGTTTGTGCAGTTTGCAGTGTCTTTTTAAATTACTCAGCTCGATCATTAGCGCTGATTTTTCCCCAAATGCATAACTTCTGGGATTTTCTCTCCCTTCTGGTGTTTCTCAGTTTTATCTCTGCAGCAGAATGATGAGTTTTCATGTTCAGCATCATCATCCTTCAATAACAAACACAGCGCTCTCCCACTAATGAAATTCACTTTTATAATATCCACCACAAGGGTAATTTATTCTTCAGCAATGACAAATCACCTCATGTGAATAATACCAAGTAAAAACCGTTGTGTTCCGTATTAATTTCAGCTTCTTTATGTCACCCTCTCTGTAACAGAACCAGATTATTGTTGTCATTAACAGCACAGTGCTCAATGCAAATTAAAAAAGCAGCTGCAAGAGAAGAAAAACAGAATTCCTTGTTAAATGACCTGTTTCAGCATCGAACAGCCCGGATGTTTGTAAGGTTCAGAATTTAAAATGATGCTTTCAGGGCTTTAAACACACAGCCCTGCTCCAAAGCTTAAATCATATTTGATGAACATGGACACGAGTGTTGAAATTTCGATTTTGTTTTGATTTCGGCGGCCAAATGGGATCAAGTCTGGAGCCAGATGTGGCCGGGGGGGCTGCAGAACGTAACTTTACCCAGAACCCACCACTGCTGCGCTCACAGGGGGATGTGCGAGCGGCACAGAGAGGCGTTACATCAGATAACGGGGGAACACTCTGGGGAAACCCTGCCAGCAGCTATTTTCATATCCATGCAATATGCTGTAAAATTTCAGTTGCTTAAACCCGGAGAATTCAAACTTCATCCAGAAAGAGAAATCAGTGGGACGAGTCTTTGCACTGGAGTCAAAGCAGGAAGTGTCTGTTCCTGCAGCCATGAAGGATTCAAACACAGCTTCAAGGAACATTAGGTGTCACATGTCAGAGTGGAGACTCACTTCAGACCCGGCTCGTTGAACTCCTGAAGCCCAGAGGAACCTTTGTTATAGAGCAACTCACATTTAACAGAAACATTGGATCTTTACACTCCAGAGGTTACTCGCTCCATTGGGTCCAGATATGATCTGGAGTCGTATAACAGGAATGTGTCCTGAGGCCTTCGAGTGAGGGGAGGAGCCTGGGTAGAGCGGCAGGAGGCAGAGCGTCACGTGTAAACTCCAGTGTGTCGTTCACAGCACATCACACTCCTCTGTTGTCGGGCTTCTCCATGAAGAGACTCTTCTTTTTCATCCGGACATATTTACAGATTTTCCAGCCAGGATCATAACCTCCGGGGCAGGGCGACAGTTTGGAATATGTGAAATTGGCTTGATCAAACTGAAAGGTTGGTTAACGGAGTCACATACAAACACATGGGATGAATTTGCATCCACTGCGATGAGGCGGATCCATTGAGGCGTGAAGGAGAGGTGGACTATTTAAAACAGTCGTTATTTCTAATGAAGCAGGTTTTAAACGTGGTATTTGAAGGCCTCGTATAAAGGCAGTGTTTCCACAAGGCTTGTAAATTGTTCCCAGCCCAGAGTGCTCTGTGATTTTTATCTAATTTCACACGTTCAGACTCTGGGGAGACTGAAAATGATCCGTCCAGGAGATAGTGGATGTGAACCAGAGGAGTTTTATTGAGGTGGACGAGAGAAATGTGTCTTAAAAGCTTTGGAATCACATCACATCTGTTTGTCCAGTTTCAGAATCTTTACATCGCCTGATCTTGTCATTTTAAATCTGCGTGTTTCTCCAGATCCTCTCCAAACTTTTACTGGTTCTTTCTTGGGTCTTCCCCGACGCCTCGGCCATAGCGTGAGGAAATCGATCCAGTGGTTTTTGATTAATCCTGCTGGCTGACAGACTGACTCAATATACAGACTGTTACTGGTGTTCTGGTGGATTTATGGATGTGATCTTAAAACAAGGCCGATGGGACTCAATCAAACTTGTACAATATACCAGGCCTCTGTTCAGATCTGTGTCCTGAGTCTGTCTGGAAGCCCGATGCTGAGCACTCTTGAAAAGTTTGTTCTTCGAGATGAGCAGCATAAATGGTTCCTCTGTGATTCCTGGTTCAAGCAGCATGGATCTCTTGCCTCTGACCAAACAATGTTTGTTATTCTCTTATAATAGAAAAATAAAAAGAACGTATTCTGATAAATCTGCAACAAATGTAGCAACTTTTTAAGGTCCAACACAGAAACATGTTGCTCTGTGGCTCCGTCTCTCCACCGAGTGGGACTGGATCCATGAAATTGATTCTGCACTTTCTTTGTGATCCTGCTGAAAACAAACAAACACACGAACGCACAAACAAACAAACCTCCTTTTCGAAGGTGATGAATGTGGCTGTTTCCTTGGTGACCTCAAGAGTTGCCATGGCAACTATCAAACCAGACCTGGGCTTATCTTGTGTTTTTTTTTGGAACAGCTTTAACCAATCAGGTGCTTGGTTTAAATCTCCTGTTAAATGAGATGCAATCATCCTCTACTGCAAGAAAAGAGATGCAACCTTCCACTTGAAATTCTCTTGTGTGTGTGTGTGTCTATGTGTGTCTGTGTGTGTGTGCATGTGTGCATGTGTGCATGTGTGCAAATGGTTTAGAGGAAATCCTGTTGCAGCCAGGGACAAACGTGTGTGGTGGTTTCAGCCGGACAGGAGGCGAAGTGGAGCGTTAAACAAACACACACCCGGACGGAATCACATGCCACAGCTGGTTGATTAGTTTCGGTGAGCGGTGTGGGAATTAAGAGTTGAGTTAAGCTCGGCTGTGCCTGCTTGTGTGAGGTTTACAGACCCGTGTTCGACCCGTGTGGACGTGCTCATGCAAACTCTTGCTCACCCTCAACATGAGTTCAGGGCCAATTAGTGTCAGTCACTCCCAGTTCCTGTAATCCTGGTGTGGGCTCAACCACAGCTTCCATCTCCGTCTCCACCGAGGAGGAGGTTCACAGCCCAGCTCGTCTGGTTGTTGGTTTGAATATGAACAAAACTACAGAGAAACTACAGGATGGATTATCATGAAACTCAGGGGACGGATGCTGTGTGAGTCAGGGAAGAGATGATTACGTTTTAATGCAGATCCAAGTTTATCTTCTCTGTTTGTTGTCTGTTGGGCCTCGGGGACGAGCTGAAGGGCCATTACCCTTTAGCCTCTATATTCCCTAAAGAGATATGCTTTTCCTGATACAAAACTTTTCCTGAAACAAAACTTTGATGGAGTGGGGGGGAGGGGTGTTCTGACCTTCATGTTGCAAACCACTGGCCTGGACGTGGAGCAGCAGATTCAGTGGCTGTTTGGAAAGTGCAGCGCTCGTTTGATCCAGAGAGTAAAGCTTCTTTCTCTTTTTGATAGGAACCACAATCCGGCTCGAGACTGTCGACCACAAACATGAATTCCATCTTCGCTCCTCTCTTCACCGTTAGAGAAACACCGACCACAGATTCAGGCACTTTCAGAATAAAAGAGGGAATCTGTTGAAATCTTAATTCAGTCTTGCTTTGACAGAAACCACAAGCCGCCAGCAGAAAGCAGCCAAGTGGAGGACGTGATGCTGCTCTGGCCAGTTTGTACTTTCTGTCTTATTGGAGCCTCGTTCTGCTTCATTATGCAACGCGGTCTGAAGAAGATTTCACCCCCGAACACGACTCCTATGTTTCATAAAACTGTAATGATCAAGTATAGTGATTTACTGTAGCCTCCTTCCCTCAACCTGCCGCCTGCACTTTAATTATTGACTCTCTACACTTCCCAGAATTACTTTTGAGAGCATGCCAGAGCTGTGTGCAGCAGATCGCTTAATAACAGGGTATTTTCAAGAGGGAATCAAATGGGGAGAGGGTTCAAATTGTGAGAGATATGTTTTCATCACTTCAACGTGTCGCAGTCTCTTCCCACGTTACCTTCTGGTCTATTGAGGCAGCTGTCAGAGGAGATATTGGTGTCTTTCCCTCCCCTGTGATGGATTCCTCTCTCCCTCTGCTTGTTGATTGCCGGTGCTAAGAGCCGGCTACAGAGAGAGAGTGCTCGCTCTTGGCTTTCGAGCGTCTGACACCGAGACCCGATGTTTACTGCCGATGTTCCAAGGCAAGCAGAAAAATCCCTGTTATTGGATTTTATCATCTGTGTTTGAGCCATTTGTCCATGTAAAGAAAATAATAAAATAAAATTGATCCAGAGCTGCAGTAACACATCTTCAGCTTCTTTTCTTGGTTGTTATTCGGTGAACTCCCGTGAAGCCATGAAGCCACGACGAGGGCAGAGGTCACGAGTTGAACCAAGAGTAACGTTCGTCCTTAAACTGCTGAATACACCCCGAGCGTTTTAAAACTCCTCAGTGAGTAGGAAGGATCGGTTTGATATGTTCATCTGTGGCTGCACGACCTGGTAGCTCAATTTGAAAGTTTTCCAATTTTTGCAAAGTCTCACAGATCACAAGTTATTGTAGTTGTTTGACTCCACCATCAATTTACTGCACATAACCCCACTACCACACACACACACGCATGCACACGCAAATTGAGAGACACACATTAGTTTGCACGAATACCTTAATCTATAGTAAAGAAAATAACCAACATTTAAATTCACTAGATCCTAATTTTTATTTATTTCTGAAACACATTTATTAATATCAGTCCCTAATGTGTTTAATATCCATTAATTATTGTCTGAGAAAACCTAAACTTGAACACAGTAAGTGTCAGAAACTCGTGTGACTTACATTCTACAAAAGACTTGTTTCATCAGCTTCATGTTTCTGCTTTTCTTGATTGTATTTTAACGGTCGTCTTTTGAAACAAACATCTTTTCAATTATCTCTTTAGAAAAAGCTCAATGAAGAGTAATGGACATGGACACACACACACATGCACACACACACACACATACACACACACTCACACAGCGTCTCTCCTTCTCTGTCTTTGAGGAGGAGGGTGATGTATGGCGGAGAGAGAGAAAGGAAGATGAAAGATGAGACTGTAGCAGCGGGAGGGAACGAGTTAACGAAGAGAGATGGTGGGATGGAGGAAGGAGGACGAGTTTCAGATCCATGGGGTGAGGGGGGGGGGAAGCGAAGAGAGAGATGGAGATGATGTTGAAGTATATAAATAATAATGGAATGACATGAAAGCATGAAGAGAGGATGAGACAGTGTGAGAGAGGGAAGTGAAGGAGAGGTTGAGAATAGAAGAGAGAAAATCACCTGCATAAGAGAAAGATGAGAACTAAGAGAGGATGAGGAAATGTGATAAAGTATTAAACAAATGAGAAAATATGCCCGGAACCACATATATGTAGAGGAGAAAATAGGATGTGGAGGTGAAGAGAATAAGGATGAGAGGATTGGGAAATAAAAGATAAGTCGAGTTTGTACCAGGCTGTGAAATTGGGAGGATGAGAAGATGCATAACAAGATTGAAACTGGCTTTAAGAAGGAGAGACAGAGTGAAGGTGTAAGAGGAGGAGAACGTGGGGATGAGAAACCAACCTGGTTACTGGTTTTAATGTTTCTCTATTAGCCTTTATTTTAAAAATCCCTTTTACAAGTGAAACCTGAGCAACAACAGCAGCTTTTAAAAAGTAAAAGTAATCAACTGACAAACACAAAGATCAATGACATTAAAACAACATGGACTCAGGAGATTCTAAATGAGGTTTCAACTCGTTTGAGGCTGAAAATGATCCCATTCATTAAAATGTTTATTTACCGATTCCAGTTATCAAAAATATGACTTTATATGAGTTTACATGAGAAGGAGGGAGAAGAAGAAATGATGAGAGGATGAGATGGTATCAATGTGTGCAGGATGCATCCAGTAGAGGACAAGGACAAACGAAACAAAGGGGGGAAGAGGTGTGGACAAAATGACAAAACATGGGATGAAGTGAGAGGAAGTCAGCAGGGATAGAAAAGTGTATAAACAATGGACGGGACGAGAGAAGGTCAAATGAGGATCGGAGGAAAAAACATGAACAAGTGAAAACAGACGGGAGGGAGGAGGTGATGAAAGATGAATCAGAGAGACGGAGGTAAAGAAGGAGGAGTGAGGATAAGAATCCAGAAGCTGATGTGTTACAGTAAGAAGACCAGGAGCCTCAGGATGTGTGTGTTGTATCCAACACCTCTCAGCTGGGAACTATTGATTCTGCTGCTTGAGTGTGGCAGCAGGTCCTCGTGCACCCAGACACACACACACACACACACAGACACACACTTATCTCTCAGCTGCCTCGTCCTTCTCCGGCGCACCGCAGCGCACCGCCAGCCGAGTGTGTAAATTGATGTTTTACATAATTATACGTTTCATTTGTGTGGGAGGAGGGTGAGAAACAATAACTCAACAATAAAACAGGAGATATCGTTCTGAAATTGAAATTGACGCGGCGGGCTGCCTGTACAGTAAATCTGAAGTCAAGTTTGCCTGGAGGGTGAAATTGTGCATATGTTTCACTGTGGACCCGCTTTCTCACATGGGGCCACACACACACACACACACACACACACACACACACACACACACACACAGCACAGGTCTCAGGAGAAGGGATGGTAATGTGTGTGCTCGTCAGTTGTGTGTGTGTGTGTGTGTGTGGACTGAGTAGAGATGCTGCCAGATGTGGCTCCAAATGAACAGCTGTTACTCTGAGCTCTGCAGCTGCCTGTCTTGTAGCCACACCACCCTGGCTGTTGCCTTGGTGACCGTTACGCCACGCCACATGCGTTGTGCGTTCAGGAAATCCGGTGACGTGGCGTTCGGGTTCAAGTCCGGTGTCCTCAAGTCGATCCTCGTTCCTCAGGGAGACACTTTGATCGGCAGGTGCTGAAGTTACAGATGCTGGTCGTGTTTTGTGCAAGTGTATGTGTGTGGGAGTGTGTATGTGTGTGTGTGGGAGTGTGTTTACTTGCTGGCAATGTAATTAAGTGCATGTTCAGTCAGTGGAAGAGTGAGATTGGAAGCATCGTAGATGGATGAGGAAGAGGAAGAGGAAGAGGCATCATGATGGGGAGGGAGGTGAGATAATGACGGGGGGGCAAACAGACGGACTGACGGACACACAAGTAGATCCAGACGGACGCACTGCTGCCTGGCTCATCAACACAACTACGCTGTGCTCGCCTCATTTCCCACAATGCATTACAAAACCCTCTCACACACAAAGGAAGTAGCACACTAACTAGCAAGTGCTCACGCTATAATGACGGCTGGGAAATGGCAACACAGGCTCTCACTTCTGAGAGGCACCTGGGAACAAAAAGAACACACACACACACGGGCAGATTGGATGCATATTGCAGTGATTGGAGGCTGACACATTCATCCACAAGGTGTGTGTGTGTGTGTGTGTGTGTGTGTGTGTGTGTGTGTGTGTGTGTGTGTGATAGGGCAGGATTAGGCAGGTACAGGGGGAGGTGCTGGGGTCAGAACAGAGAAACACACAACACAGAACGTTACAACTCTCCAATCCTGCAAACGCACAAACAGAATTCAGAGGAGACGACAAATCACACAACGTACCGAAACCTAAGAGATGTTCTCCACGTTGATCGATTTGTTAATTAATTTAAGGATTTGGTTTCTCTTTAGAAGTTAAACATAATATTTTGAAATAGCTTTTTCCAATTGACAGCCCAGCCCCCAAATATTCAGTAAATATTATATTTACAGCAGATTTAATTGGTTCTTGATTCTTCAATAAGGATAATCCGATTTCAGACCTGAGTCGTCCCTTCCAGCTCCTGCAGCACGTTCCTGATTAGAGACCAATGGGAGCAGATTATCTGCCTGAGATTAATCCTCCTGAAGCCGGACAAACACATAAAGACGATAAAACACAACCTCCTCTGCAGAGGTAATAATAATCATCATCCTTCCTCCATCATTTCCTGCAGCTCCTCATCAAAGTCCTCTCTGTGTGGACCTGACTCTTCCATCACTCTATCATTTCAAACTGATCCTCAGTAATGAGAATGATCATTGTCTTGTTCTGAGATGCTTCGTTATCTCACGTTTCTCCAGATATAAATGCTTTTTTTAATGTGGCTGCTGCAGGAGCAGGTGTGCCTCGCGAGGGGTGTGCGAGGGATGGGGATGGCGGGGGGAGGGTCCCGGGCCCCGCGCGGATCCCGGCGACAAGGTCGTGCCCCGGGGCCCCGACGGGCGGATACGCGGAGCCGGGAGGGTCCCTGATGATGGGCGCCCCAGGCGACGGGGGCCCCCGCGCGGATTCGGAAATCAACTCTGCCCTCCTTGACTGATTGACTGCCTTCACGTCCACTGCCACCAAATCTGCACCCTATGCCATATGGGGGGCTCTCTTCATAACCCCGACGCATGACTGTGCGGGGGGCGGTTTGTGCTGGGCTGGGGGGTTGTTGCGTGGCCCTTGGCGGTCTGTGCACTGGTGGAGGGGTTGGGCCGGCGGGGGGGGCGGGGGGTGTGGGGGGGGTGCGGGGGGTTGCACGGGTGTTGTACTAGAGGGTCGTCTGCTCGGGCCGGGGGGGGTCGTGAAGGGCGGGGATGTGGCCGCCGGTTGGGTGGATGCCGAGGGGCCGCGTCTGATGGGCGTCGCTGCTGCAGGTTAGGGGGCTGAGGGGCGGCCGGGTGGCAGGGGTCTGGGGTGGTCTTTGCGCGCGTGGTGCGGTTGGTTGGGCTGCCCTGGGGCGCCGGCCGCCTGACTCGGGGGGAGGAGAACGGAGGCCGGCGGGTGCGCCGCGCCATCGGGGTGGTGGAGGAGGGGAGGGCCGGAGGGGGGATCTGCCCAAGCGGAATGCGAGGGGGAGGGGGGGGGCGCTGCGGCGGACATCGGCTCAGCAGGTGGCAGCAGGGCTCGACGGCATCGGGAAGGGCGCCCGGTCGGTGCGGAGAGGTGCAGGGTGTTACGGGACAGGGTGTGTGTCTGTGGGGCCGGTGGTATGGGTCCGTTGGGTGCCCGGCCCCCCCCACCCCTCCGCCATCATCCCCCCCCCGCCCTGACACCCACCCCCCCGGCCCCCCCCCCCCCCCCCACCAGCGCGGTTGTTGTGGTAGTGGTTATGGCTTTTAACTAAGGGTGTTGAAGAGAAAGCGGTAGATCCCGTTGAGGAGTCAGGGCGAGTGGCGGTTTGAAGGGGTGGGGGAAGGCAAAAAGGAAACGAACATCAACAGCGCCAACCTGACTGGAAAGCAAAGGGCATTCTGGATACATGACAGCCTCCTCACGCACCTAAGACGTACAATTTGAATACATCATGTTCCACCCTACTCGCCAATATCGTCCTTTGTCTGCTCCCATACATACCTCACCTATATACATACAACATATCCCACCATGCTGATCCGCAAGCCTCTACTCATAACTCCTTGACATATCCGCTAACCACTGACACCTAAAGCCACCCGCCACTCTACTACTCCGCCTGCACAAAGATTCTCACTACGCCCACAACTACACAAAGCATTTGCTTTTTTTGTTACTTTTGATTTTGCTTGCTTGGTCGTCTCGTCTTTCAGGCTGTCATGCGTGTTGATTCGAAGAGGCTGCGGTGATGCAGCGATGTGGGATGGACTGGCACGCGGAAGTGGTTTTGTTATTTTATGGCTGGAGTGGTAGTAATATTGGGTGTAGGTGTGAGGCGTTGAGGTTGGGGTGGTGATGGGTGGTGTTGTGTTGGGGTGGGTTGTTTTGCGGTTGTTCGGGGGGTGTGTGTTGCGATCGTGTACTTTTCCGGGCTTTGTGGGAGTAAATATAATGATAAGTGTCCATGATTGTCCTTTGAAAAGAAAGATGGCGGTTGGTGTGAGTGTGTGGTGGGGTGATTCATGGTGGAGGTTGTTGTTGATTTGTGTATTAGTTTGTTGTTTTGTTGTTTGTTCTTTGGGTTGTTTTGTTGTGTGTTTTTTGTGCTGGTTGGTAGGTCTTGGTGTTTGTCTTTGAATGTTTGTGTTGAGCTAAACGTAATTGATGTTTATTGGTTGATAATGTTTTTGTATAATATAATTTCGTTTACCTATCCCTATATTGATATGTTTTTTTAGAAAAGCAATGAGATGAAGTATGAGAGCCGAGGGCGAAAAAAGACCTAGAGAGAAATGATGAAATGATTAAAAAGGGAGGAATCTAATTAGAGAGGATCGGAAGACCCATATCAGTTTGATAATGTATTGAGTTTTGCGGGAGGCGTGTTGTCGCGTGGCGAAGGACAAAGGATTTGTATGTGGTTTGGTTGTTTGTTTGGTTTGGTACTTTGTTTATTATTGGTATTGAGAATTTCTTATTGTACGTGTGTTATCATGAGAAGGAATATTTAGCGGGGGGTGCTGGCAGTGGAGGCTTGAGAGTGGATGGGCGGTTGTGGATGTTTTGGTGGGTTGGAGGGTTTTAGAGTTTGGGGGGGAGGTTGGTGTCATTTCGGTTTGGGGTGTGGTGGTGGGTGTGGGGGGGGGGGTTGGAAAGTTTTTGGATATGGGCTGTGTTTTTGTTTTTTTTGTAGTTTGATTTGTTTCTTTTTGGTTTGAAGTTTTTGTTGTTTTTTTTTTCCTGTGTTGTGTGGTTGGGGTTGGGGTGAGGGGTTCTGGGTGAGGTGGGGGTTCGTGTATGGTAGCATCGGAGGGTGGGGGGGTTGTTGGTCGTGGATGTGGTTGGTGGTATCACGTTTTTTTTTAGAGTAAGATAATCTCGGGAGGTGGGTGGAGAGGGAGGATTAACCGAAAGTGCGAAAATAGAGGTGATGGGAGGAGTAAAGGAGGAGGGGGCGGGGGTTGGTGGTCGCCATGTCCTTAAAAGAGATAGGTTGGGGAAATGGCAGTAGATTGAGGGGTAGACTATCCCACTACCTCGTTGTATGCTCGTGTCTCATATATTTAAGAATACAGACGTCCTGGTATGGAAGAGGTAAAGTGATGAGGAAATAAGTGATGGGGGAGATGGATGGGACGATTTAGTGCGTGTTTGGGTATCTGTATCGTGAACCCCTCTTAAATCTCTCTTTCTCCCTATCCCATCACCTCTATCTACTATCTCCTCTCCTACATGGTGTTACCACTACTTATTTGACAGGCTCGCTGCATGTGTGTAGTGAAGACAGGCGCTGCGACGGTTAGGGTGTTGCCTGCGAGGGTCCGTGGTGGGTTTGGTTGGCTCTGGGGTGTCGGGTGTGTGGGGGTGGGGGTGGGTGTGGGTTGGGGGGGGGGGGTGCCTGGGGGAGTGGAGTTTGGGTGTGTTTGGTTGTGGGGTTGTTTGTGATGGGGGTGTTTGGTCGGCTTGGTGGGTGTCTTTCTCGTTCCCGTTTTAGTGTTTTTCGTTGCGGTGTTGGTTTGTTCGTGTTCTTTGTTTGGTGTGGTTGTTTTGGTTTTAGTTTGTTTGTGTGTGTTTGGTGGTTGGGTTGTGTGGTGTTTTTGGGTGGTCACTGGGGTTTGTGGTTGTTTTTTGCGGTTTGGTTGTTGGTTTCCTGTTCTCTTTTTATGTTAAGACGGGGGGTATGATGGGGTGGTTGTGGGGTGCGTGGGTGAGGGTGCGGGGGGGGTGTGGGTGCGTATCAGCTGAGGACGCGGCGGTGGGGGCCGCGGGAGTGCGGGACGGTGGAGGGTGGTCTGGGGTGCAGGGGGGGGTACAGGGGGTTGGTTTTGGTGTGGGGTGGGGGTTGGGCGTCGGGGGTGGGGGGGGTGTCGTTGTGGGGTGGGGGATTTGTGTGGGGGTGGAGTGGTTGGTGGTTTAAGTTTTTTGTATTTTTATAGTTCGGGTTTTTGTCTTGGTTTTTTGTTGATTGGTTGTCGTGTGTTGATAGAGTTTGGTTTTTGGGGGGGTGCTTTTGGTTTTGTTGGGTTGGGTTGGGGGTTTTTGTGGTGGGTGTGAGGGGTCGGGTGTGGGGGATTGTATTTTGTGGGGGGTTGGCGGTGGCTGTGGAGGGGGTTTTGTATTACACGTTTTTTGGGGGGTCTTGGGGTTTTGGTGCGCACGTTTTTTAAACTGGTAAATTTAATGCATGTTGTGTTTGTTTTTTTTATACGTTTATTTATTTTATTTTGTAAGAGGGGGAGGTATGGAAGAGGCAGAAATAGAAGAGACGAGACAGATTGGTGAGATGAAGAGAAGGGGCGGGGCGAGGATTGGGGTTAAGGGGTGAAAGGGGTGTATATTGTGGTGTGGGGTGGAAGATGTAAATAGGAAGGAAGAGAAGGGAGGGGAAAAGCCAGAAAATGAAGAAACGGGAAGGGAAGAAGGGATCAGGGAGGAGGAGGGGAGAAGGGGGTGGAATGGGATACAGGGAAACTCGAAAACGGGAAAGAAAGGAGGGGAGCGTAAGGGGGAGGAGCGGAGAGAAGATAGTATGTAAAGATAAAAGATAGTAATCGACTTAATTTGATGTGTTTGGTGAGTTTGCGTGGGGGTGTTTTGGTTGGGGTTTTTCGGTGGGGTTGGGTTTGGGGGGTAGGGGGGGGGTGTGGTGGTCGGTCATGGTGTGTACACTGTGTGTGTTCGTTTTAAAGCTTCGAGTTTGTTTTTTTTACGGGGGTATAGAAGGAGGAAGATGGGTCGAGGGGGTGAGATGAGGGGGGTAGATGGTGGTGTGCTTTTGGGTGCGTTTTTGGGTTGCGTTAGTGGGAGTGTGTGATGGGAGATTCCGGTTCGGGGGTTTGGGTGGTGGGGGTGGGGGGGTGGTTGGTGCGTGTGTAGGGTTGTTTGGGGAGGGTTGAGGTGGGGTGTGTTGTTGTTGTACGTTTTATGCAGTTTTGGGTGTCTTTTTTGGTCGTGTTTTTTCTTTGCTTTCGTTCGATTTGTATGGCGTGTGTCTTATACCGGTTGGGGCGGTGGGGTGTGGTTGGATGGTGTAGGCTTGGAAGGACGCGTCGCAGGGGGTTATTGGTCGTTCGTACGTGGCAGCCACTACACGACCCCCCCCCCCGGGGCGGAGCGGGCGAAGCAATGTTGCGCTTCGCTCAAGTTTTCCTCCCCGAGGTTTTGTTCGGGGTAGGTTCTGCGTGGCTGGTCTGCGTTGTAGGTTGTTTTTCATGAGTTTTGGGTACGTTTTTTTGGTGGGTCTCTATTAGACTTGGTGTTATCTTGGCATATTGTAAAGTCTACCCTACGCAAAGGCTTACTTTGGTGGAGATCGTGTTCGGGTGTTATGGTGAGGTGGATGTATTGAGGAGATTGCTTGGTGGTTGTGGATGGTTTGGGAATGTTTATTTTTATCGTTGGATATGTATGCTTAACCTATATATCGGCGGGGATAAAGTTATATGAATTTGTAAATGTTAGAGTGATTCGTCGTTAGGTTTTATAAAGATAGAATTGTAAATTAGGTGATTAAATATGTAAATAAATTCAGATGGAGATATGTAATAATTAATTATGGGTTTATAATATTTGACTAGCTCGTTGCATCAGCACCTCGTACCATCTGCATACCTGCTCTTGTCACACATGCCTCCATCATACGTCCTTTGAGGCGTCATGTGGAGACACCAGAAGCGTGACCCAGAAGACTGCCATTAGTGCTGCACAATTATACTTTTGGTTTTCAGTTTTGTTTGTCGATACGTTTCGTCATTGAATCCTAGTGTATTTAACTCTCTCTGCTATTGTTGCTTGAGACGTAAGACCGTATTGAGGTTTTTTATTAGTGGCTGCTCTTTTATATATGATTTACTCCACTATAACTCACATATTCAAGAAACAGCCAGTCCTGTTGACTACTTACCTTCTGTCTGCTTTTGCCCCATTCAATGCTACAGATGCTCTGTGCGGTATCGACTGCAATTTTTGTTTTACTGAGCGCTGACCTCTGTTACCTATTGTTGATGGCTGAGTAGGATCATGTATATTATGTGGGTTATAATGGTTGGGGTAGATGCACACTAAATGTTTGTAGCACCTCAGGTCAAGCTACCTTGCACCCGCAACCCTCCAATCGCACTCATGTCCTACTTCTTCGACCCAAAATGCGAAGGCGAGCAAACTCAACACCTAGCGATGCACCAGGTATACATGGTCCCATGCTTAACCAGTCACCGTATGCTCACACGATAAATTCTCTATCCTCTAGATGCAGGTCTCTTTCTAAACCGAGGATGGTGCGGAACATTTGCCTCCTTGGATGTGGAGTAGTGGTGATTTATAATGGGAGTATTTATGTCCTATTTTCGATATCCAAGACATTGATAGTATTACTTTAAATTCTGATAGATGTGTAACTGATTTGATACTTTGTTGTGACTTGTGCCTTCTGCGTTGTCTCCTTGTCTTTGGATTTTTGGTTGTCGTGTGTTGGTTAGATGGATTTTGTTGGTTTGTGTGGTGACCTGAAGCCCCGTTGCTTGAGTACACACTAGTCTGACTTTTCGAGTTCGGAGATATTTGTATTGTTTTTTTAGTATGTCCGAGTGTTTTTGATGTACTGTATCACCAGCCGTGATCCGTCTTTTCTTGTATCTTTTTTTTC